>VWZU01004439.1:164548-198553 GCA_013397095.1 Sterrhoptilus dennistouni | reverse complement strand
TGCCTGCGGGTCCTCGGGGGGCCTCAGCGTCGATCCCAGATGTGACATTATTAATGCGCTTGAAAACAAATTATTTGCGACATGAAATAGCAAAGACGTAACCGGGCGTGGAGTTCACTGTCAGTTACGGAGTTTCATAAAGCTTCTTCCTCTCCAGCTCAAAGTTCCTGCCATTAAACTCAGTAGAGTTTTTTTTTACGCGGCGGGTCGGCAGTGGAGCCCACACCACGCGTGGAAATGAAAGCGTTATCCCACCACCAGCGCTGCAAACAGCCCAAGTGCCATACCGCAGTTGTCCCCAGCACCCCGCCCTCCGCCAGAAGCCTCTGGGCGGCACAGCCGGGGCTGGAGGGTCCGGGGCGAGCCAGAACAGCCCGCGGCCACCGAGCAGCCGCTGCGCCCGGCCCGCAGGGCAAGGGGAATGCTTTTGCTGTCTGGTTTCGTTTGCAAAACGGCTCTCTCCTGCAGCTGATATGCAATACGAAGGGGTAAAAGCCACCCAGCTCATTTTCAAAGTTGAGGCGCCCCAATATTTAATGCAGAAATGTGCTGGAAATACACATTTTTAAATTTCCTTTGGAGAACGCTGTTGCGATGAGATTGCTGCCGCTCGCCGCTGCCTGCCAAACGGGACTCGCCTTCTGGGAAGGGCAGAGGCCCTTCGGCGTGGAGGACTTTTTCCCCTCGGGATTCTGGCAGAGTCAGAAAGCGACATTTCAGAGTGACTTCTCCGTGAGTTTTCTGCCAAATGCAGCGATAACGAGTGACCCAGGGATGGTGCGGCGGCAGTCGCGGCGCTGAGGGGCATTTTGGTTTCCCCGTCGTGCTCTGACTCTGCCCATATTCCCCTTTTCCTGCACGCCCTGATGTCCCTGTCCCAGAGGCTGGAGGTGTCCCCCAAGGGTATCTCCCTGCCGGGAGCCCGAGTCACGGTGCAGCCGGAGGATGAGGAAGGCGGGTGGGCCGCAGGCAGCAACCCAGGGCGTCGGGTCGGTCTCTTGACCCCTCCTGGAGCTGTTCCAAACCCAAAGTCCGGCTACCGCCCAGGAACAAGGCGCAGCAGGACCGGGGCCTGGGCTGCAGAACAGCCCCGGTGGGGGACCCAGGCTGGAGAGCGGGGTACGGCCTTTACAGTCCATGTGCGGTCCCGAAACGGGTCCTTTCACCCGGCGTGCGAGAAGCCGATCCGCGCACGCTGCTCTGGCATTGCCTTCAGCAGTGAAGCCGGAGGGAAGAAGGTGAGGGGATTTTGCTGCCGAGCACCGAAGCCGGGTCCCAGCAGCCGTGGGCGGCTCCACAAGGGCTGCTCGCCCTCGGCCGTGGCTCAGACTCCATCGGGACATCCCAGCGTCGCCGACCTGGCCCTGGCACAGGGACCGTATCACAAGCCCTGCCGCTGACCACCTGCCCCTGCCCCTGCCCCGGTCTTACCCGTGTTTCTCTTGACAATTTTCCTCCTCACAGGAGGAAACACAGGAGTGTCCGCGTGGGACATTTGTGTTCGGGGCGTTTTAGTTCACCTCTGAGCACTTAATAAGGCAGAAATTGTTCAGCATCGGGGGAAGGGAACATAAGGCTGTGAGAAGCGTGGGCTTTTCCTACTGCTTGTAGGAGACCTGTACGTCTGTGACCTAAATGCTTGTAGGAGACGTATGTGATGGACAAAAGGGTGATGCTAACCCCTCCGGAGAAAGTTTGCTGGCAAGAGGTCCAAGAAGAACTGCTGCGAAGGAGCCCATGTAGTTCTGCTGGAGATGCTGCAGGGCAACTTTCCACACCCGTGGACCAGGGCTTCTCTCCATGGTAAAGGTCGATGTTTACCCTATATCAGGAAAATCACAAGGAGGCCGAGTCGGAAACTCTCCCTCCAGGTCCGTGCGAATTTCTATTGAATTTCTCTTGGCTTCTCGGACTGAGACCTGGAACCAAGGCTTAACCCAGGCGAGTGACACTTCACCTGCAAAGACCTGCCCCTGTTCACTTCTCAGGGGCAGCATGGGGCGGCCGAGGTGGGGTGCAGATTCACTGGTTAGTTACCATATCTATGAACTCAGCAACCTTTCAGCACTTCGGGAAATTCATCTCAGCTTCTTTGTCAAAACATGTAGATCTCTGTCCGATGTCTCTCTTACTTCATCTAGAGTTCTGTGAACAGCCTCTTTCTTAGTCTCTGGATATCACGGTATGAGCCACATAGTTTCTGTCTTCCCCTTCACATATATGCCCTCTGCTTATAGTGAGATTAAATGTCACTTGGGAAAAAACACCAAACAACATCCGGCTGTTCTGCAAATTTGAAGGGTTTGTTTGTTCTTTGTATGCATACAGTTTAGGAGGAAGGTGGGGGCTTCCACATGATTTGAATAAAGTGCCCTTTCTACCTTGTGATTTTTTTACCTTATACTTTCCACTAGTCAATTGTGACTATCAAAAGAAAATAATAATTTATGTATTATAAATCCCATTCCTGATAAATATAGTTGCAAAACCAAATAATTGCAATGTTCTGTATGGAAAAATAATTTAAAATAATCCAATAATTGCAGTTGAATTATTAATGTATTGATGTTGCAAATTTACAATAATTTTGTATTTGTACAGTTACAGCAACGTAGAAGATACAAAAAAAAAAAGCTATCAAGACCAGCTTCATGTATTAATAATTGTACAACTTTCTTTTAAAAAATTGTGGATGTTTTCTTCAAGTTTAAAAATTCTCTGCCTATTACCTTCAGTATTTCTATGCCTATATGCATAAAATACAGTTCCTCATTTGCAAACAAATCTGAACATTCTCTTTGGAGGAAAAAAAAAAGTGAAAGAGGTAGAATTACATTGGGAATGTGTAATTTAAATTATAAAAATTATTTTAGTCTTTCAGGAATGCTTTTTTTAAAACTCAAATACAGTTTTTGTGCTCGCACTGCCCGGTTTGTATTTTCTTTGGATGTACAGGTGCACATTGAATTTCGTCTTCTTCAGGTGGATGTATCTGGCTATATGCATGCAGGTCCCCACTCATTAGTTTAAGGGACAGGCGTTACGCTGCTAGGACGTGCAAATTCACTGGCAGTAGGGAAAGGAATTTCCAGGTTCTGGGCTCCGTGTTTGTGGATCGGTGTCGCACGGCCGAGCGCAGGGACTGAATGGCGCTTGCTCCGAGCGCCCGCTGTGCGGTGAAGCTGAACCCCCGAAGGACTGCACGGGCTCTTCCCCGCAAGAGCATCGTTTTCCAACCTCCCCAGGTGACACCCGCCCAATGCCAGCTCAAGGCGACCACATGAAAACTGCGCGAGCCTGTCCCTTGTGTCCCGCTTTAGCAGTGGCTTCTGCCCTTCTGCCGGTCCCGGGGCCACACCCGGCCCGGCTGGACCTGCCCCTGCTTTGTGTGACCTGCCCCCGCAGGAAGGGGACGTGAAACAATATCGGCTGTGAGCGGGGGAAAACTCGCGATCGCTCGGGGTTTTATCACTTCGGAGAAGCCAGCTTTTTGAAAGGAAACTGTACAGCGGGAAGTCTCACGGTGCCCACCCCATCCCTCACCTCCGGCTGGAGCATCCCTCGGAAAGAGAGGAGCAGGGGGGGTTCTGCCTTGACACCACTCACCATGGTGCGGGTCTCGACTCCGCGGGAGAAGAAAGAGGGAGCAGAGAGAGGCTCCGGGCGGAGAAATGTCCCTGCTTTCTTTCCTGGCGGTGAGGAGATTGCTTTGTGACAGCCCTTTTCCACTGCACTGTCCATAAATGGTGGTATATATAAAAAAATAGAGAGAGAGAGTTGTGTGTGCAAGTACACGTGTATGTGTGTGTGTGTTTCCAGCATTAGTTGTGTTTTACACGAACCGGGACGTCTGAGAGCGGGACGTGGTTCCTTTCCCGGGAAATTTGCCGGAATAACTACAGCAGCCTTTGCCTCGGCTCCTGAACTGATGCTCCCCGACTGTGTGCTTAAACCCAGCGTGGGTTTTTTCCCTATACTTTTGTTTTGCTCCTGGTGTGCTTTTGGACTCGCTAAATAAGCTGCCGGTAATATCCCTAAATCCCTTCTGGCGTCAGAAGCAAACGTAGCAAACGCGGGCACTTCTGCCTGGTTTTTCCATCTCTCCTTCAATTTTTGAGGCGGATGGGAAAGGGGTGGGGGTAGGCACTAGGACAATGTGAGTAGAGAGGGGGAGATAAACATATTTTCTTGAGTCTGGAGAGTGGCACTTCTCCCGCCGTGCAGGAGGGAGCGGGGGCTCCGGGCCCGGCTGCGGGGACCCCTCCCAGCTCCACTCGGGGCGGGCACAGCCCCGCCGGCTGCAGAGACAACTCCGCTCCGCCGCTTTGCCAAGGTGTTCCATGCCTGGAGAGGCTATCGTGCTTCTTCTAGAATGTTTCTACGCACTGCACGGCAGGAAAACCTGGTCTGCGAGAGAAATTGCTTCGCCCTCACCCGCGGCCTTCGGGGCTGTCCGAATTTGCAGGAAGGGGAGGCAGGAGCACTACATCTTTGTTCCTTAGGGAAATCTAGTTTTATTCTCTTGCTAGGTTGATATTAGGAGTGATGAGGGATTTGTAGCGATACTTGTCTCTTCCTGTTTATCAGAGATCTCTCTGGGAGCAGCCACCACCCTCCAGAGCGTCCCTGCATGCCTCTGATACAGGGGACCCCCGAAGGGGCTCAGGATCGCTCAGGATCGGACCTCGATACCCCTCGGCCGTCCTGGAGTGGAGGTGTGACCCTCAGCTGCCTTGGGTTGATTTTTTTTTTTTTTTCCTTCCCACAAGTCTCGGGAAAGCAGCCCTAGGGGAGAAGGAAACAGGCAATGGAAGCTCCTTCTCCAAACGCTGGATTAAGGTGAGTGCGCCTGCCCCATTCAAACCATGATGCTGCAAGCCTTTGGCCCATCAGGCAGTCTCTGGGTCCCGCCCAGAGCTGGGACAAAGGGTGATCCCATTGTCTAGTGGTGACTGCAGTGACGCCGGACGCCTACAGCTCACACCTATTGCATTCTCCCTTCTGAGTGCTAACCATCCTCTCAAAGTGCGGCCTCGCATTTAAAATTGAGCAGCATCTCAGCAGCTGCTCTCAGATTGTTCTGAGCTGTGGTTAGAATAACCCTTGCTTGGTGAATAGCTGGGGTGGAGGAAAGTCTCTGAGCTTAACTGTGCTGGGAATTTTCCACTTTCATTTCAGTGACAGAAGCTGCTTTTTTTTTTTTTTTTTTTTTTCCTNNNNTTTTTTTTTTTTTTTTTTTTTTTTTTTTTCCTTGGAAAGTGTTTCAGGCCTCTTTGTGATTAAATTCCTCTGCATCATTTGGGATGGGACATCTCAGTGATGGAGAGTGAGACTGTGACTTTCTGGTCGGTCATGGCAAGGCTGCAGGGATTGTAATGCAGAGAGTATTCAAATACCAGAGGGTTCTCTCTCACTCACTCCTGTCCCATCTCCCCTCTGACCGTGAAGATAATACTGGGCTAAGTGCATTGTTTATAATTCCCTGGTACACTGGAGTTGATCACTCAATATTTGAGAATATCTACTGTTATTAAAGAAAGATTCAAGCCTTATTCATCTGATGTATGGTGCTATCTGCTTGAAAGAAGCCAAATACTGTGTTGATAGTGGTGATGATGATTCCCTTATTTGCTGTAACACAAGACCAGAGGAAACAAGATCAATACACTTTCAAGGAACAGGTTAGCTCTTGATGACAGCAGGTTTCTCTTTTTCCATTCTTCCCTCCGCCAGTCCCAGGATTATAGTTTTAACTTTCTGATTTTCCTTTTTCTCTGGTATCAATATTGCACTTGAATGAGACCACTTACAGCCAAACAAGGGTTTCTCTGCTAATAGTCTCTGTCCTTGGAGCCCATTTTTACTTTACCAGCACTTCAATACTGTGAAAGTCCTGTAGTCCTTCCTGAGACCCAGTGAGTCATCTCTTGAAGCACTGAAGAAACCTTTTCTGTTTTTTTCTGGTCATATTTGTCTGCCTGCAAGAATGCAAACCTGAAAACCTTTCTGCTGATCCACAGGGCAACAGTCCCCTTAGGTTGATCACAATGCATGGGAAGAAGAATTCCTCTCAGACAAACTAGTGTGTTAAAGCCACCAAGGTGATCTGCTGTGCCCATCTGTGGGCAGAAGGCAGCCTTCCCTGCACTGCCAAGTGAGTGTTAAAGTTGTCTGGCATTGGCATGCCTGGCATTTGACACATGCTGCCTAACACTAGCACAGTCAAGCTCAGGTTTTCCAGGTGTGTTCTTTCAGGGCTTAATTCTACCATCATGTACTAGAACATGTAGTACCTTATTCGTCAGTGAATTTCACTCAGTCTTAGTCATGGAGATGGAATTGGTCCTATGACAACAACAATATCTTTTTACCTGAGTCCGTCCTAACAGTCCCTACGTGGCCTCCCCCCGCCTACAATAACAAACAGAAGTTCCCAGAAAGCAGCAACAAGTTCAGAGATATCTGGCTCCTCATCAGTTTGAATTTTACCAGGTTGTGTTTGCTCTAAGACCTTGAGCTATAACTTATGCTTTCTAGTATTGAACTCCTGGGAAGACATAAACCCTTCTATGCAATGGAGAACTAAACACTTTAAAATAAACTTATCTAATGGATATCAGAACTGACTTTTGTGCATACTGCTTCTAACATGAATCTACCTAGCCTCTGCTTTCAGAGACCAAATATTAAAATTACTTCATCTCCTAGACAAGAAGTCCCTATATTTGATAACAGGAGTGGATTGCCATCTGTCCCACTCTCACTGCTATTACCCTTCCTTCTGTTCCTGCACTTAAATCTGGGCATATATGGACATTGATGAAGAGGTTTTGTGCCTACCAGCAGCTACAATACTTGAGTACTTCACCTGGTGCGTGGTGATCAAGTCAGGACATGGGTTAACAGCTGAATAACTGGGCACAACCCCTCAGTACCAGCTTTCTCTGTGTGCAATGACTCATCTCAGGTATTTCTGAAATACTTTTCTAACTTTTTATTCTCTTTCATTTAGATCACATCAAACTCCATATTGCAAGGTGCTGAGTAGCAGCTTATGATCCCTATCAAGTAATGGCTCCAGGGTTTGTTTACCAACATCCACTGGAGACCCCAGCTTTTCTGTAGAAACAGAAACTGAGCCCAGGCTTATCCAGGTATCAAGCTGTCACATTCCTTGGGGCCTGTAGAGCAAACTGGCCTTTGTGAAGAATGTTTACCATGACTGTGAGGCAGCTGTGTTTAGAGAGTCATTTCAAGAAAGTTGAGAAATATCCAGTAGGATTCCCACTATAGATTTATATCAGTTTGTAAGGGAAGAACAACAGTTCATCAATTGGAGCTTTGCATCTATCACAGGTAATACAGTGAAATAGCAGTGATGAGACTCAAAGTCAGACAAGAATGCAGGGAAATCCAGGCCAACTCTAGCCCAGGTTTTCATTTATAAATTATTTCAGGATCTGTTCCTGAAACATTAATAGATAACTGGTGTAGTCTTGATCTCTGTGCCCGTGCAAAGTATTCCCTCCCAGTGGGACTGACATTAGCTTTAGGTTCTTATTGTGTGAGCATTGTGCCTGTAGGTCTTTTGATTTTTTTGCAGCTTCCAGCTTATTAGCTGTGGAAAGATATGCTGTCAGATTTGGACACAGGAGACAGTTAGTCACAGAGGCTTATCCCAGCTTCAGGACAGGAGTAAATTTTCTATAAACAGCATCCTGTGTGTAGGGAATTCTCCAACTGCAGCATCTTTCCATCCCAAATATCTCCTTTTCCATGCTCCCAAGTCCCTGACGGAACTAAGCATAGCACATAAAAGAGGATTGAACAAACCATGAGGAAGCTTATTAAGGATGTGCCTCTTCCAAGAACTGACTGTGGAGTATATTGCTTTAACTCACTCACTTGGATACTATTTCACACAGACAGGACAGGTCCTTTAATGGATAGACAAATAGATCAGCTGTGCTTTCGTTTTGCTTGGAGGATGATTCTTTCCGCTACAAATATATTGTAGGAAAATGCCTCCTACAGATTTTGGGGGAACATTTTAAAGCTTATATTAATCACTTCTTTTCAGAGGTGAAGGTTTTTTCATCTCCTGTAATTACCTTAAGATCTCAAAATTTTCCAGACAAAAAGTTGCAGAATTTTTTAAGGTATGAATTCTTAATATTTCTACCAAATCCTTTGATTGTTTCCTTCAATTTTTAACTTGGAGAAATAAGATTCTTTTCTATGACCTTATTTTCTATTTTTTCTGTTGACATGTATTTATGACTAAAATATGAAGTTATTACAGCTAAACTGCTAGAGCTGCAAAAATGATATTTACTACTCAAATGAAATATCCAAATATAATGGTAATTAAATTAACTCATGTAAAAGATTAATTTTCTCTGTATGAATGCAAAGTGCAATATTTTAGAAGCCATAGGGCCAAGTTTTGCCTTACGATTCACCTGCTGTGTGTTCCAGAGAGGATACGAGCTACCAAAAATACGAAAGAGGATTTATACTGTGTAACAGATTACAACTGTCTTGTAAGCTCAAACTCTCACAATTTATGCTTTCACTGTGAAGTTCCTTGAGACAGTTATTTGATTTATGGAAATCCATAACTTCTAACTGGCAAACATGTATATGCAAAGAAGCCACAGAAGCCAGCAGCAGCCAAACACAGGCATCAGAGGGCAGAGTTTTGTTTTTGAAGTAAAACTGCAAATAACACAATAGTACTCTCTCACCCCCTCCCACAATGTCCCAGCACACCCGTGCAGCTCTCTCCCTTAAGCAACTTCAGTTCAGGATGTGGTGGAAATACTGGAAGGGAGGAAAATCAGTCCACAAGTGTTTCTGCAGGGTTTCACTAGGAGGAGCCATACGATATGTAATGAATGTGCAGAGCTGTTTGTAATTCATATACATCCGTACTGCTCCCACGGACAGCATTTTTGCTACTGCCATTTATCTTTGTAATAAATACTTTAAAAATAGATCAGAAGGTAAAACTGACACAAATTACTGTGATCCCTTGGTTTCTCAGTATGCTATTTTTATAGACTTCATTCTGCCACCAAGAGGACAGTAACTCTAATTACCACGTCACATACACACCTTATGTGGGACTGTACAATTTTGTGAAATGTTTCTGTATCTTCTCCTATATTTAGTACAACTGTGAACACAGCTGGGCATGATCCTACCTGATGATTCATGTGCAGTAGAAACAATTATCAATAATAACATTATGGGGAGTCAAGACTGGGAGGGTGACATTGCCTGAGTTCCTACAGTTCATCCCTGGAGAAAGCACAGATGCAAATGTAAGGTACTGAAAATGGCACAGACTAACCCTACTCCAGGTTAGAAAACACAGGGGGGAAAAAAAGGATGAATAATGAGGGAGACTGCCTTTGGAAGGGCATTTACCTTACTGTTACCACCATGTTCCTTCAGGAAGCCCAAGAGTCCATGTGGGCATGTCCATAGAGAAGACAGCCACAGCTCAGCCTCTTGTTTTACCTCTTGGACTGCTGTGTCCCTCTGAGGTGAGTAATGCTGCATGTCTGCTTCTAGGTGCAGGAATAAAGGTCTATAACTCTTTCCCACTTCTGATTCAAATTTTTTCCTCAAGCAACACTAATCACTTTTCTCATTCTGTAAACCTCTGAAGGCTGGTGGCAGATGGTTTGCAGTACCATGTGCAGGAAGCACAGCTGTCAGTAACTCTAACCTGGCAAGGCACATGTCTTCCAATGTCTGAGAGACTCAAGGCATCTGCCACACCATTCAGAGGGTGGAGGGAATCTCTGCTATTGGGGTGATTCCCAGCAAGGGTTAAGGGGCATTTACTTGCTTGAGCTGGAACTGTATAAGTAGCTGACACTAGGGAGGACCAATAGACATTAGCATCAGGAGCCCTTGCTGTGTCACCTTCACCAGCCATAAGGGGCCTGGAAGGTCCAGTGAATGTTCTGCATTTTTTCTGTTATAGGAGTAACAGCTGAACTGGTCAAAATCCCTGAAGTGTTTACTTTTCAATTCTGTACTGCATGAGGGGTCCACGCTACATAAAGAAGTAAGAGAATAAAAGATAAATATCCCATTTGCACATTTCCAATGTACACAAAGGCCTAAAGTTTCTTGCACAATTAGGAAAATTCTCATGTGATCCTTCGAGTATTTTTTTAGTGAAAAAAAGTTGCAGTTGTTATCATTAAAACAATCTTCTTACAGTGTGTTCCTTGCAAATGCAGGCTGGGGGTTTAGACGTCTCCCTGCTTAAACCTACTGTATTAATTCTGTTTTCAGACAGACTCCATTGAGATCTCTGTGAAATGACTGATGTGACTCACCAGTATCATACGAGCTGTTCCAAGAATATCAGTAAGGCACTGGAATATGGCAGGGGGGCTGGAAACTTTCCGAAGAAGGTTTTACTCACTGATGGAGAATATATTTGTGTTATTACTTTAGCCCAAGTGTCTTCTATAATACTAGGGTTTGCTTTCAAATGAAACATAAATTCCACATCTGGCTGGAAGAAATAAATACAATAGTGCTTCAAAGACTATCTATCAGGCTTAAAAAGCAAAGAGATGAGGATTTATTGGTGTTTTTATTATTAAGATAAAAGCCTTGGGATCTTAAAATAGACCAGGGTTATAGGTAAATATGGGTTCTATTTTCTTCTTTGTTTGTCTTAACATATTATTAGCATCACGCTAAAAAAGGATCATCTGAATGCTACTATGTTTACTGCGTGCACATGGATGTTAGCTTAATCACTACATAGATGTAAAAGATTGTAGAGAAAAGTATGCACCAGAGGTATATTCATCATCTTAAACATTTCAGAGAGTGTCTTCATTCTGGAGATACTATTTGTTTAAGAATCCCTGGTCTTGTACTTTCCCAGTCTTTTCAAGGCCTTTGTGAAGCAGCAGTGGGCTGCTTTTGTCCAAAGACTTGAAATGGACATCTATTTGCAAATGAAGAAGCAATGAAGGAAGTGGGAGTTTCTAAAGAAGATCTGTTATAAAATTATAATTTGAGGAAGCTGGGGTAAAAAATAACATCTCCAAATCAGCAAATATTAGGTGGCTTGAAGACATACACATTAGATTTCCTGCCTGAGCTTGGCTGGTGACTTCAGCCTCCTTTCCAGGCAAAAATTATCCTATGCAATGCTGGTTAAAGCCTCACATGAGTCGCTCAGAGGTGTTGGAGGGGGCTGTACTAATCCTGGTCCCCATTTTCTCCTAAAAATTGTCTGCAAGAGGTTCATTTTTGCTGTGTCAGGACCGGGTTGAATCTTTCATGGGATTTAAATTAAATCCTTGGCAACCACTTTTCTGATTTTATAACAAAATCTGACCTATGTGTCAAAGTGAGGACGTTGTTTTGCTGAGTTATTGCTTAATTACTAAATGAAGAAATATTAAGTACAAATTTAATGACTCATACAATATTTCCAAATGACATGTACTATAAAGTCCCATTTACATCTACCACACTGGTGTTTAACGCTGTTTCCATTATTCCTGAGGCTATTAATGTCAGTAATTACAGCAGGTAACATGTCTAATATTGAGTGTATTGTGGAATAAAGCAGTGTTGAGCTCCTGGAGTGTGTTTTATATTAAGTACAAAAAGCTTCTGATATAGTTAATGTAACTATAAATCTTAACTCAAATGCTTATATGTCTCGTTTATGACCTGAATAAACTCTGAGGCAGAAGCAGGGCAGCTGAATAACCGCTCACTGCCAAACCGCATATTCAGTGGAATATGCACTTACAATATCCTTTTCATATTGAATAATAACAAAAATACAGAAAACAGGCTGAGTATTTTCTCTAAATTAAGTTGGATTTTTTTCCAGAACACCGAGTCTAATGGTAAAAAGCATCCCTAAATACATGAAAACTTTTAAATCATAAATATATAAATAGAACATAAAACTCAAAATAGTGTAGAGGATTTTGTCCAGTGGAAATCCAGCCTGTGCTTATGATAAGAGCTGCTCTTATCATACATCATGTTTTGACGTGTTAAATATTGAACACGCTGCCATTTGGAGAATGCACAGCACTCTGCCCCTTTGGGGAGACTGCTGGATTGGCCTGGGTGTGGAGGTGGCCAGAAATCACAGTCACCTCTGGAAGAGCTGGCGTTCACTGTCTGTGTAAGCTGCCAAAGGAAAACTGGGCTGCAAGGGCAAACTTTTGGAAGGAGCTTTTTGGAAGGCTGTGCTGTATGTGACTGATAAGATGATTTGGTCTGACTTTGCTTGCGCTGACTGTTAGAACCCCTGACCAGATAACCCGAGCAGGAATCTCATGCTGAGAACAAGGTAAGCACCAGTTAAAGTCCTGCCAGCCCCTGCGTGCTGTGGCACTTGTGTGTCCCCAGACATCAGCACACAATTGGTGAGGTTTCAGCCCAGGTTCCTGCAGCATGAGGGTGGCTGTGGCGTGGGAGCCTGTAGGAAGAAAAGGGGAGTGAAATAATTTGATCCACAAAAAACAAGATTTAGGTGCAAGTTCCACTGATGATCACAAAATTAGGCTCAGAGAGAGATCAACTACCAGGAAGCAAAAGCCCTACTTCAATCAATTTCCACTGAAATAAATTCCTTTGGATAGAAAGTTTTCCTTAAAGACCTTCAGTACAGTATGACCCTTCAACATTAGCATGTCAACATTTAAATTGATGATGCTGGGTTTTTTAGAGCTATTTACAAGGGGAGTATTTCCCTCTGAATTTGTAATAAATTATGTAAGACATCTTTTCATTCCATTCCCCTTTAGAAAGAAATATTGGTAGTTTAAAATATTTAATGTAGTGGAAAATCTAAAGGGAAAAATAAAGCATCAATAGACTATTTCAGCAGCAGAAATCATTTGGGACCTGCTTAACAACCTAAGCTCTTCTCCAAATTTATTTGGAAAGGGGCATATAAAGAGCTCATCACTTTCCATCTCCATTTTCATATTTGCAGTATATGCAATAGTTTAGCTTTGTACTCACACTCTGAGCTGATCTTGATGGTGAGCTGAAGTAACTTGAGATCACAATTTCTTTCTCCTTATGACAGTTCTGGAACATTTGGTTGACTAAGTACCTTGTTACTAGTCAGCTTTTTTTTTTTTTTAGTATTTGACTTTATTTGTGAACGTACATGCACAAGAAGGGTAGGAGCCACATACACGGGATACCATTTTAAAACAGAGGATTATTACATCACCATGCTTTCCCTGCACTTGTGATAGGAAAACTACACAGGCAAGATAAAATTTTACTCATTTCCAGTACATCACCCTGCTGTTGCTCAGTACAGACCAAACTCAGAGACTGACATGAAGGTGTGATCAAGGTCTTCCCCAGTTAAGTGCAAATCTTCCCCTTATTTCAAGGGTTGATGGTCTAAACTTGAAAGCGTGGAGATTATGAAGCATAAGGTCCATAGTATGGGCTGTGTCTGTTTCTGTATCAGTGTCTCTGTACAGATACATAAATATATATACATATTTACTTACCTCTTGTGTTGAAGATAATTTGTGTACCCAAACATTAAAGCGTTACTTTTAAAATCTGAAACCCTAAAGAGCAGCATGTACTTTCTCCCCATACTCTTATTTATATATATTTTCAGCAGTGTCTGGCTTAGCAGGGCCTTGCGTTCTTCAGAGCTCAAAAAAGAAATCCAGACAGTGACCCACCTGTCAGCCCTCTACTGCAAACCCCTACTGAAATCCTGGTAAAAAGCTACAAAACACTAAATCACAGCATCGATGTCAACACTACATACATACACATTCATTCAGCCAGAGAAAATTATGTTCCCTGAAAAACTGATTACTAGCTTCTATAGGGCTGAGTCACATTAATCTGACAGACTGCTTCCAGAAAGAGCAGCATAGTTATAAGAATGAAAAATGTCTCACTTATTTATAGTAAAAGTGTAAGTGGACATCCTGAAGGGATGTAATTTAAAAAAAAAATTAAAAAGTAGCTGTAGTAAGAAGGAGAGACATGCTAGATTATGACAGGTGGTTTTATCCCAGTTGAAGGTAATTTACTTCAGCACTTCTTGAGGGGGCTCTGTGGCTGGAGGAGGACTAAAGTAGAAGAGGATGATGTGAGAGAACTACAGAGCAGATGTCAAAAGGGGCAAGGAAACAGGGGTAAAGATTTGAAAATTCACACATGATCAGAAAGCTGGAGCTAAGAAGCAGAATTAAGGAGGTGGAAAGATGAGTGTGGAGACCCAGGGGGATTGGGACTTAAAATCCAGATGGGAGAGACCAGCACCTTCAGGGCTGAGAGAGAGAAAGAATTAGCAATTAAGATGGACTGGGAAACAGGAACAGAAGTGGCTGAACCAAGTAGCCAGATATGAGGAAGGAACAGGAATGGGACACATATGGTTTGAAGGGAGTAAGACAGAGCTAGAGGAAGAAACAATTTTCAGACACTATAGCCCATTTGCTTGTCATTGCAGTGCAGAAAATGGATGCTGAGAACCCTGGGTCATATGTTGCTCTGGTTCCAGCCCCTAGGAAAGGTGTCTTTTGGTCCACAGAGAAGCTGGCAACTCATTATTACTTCAAATTACCCTGTTAACTCAGAGGGCAGAAATCCATATGGAGAAGCTAAGAGTTAGCCCCAATAGTGTGAGGCATAGAGGTGTTAATATGATGCCACATAATAGGATTTTTGTTTTTCCACTTTGCTTCATTGACAACCTAGGAAATTACCTACAAGCACTCTCTTAAGAGAAGCCTGTGAACTGCCAAAGTAAATAGGCAAAGTTAGCAAATGCCAAAGCCAAAGTTATCTGGGCATTTTTTCCCCTTTCACACCAATGCATTGGCAGTAGAGGAAGCCATACTCTTTTCCCACAGGGGATGTGTCAGCCTTATTCAGGCTGCTCAAGATAAGTCAGGACTGTGTAAAGAGAGATGCTAAGCCCCTTAATATTTTGTTTCAGAGGGAATGCTGTGTTTTGAATGAAGTTCAGGGATTGGAAAAATAATGAACACTATCTTGCTTTAAGTTATTGAATTTCAGTTTGCAGAACAGGATGCATCCCTGCCTGCTTGTGCCACGTATCTCATGTACAACATCAGTAAGTTCTTACACCAAATTCTGCACTATGGTCACTAATTGCTTGTTCCCAGTTATATGGATATCTGACTTGAAACTCCAGGGTCTGGTTTGGAAAAGAGCTGAGTACTCACAGCTGCAGCAGGACACAGTGGGACCTCTGCTGTGAATATCTAAAAAAATTACATAATGGTAAGTACCCTGACAAATTAGGAGTCTTAAACTGAGCACAAAATCACTGCACTTCTCTATTCTTCTATTTTCCAGCTGTTAAATGAAATAATAATCGGTGTGATCAGGAAATAAATACACATTTGTGAACTGCTTAGAGACTACAGTCATGAAAACCAAGGGAAACAAATTAAATCAAAACTCTCTCTTAAGATCAAGATAAACTGAGTAGTTAATAGGGATTAGGCCACATGTTAAACATATGGAGAAAACAAAATACCTAATGGCTTTTCCATAAATGAATGACAACCATCCTGACCAGTGAATGAGCTAGGGATCCTATGAGAAAGGCACAAACTACGTAAAGGAGACATCATTAAAAATGCATATGGAGAGAGCATATACAGACTACTAAGGATGGTTATTCAAACTGCTGCCGAATTAATATCACAATAAAAATTATTAATATGATTTATGTGGAAATGAGATTAGGGATAATAGATGCTTTAGAATTGTCTTTTCTTTTGGGGAGATTTTGTGATTGAAATCAAGCTAAATATTGCATGTATGTGATATTAGCCAACCCTAATACAGCTCAAAAAAACCCCAAAAAACCAAACCCAACAGTATGTGTATATGCTGTTACAAAAAACGAACAGCAACTGGGTGACTGCCATATATTACCTGGCACACTGAAACTGTAAAGTCTGCTTTCACCATCAGAGTGTGACTTATCATCTGGAAGTGATTTAGTTGTGCAGTTACCTTTGGACTGCTGGGGGTTTTTGGCTCTTTACTAGCAAGCAAATAACAATGGAGAATGAGACTTTAGCACCATCAAGTAAACAAATAATTGGGCTGGACATTTCAAAACCAGAGGTGAGAGGTGATTTCGAAGCTAGTCGAAACTCTGTAGTTTTTTATCCTCCATAGTTGTTATTAAAAGTAGCTCTGAAATCCAGATCTCTATACTCCCTTACTCCCTGGCCTCCTTTTCCCTTTACTGTGTGGTATGCAGGGAACACTGATTGAAATATACTGCTGCCCAGCTCTGCACAGTCCATGTCCATAAACCAAGTTTGTTTTCTGAAGTAATTTGCACAGTATAGATCAATATTCTTCTCTAAATGCACACACCTGTAATTTCCATCAGCATCACTAAGAGAGCTACTTGTATATAATGAAGGGAAAATATGTGCTACCCTGGGCACTTCACAAGAGAATCTCCAAATGGGTTCATGTTACCTCCATCTGACTGAAAAAACATGAAAATCACCTCCGATAAATTTCTTATGACTGGTTCACATGGCAGGTGGCCCTCCATTAGAAATAGAATAGTTATACCTGACTTCTCCAATATTTATGAACTGAGGACAGAAATTTCAAGAACATATCAGCCCAAAGGCATCATTGTGTGTGGGATCACAGCTTTCATACATACTGCATCCCAAAATGCTTTTGCAGAGTTATCAAGCACTGTTAGTTTAGCAATAAGTAAATGCAGAAGAAAACAGAAATTAGAAAGTGATGACAACTGAGAAGATATTTACTCTTAGTAAAGGTTGAATTAAGTTGAAGCAGAAACCACCGGAAAGTGGTTTCAGATGCAGGAGCTCCAGGGATTTTACACAACACCAGCTGAAGTGAGAGCATAGAAAGGACCAAAGGGATGCCTCAGCTACGTTCACTGGAAGAAGGAAATAAGAGGGGAGAGTGTGACAAACAGGTGAGGTTAGAGAGTTGAACTGATTTTTTATTGTTTTTGTAACAAAAATAATGTGACCAACAGGACCAGGGCAGTGATTGTCCCTCTGTACTTGGGACTGGTGAGGCCACACCTCAATTCCTGTGTCCAGTTCTGAGCCCCTCACTGCAAGAAAGTCATCGAGGTGCTGGCATGCATCCAGAGGACAATGGACATGGTGAAGGGTCTGGAGAGTAAGTCATATGAGGAGTGGCTGAGAGAGCTGGGGCAGTTTAGTCTGGTGAAAAGGAGGCTCAGGGGACACCTTATTGCTCTCTACAAGTACCTGAAAGGAGGGTGTAGGCAGGTGGGGGCTGTCTCTTCTCCCAGGCAACTGATGACAGAATGAGAGAACAATAGCCTGAAGCTGCAGAATTTCTTCGAAGAAGGAGTTGTTAAGGGAATTGCCAAGGACTGCCCAGGGAGATGTTCAAGAGTCACAATCACCATCCCTGGAGGTGTTCAGGTAATGACTTAACCTGGCACTTGGTGCTGTGGTCTAAGTTGACAAGGTGGTGTTTGGTCAAAGGCTGGAGTTGATGACCTTAGAGCTATTTTCCAGCATAAATGATTCTGTAATTATTCTAAATGTGACTTAGCACATATTATTATTTAGTGACATATAAACCTCCATTCTCATGTACTCACTAGGAAATGTGTGGAATCAACATCTAAGATTACCCTGGGAGGGAAAAAACACAACTTGAAAGATGTGCTAATCTCACATTTTCTGGAAGAATTTTCAATTATTCATTTGAAGAAAAAATGCATCTCTTGTTCAGATCATATTTTAAAAGAAAATTCTTTTTTAGGAGAGTAGCACAGTACTGGAAGTCATTACTCAGAGAGGTTATAAATTCTTTGTCCAAGAAAGTTTTTAAGGCTGAGCTAGAGATAACTGCAGCTGGCATGTCTGCTGTTTGGAATGGTGGAAAGTGCAGGACAAATCTTGCAGTCCTCTATTTCCTAAAACCAGCAGCAGCAAGGGAAATGGGGACCCTGCATTTTTCTCTGGGGAGATACATCTCTGTCTCTGACACCAGCAATCAACAGAAAAATTACAATGAAATATAAGCTGTGAGAAAGCATCAAAGGTCACAGGAAGAGAGTTTAATAAATTTTAGATAATGTTTCATATTTCTTCCAAAGGTATAGGTTATGAGTGAGATGAAGAATAGCTTCCAAACCATCAAACTGATTTAGTTTTGAAAAGTATTTAAAATAGGTATAGCATTAATGAGGGGTCCCTGAGAGCCCTAGGAACAGTAATGCTGCCTCATACCTGAAAGAGGTCAGGGATGCCAGGGAAGAGTGGTGAAAGGATGCTTGTTCCGTGAATCTCATGAGACTTACATGGGAGCTGCTTTCTTATGGAAAAGATTTCAGCTGCTCCTCACATGCCCAGCAAGAGAAGTGTGGATGTGCAGGGAAAGGGGCACCTTCAGGGTCAGGCACCAGCTGTGAGGAATGGAGCAGGGTATTGTGAAAGTCAGTGGTATGGGCTGCTGGACACAGGCCTCACATGGGCAGAAATGCACTTACACACTTCCAGCCTTTCGTAAATTCTGCTTCACATAGTTAGTATTAAATAATAAAATGTTCTGGGGCAATTTTTCATAAGACGCTGCCATCCTTATATGTGTTAATGCCTCCAATAAGCCGGGAAACACTCTTTTAACTAGATGCATCAATTCCTCTGGGGGGGAATGGGTGTGGGACACAACAGCAGGTTTTGCTCAGCAGTTATGCAACCGATATCCATTTCCTAACCAACAATCAGAAAATAGCTGAGATTATTCCCAGAGTAACCAGACCAGGATCAAACACACAGTGTGTGATGTGGCGTCCTTATAAATCCCATACAGTTAGCAAAAGAATGAATCATAGCAATAGTGCGTTCAGAACAGTTTCACAAAAGGACCAAGAGAATCAGTGGTCTGGATTTCTGTTGCCTCTCTGTAGACATTCAGAAGGCTTACAATTCTTTTGTTTCTCAACAGCTCATCCCACTCCTCTGGCCATGGGGCCCAGTATGGTAGCACAGCCCTGCAGTCCCCTCCACCTTCTGACATTTGCTGTCCAGCACAGTCCAGAGCCAGGGAGACACCAGGGCATGATGAGCCTAGAATGTGCAGGGCTGTGACAAGCTGCTGCCAGTGGATCCCAACATATTTCACATCCAGAATGTGATCTCTATCCTGTGCATCTGTGACTTCAGGACAAAGAGCTTTTTGCTTCCTTTTTTTCAGTGTCTCCAGAACAGGATAGGCAGTAAGTCAGATTTATGACCAATCTTGGATATAGGTAGTTGCACAGATTAAAGTACTGAGTAAAAAGTGACATCCCCTCAGCAGAGCGCTGTAGCTGAGTGTATGAGTGCTCTTAGCACACTCCAGATGCAAGGGATGGTGTATTAGGTGTTAAAGAACTCTCATGGATATGTACAGGGCTTCAGCAGCAAACAAAGAGACAGAAATTCTTCCATCTTTTTTCCTTGCCTTAGAGAAGGGAGATTTGTAATTACAATTATGACTAATTCACTAATTGAATTATAATGTGATTTATTTTACTGTGCAGATCCAGAGAAGAGTAAGGTGCTATCATATATCACACCTGCCCCTCACCCATAGGCACAATTATTTTAAGGTGGTTTTTTGTTTGGTGTTTTTTTTTTTTTTTTTTTTTTTTTTTTTTTTTTTTTTTTTTTTTAGTTAAAGGGCTATAATTTGCTCTCTGGCTAAGTGGCTTGAGAGAGTTACAGAACTAACAATATCGGGTTAGTTATTTCTTGGGAAAAAATATCCAGGCCTGGGGCAATGCAGGCACTTCACTCTGTCATATTTCAGTGCTTCTTACACCTATGTAAGATATTTGATGAACATATCAAGAGAAACTTCTTGATGAAGACAATATATTTAAATACAGAGAAAGGGATCAAAATGGGCTCATGCCACGGATTCCCTTTGTCATATTAAAATTTTAGGGCAAACCCGATACTTAAAATATTTGCCCTAAATTGCCTGAAGCACCACAACTGCAGGAAGCAGTGTGGAAGGTTAAGTAGAAAACACCTCTTCAGAAACATTTCTAACGCCAAAACATTTCCCTGCTCCAAGCAGGCACTGGCTGATACCTCAAGAACACCTGTGTGTTGCCAGCTTCTGAACTTCTAGTGACCAGTGAAACTTCCAGACATGTCCTTTCTGCACTTTTTTATTGGTTAAGTTCACAGAAATCCCACTTAATTATTGTGTAATGCCTTCATGAATCAAACTTTTACTGTGCAATTCTAGTTGCAGTAAAATAAGTGTGCTTCATATGTTAACAATTACAAGCTAGATTTATAAAACATCACACAATGTTTGCATTGGCATTTCTAACTGCTTTATTCACAAAACACTGTTAATACATCTAGAATAAATTCACCTTCCCTCTGAAACTCATTAAACTCTTTTGTCTCTGCACAGATAAGTCTTTAGTCTCCATGCGCCCTAGGAATGTATCACATAAAATAAAGATGCTGTGATCCTGTGACTCTCTTTTCCTTTTCAACCAGGCAGATGTGTTAGACATGGCTGGAGGCAGGTCTAAGCTGCATTTCACTGGGTTTGAAGTTACAGGCAGATCATCTGTGACAGACTCAGTCCTAGAGAGCAAAGGGAATTACAGCAAAGATATATTCCACTATAAAAGGACACCAAGAAGAACTTTGCTTTGAAATTCTAATCTATGCTGCAAGTTCAAGTTTGCTCTGCTTCCAATGAATGTCATCTGTACTCACACAGCTGTAAAATGTTATTTAACCTACAAGTCTGGTGGGGTTAGAGCTCCACAAAAATGATGTAAGAGAAGAAGCCAGAGTTGCCGTCCTGTAAGTGGAGGACTGTCCACATTACAAGGCAGGTCCGTAGCAACAGAACTTTGGTTTTGCAAATCACATTTCATCTAAATAGAGCTTGAATTATATTTATTTTGTAAGAAATATTTCTTTTCCTATTTAATACTATCTGTCCTTTTAAAAGTAACTTCCAGTTTTATATTATAAGACAAAATAATTTCCTTTCTAATTCCTTTCTTTTGCAAAGTTTGGCTTGTTTCTGTTGCTTTGGGTTTGTTTTTTTTACTATGGACACACATATAAATTTATTTAGCATTTCATGGAACATGATTTATAGATTTATAAAAGAGACTGCAAGGAAGAAATTGTTGATGGAGAGGACCCTGCATAAGCAGGATATCACTGCTTTTCATAGCAGTTTTACCAAAGCCAAGTGAATTTCCTGATTGGAACATGTGATCAGCTTGGAAAAAGTATGGTTTTGAGCAATCTGTTTCCTGCCCAACTACAAGCCTTGCCTTTGGCTAGACTAACACCACAAGTCATAATCAATTAAAATTCTTGTTTTTCCTTTTTGAACCAAGCACTCAAGCTTTTTTTGTGAAAGTCTTAATGGTGGGTATATGTGTAAGTGTGAATGTTTTCCTATCATTTCCTGTCATTTATATTAATGAGGGCTTGCAGGTGTATTTGTAACACATTTTCTGAAGTAACTTGTGGAAAGTATTTTTTCTTTTCCTTCTGTATATCGAGACAGGCCTCCTCCAGCATCTGCATATAAAATCAAATTTTGTGGCGAATCTGACATTCCATAGCCCCAATCAGACCATGAACTTGTACCAAGTTTAATCTCTTCTCTGGAAAAATGGTCTAGGAAAAGACTCAAACTATTCTCCATTACAGAAGAAATACACTACTAATGAGGCATAGAAATACTCGTTCAGGTTGACCTAATCAAAATAAATTTGTTTCTTCTTCCATCACTTGAGTAATAGATGTTGACAAAGTCACTGAATTATTTAGTTCTGAGTCTGGCTGAAATCTCTCTGAATGGTGACTATGAGAGAGATGTTACAGATGTGGCTCAGCCTGAGCAGCAAACAGAGAACTTCCTTCTAATAGGTAATGTAGCAGTCACTCTTGTTAGCCCAGGGTTCTGAGATTTTCTGAAACAAAAGCACAGAAATCTGCTAGGGAGATGCACAAATACTTGCCAGAATGTGTAATCCCAGAAAACTCACCAAGCCCAATGAAATGTTTTCCTCTTTTCTCTGGGATCTATGCCAGCGTTCACATTTTCCCACAAAAATTGTGATTCAAAGCCTAAAAGTGGGTCTTCCTGGGCTGCTAGGAAATCCTAGACCAGGAATTTGGAGGGAGTAACTCAAGAGTTCACCTAGTGAGGCTCTTCTGCAGAGCATTGATAAAAATGATAATCAATAACCATAATAAGAATCCCTGTGTTTAAAACACAGATATTAGCAAGGAACCAAATTCCAACCAGAAGCAAAACATCAAAATGAACCTTCCTCAGAAAAGCCCTTTGGCCTGATGTGATGTCTTTATAATGGCCATATTTCACTACATAAGAAGGATTTTACTGATTCAGACATGAGTTTTTACAGATAACTTGTGCAGAAACAAGAGCACAAAGGACTCTTACCTCACATACAGTGAACTCCTAACAAACATATACAGTGTTAGCACAGAAGAGATAGACATGATATGTCAGATCCTCCCCTTTCTCTGGATACACCTTTTTTCTTGCAGTATTTTGCCTCAAAAATGTCTCATAGAGGTAAAAGCAACATTAGCATCTTCCACTTCATCTTTACACTGCAACAGGGAATTCCATTTAAACATAAGGATAAAGAAATTACTTAGAGTGTAATAAAAAATGGGAACAAGTTGCCTGTAGAAAGTGTGGTTTCTTTATAATGGAGACATCCAAACCAGCTAGACACTGCCCTGTGTAGCTGACCCTGCTTTGAGGGGTGGGATTGGCCTAGGTTTGGACTAGATGATCCCCAGATGTGCCTTCCAGCATCAACTACTCTCTAGTTCTGTGGCCTTGCAAAATAAAAGAATTGAAAATGGGACATGTGCTGCAAGTTTATTACCTTCTCCCTGTTCATTTCAAACCTCCTGGCCCTCATGAGGGTCGAGCACTCTGACCCATGCTCACAGGCCCTACACATTTTGATTACACATACATAAAGATTTCCTGCATCATCAGGGTGATACGTATGATGTGACTGAAAACTTGCACGAGAATGTTTTCAAGAAAAGTGTACCCTCGTACATTTGTGATTGCATATTTGTACTTCGAGAATCAAATTTACAAACAATACATCTTCTTTTAAAGCCTTTCTGTCCTTCCAGTCAGAACATCCCTGTCTGTGTCCACCAAAATAATTTCATGCCTTAACATCATAACTTTGCTTATTTACTTCTTCTTATCCTGCTCTGGACATAAAGCAAAGCTCAGCTTGACTTCTGAGGGCTTAAGGACTGCATCAGCAGAACCTGCTGACAAAATAAAACCCCAAACCTTAAGTTCAAGACCATGGTGTCTTTTTTGCCATATGAGTTTTGACACAATAGTGTGATTTTTGCATAGCATAATTACACATGTTTAAGGGATGGTACATTTACATTTTTTTGTGCCTGGTAATGTTTTCCAGGCCATCAGCTTCAGGTGAGCCAGATGGGTTTGCAAAGGCCATGTAGCATATTTCCACATGTATACTGGTAAATCTGATGTGTCTGTGCACAATAATCATGATATCTGTCGATTTCTGTGCCAGTCCAGGGTTCTATGAGATGCTGGTTCTGTTTGGAAGGGTAGAGCTCAGAGATGGTCAGATACAGGAGCTACACACACACACACATGTATACATATGTATGTATGTTCTGCCTGTCTTAAAGGCTTAACAAAACTTTTCAGTTTTGTGACTAATGTGCAAAAATCCCAGATATAGTTATTCCTTTGAGACACAGGCAACGACTGTGTGGTCTAGACTGAATCGAAGAAGGCAAAATATTAAGCACGATATGGTGTTTTTTTTTTTTTTTTTTTTTTTTTTTTTTTTTTTTTTTTTTTGCACTGAGTCAGAAAACTGATTTCTCTGCTACATGTTTTTTTACACCTGAGCAGAGGTCTGTAATTTACATTCTCACTGAACCGGTGGTGAATTTGCAGCCGCTTTGGACAGGCAGGCGGGGTTTCTGCAGATGGAAATGCGGGCGATGGGAGCATTCGAGCTCTCCAGCGAGAAGTGTAAGAGTCACCTCTAGAGGGGGGTAGATCCCTGTGCACTGCTGTGTGCCGCCAGCGCAGCCCCTGCCGCGGGGCTCACCGCCAAAATTCCCCGAAAATTCGCTGAATCCCCTAGAAAACATCACTGCTGCTGGAGTTGGAGGCACTGGCCTGTGGGAAGCCTTTAGCAATCCTTGCTCTGATACCAGATGGGGACTCCGTGGCATCGTCTGGCGTTCTGCTGAAAGCACAACAGAGGCTGCGGGGCTGGGCAGAGCTGGACAGGGGCGCTGGGAGTTGTCCACATAACCTGCTCACTAATAATTGCTCCTGTGCTGTCTTCAGAGCCTCCTCCACTGCCACACTACAAAGGGCTGAAGACATCTAGTGTCTCCTGTCACACCCTGCAGGACAAGGCAAAAAAATTAGGTTAAGACCTAATTAATTTAAGACCTAAGCGTGCCTCTGCTTGCCCCAAGGGTACCCTGGGAGTGAAGTTTTGAGACAGAAATTTGGTTTATTGTAAGCAAAGGACGAGTTGCTCCTGTGGAAATGTCTGTCTCATGGTTCTGCAAAAGTCCTGAGCATCGGTAATGCAAAATACTGTAAAGATGAAGAATATAACAAAATAATGAAAAGAAATAATTCCTCTCGCTCTCCTCATTCCTGTCAATCATTCAAGAGATAACAGAATGACAACTAGCATGGATATTGTATATAAACGATCTCCAGATGGAAAAGGAATGTCACCACTTACTTAGAGTTTCCAGATGTTCCCCAGACAAGAAGAAGAAGAAGAAGATGACGATGACGACGACCTGTTTTGGCTCAGGGAAATATTTCCAGCTTGTATTTTCTTGAGATCCAAGCTGAACCACAGGTAACTGATGATACTAGACAATATCCAAACCTAGAGATTTTCAGACATTAAGATACTGAAAAATTTTTTCACCTTTTTCCTATCCTGGAAAAAAACTAGAAATATTGAGAAAAAAATGGAAATAAATAAAATTGGATAATTTTTTGCCTCTTCAACACTGAAAGTAGATTATATATAATTTAGTTAGAATTTAGAAGCTCCTGCAAGATAAAATTTTCAAATAAATAAATGCTACAGAACGTAAAACATCATGGTACCATGGCAAGACTGCATGTGAAAGCACAACCACTTTTTTCATATTGACACACCTCTACATTAAGGAAACTCCTATATTGCAAAATAGAAAAATTTAGATTCAATCTCTAAACCTTGTTAGCTTACAAATGCAATACTACACAATATATGAAATATAGAATTGTATATATAAGTTCTGTAATACTATTTTGTAGAACAAATTGCAGCAAAATACCATCAATTTAACTTTAAATTTCAAAAGGTCAGTATCTGTGTGAGGAAAAGTCCTTCTCTTTTTTTCTTTTTTTTTTTTTTTAATTTTCAATGTTCATTGTATGTTGGACAATTTTAATATTCATCATGGAGAGGGTGCTGGGCCATTTTGTCTAGATTGTGCTTTTGACAAAAATGTGTGACCAGATGATGCTTGAGTTCTCCTTCCAACTTGCTCTTCTAGGATAATATGAAACTATTTCCTTTCCATGGTCAGAGCAAGGTCCACTTGCTGACAATCAGGGATTTTTCCCCTTGTGAGAATGTGGAGCTAACGTAATACATATGTCAGTTAGAATTAGCATTTCAAAATGCCTTCTTCAGGATAACTTCATGCTTTTACTGATCCTCTTCCCCCTCAGTTTTTATTCTGCTTGATAATTTGGCATCAATGAGGGAGTTTTACAGCTTTACATCAATTTCATTAAGACATGAGCAGAATCAAGGAACCCAATTACTTTTCTAGGGAGAGTTTCATATTTAGTAGTTCTCTGACCTGTGCAGTACTTTGGCTGCGTTTGGACATAGCAACATTTCAAAGCAATGATTTTTATCCACAACACAAATATTTCCCTCCTTAATCTCTGCACCTGACTCTTCAGCTTATTCCTCTTTCAAAGGTCATTAATTACCTTGCAGAGAACAGAGCAGACCTTTGGCTACTGTCACTCCCTCTTGCTAGAGATCCCAATTTGCTAGGCTGAAAATCTCAGTTACAGAGAATGAGAGGGCTGTTGAGTTTCAAAAACTCACAATATCCCTCTTATATTTGCTTTTGTGCTCTTGAAAGGCGAAGAAGACACAATGTAGTCAACAACAGCAAAAATTCCTAAGCTTGCTAAAATTCTTCCATGGAAGAATATAATCACAGCATTTCTAAGTATTCCCCGGTTTACTCTAGAATTGTTGACTTTTAACCATATTCACTTGTTTGGATGTGAAAAGTGACTTGAAGTAAACAGAAATCAAATAAAGATAAATGTGGTCAAATTTATTATAATTATTGCTGATTCCATGGAATCTATAAGGTTTTAAAGTATTTTACTTTATATGGCTTGTTGGATTGAGTCATAATGAAATTAGAAGAGGGTAGAACAGCTGAGGAAAACCGTACACCTTTTTTCACTCCTATGCAAAGGGGCTTTTCACCCTCTGTATGAGCTGCAGTCAACCTCTCAGCTTCAGATAATAGGTTCTCTTCAGTTACTAGTTTCTTGTCGGAGAAATTTATTTTTTTTCCAGAGAGAAAAATCTAGAAAATGTTGGGGATGTTCAGCCTTTTCTGAGCTGTAAGACAAAGCTGGTGGCCTGCATGATTTGTCTATGCAGCTTTGCTCATTTGAGGATGAAAACCAAATTAAATATCTGCTTTGGTTCTGAAGTAGTTTACAGAATACTGGGATAACTGTTCCTTGCCAGCAGCCAATTTCACATGAGTCTATTCCAACATCTAGACCCTCCTGGAATAGAAGTCATGTCACTGAATTTGGCTAGGTCTGACTCCTATACCTGCTCTTGAGCTCTGTGTTTATCCTGCTAATTAGCAAAACCTTTTGGGTGCCTGGCGTGGATGTCAGAGCTTCCCCAGTTGGCCAGCCTGCCTTTGTATAGCCCCACCTGGGGCCTGGGAGGAGAGGTGACCTCACACATTGGCCTCATGGCATGGAGAGCAGTGAAAGGCAGTGCGATGGGGCAGAGCTAAAAGAGAGGGGAAAAAATATTCCCTTGGTTCTGGAAGGTTCCCTGTGGTTTGGGGATCCTGTGGCCAGCTGGGAGGGGAGAAGAGCAGTAAGACCCTCATGTTTTAAACCCAGGAGAAGTGTAGTCAGGCAAAGGAAAATGCAAATTTCCATGATGTTTAAAATCAAAGGTAAATTGACTAGGGAGAACAGCTCTTCCACAGAACTCGATCAATCTATGTATCATGTAATGGTCGGTGATAATCAAAAGATTAAATTCTGGGAGAAATAATCATATTTTTGGTATGAGTAATCGGTGCTTGTACAATAAATATTTTTATTAGGACAGAAAAAAATTGTAATTTCTGTTTCAAACTTTTGGGGAAACTTCTTTTACCTAAAAAAAAGTTAATTATTGCTTAAAATCAGGATTAAAATATCAAGATTGCTCATGACACTAAATGCTTAAAAAAAAATCCACAACAAATTTCAGTCTTTTTGCATTGACTTCAGTGCTTACAGTTTAGGCTATTCTATTATTTTGCTGAAGTCAAAATATTACAGCTGTATTGAAGTGCTTTGACCATAGAAAGACAGAGTACTTCAAACTGATGAAATGAAATATTCAGATATTTTTCCACTGAGCAACTTAGGTAAACTCTTCATCTTAGTGAGGCTTCAGACAACAAAGAACTAGCAGCAGGCTGCAAGAGGATGCAAGGAGGAAGATCACATTGTGGAGCCAGAGAAATAAATGGAGTAGAAGGTTGACAAGAGCTTTTTACTTACCAGTTTTAAAGGACTTTGTGTGGGAAGGAAAGACACTTTAAAAATAAACATTGCTAAGATTCCCTTTCTGTGCTATCTTTATGCTCCCATGAAATATTTCAGGTTGTAACAAAGAAGGGAATGCAGAAATGGAGAAAACAGACTGTTTTCTTCTCATGTTCAGGTCCCAGCAGCTTCCTTGTCCTACTTACAAGCCTCTAACATCCATGTAATTTCTGAGTGTTTATGCTGGTTGGCCAACCCTAGAGAAGGCAGCATAACACCTACACACAGAACATGAGCATAAAAACCTGACACATTTCCAGAAGCTTCTGTTCTCCAAGGCCTTTACTGACTTCTGGTATATTAGTCAGTGGCATACAAGCTACAGGCTCCATCAGGCACTGGGCCACTAATACTCCACTGGCTGGGGAAAGAACTGTTTCCATCCACTCATGTTACTGCAGAACTAAAAAGTGTACTGTTTAGTTTGGAATCACTGTCAGAACACATTGATCTCCTTCATCCCACCTGCAGTGGGACTGAGTATCAGATGATGGCCAGCGAGCTTCATTCCCTGAAGGATTTAATGTTGCTGCTGTACATTTAAGCCTGCAGTCTTAGCAATAGTTGATTTTTTCTCAGCGCATGGTTTTAAAGGACTAAAAAACACCAGCTCAGTTTCTTTCTATCCTTCTGAACAAGGCCAAATAGCTGTGTTGCAGGGAAACCTCTGCCAAATTTTTCCTCCCTAAAGCCATATATTTCTATTAAAAATCACTGTCCCTCATGGCATTTAGGGCTTAATCAATATTCTTCATCCTTCTCTACCTTTTAATTTGAGCCCCCTGGACAATGTTAATTCTTCAAGACTGCAAGATTGCAATTCTTCAAGACCACAAAAAGATGGAAGTGCAGCTTGTTATTTAAGCTAAGGGCCTCACTCTGCCAATAAGCATCAAAGTATGTTAAAGTAGATACAAACACAATGCAGATGCCCTGGAAAGGCATTTTATACTGTCAGGAGAACAGGATGAGGCCTTTGTAGGGCCGATGAGTCTCATAGATTTATAATAATTAAATTTTTTCCTTCAAAGCCCCAAGTCCTGTCATCATATGAACGAAAAGAAACAGCATTTAAAGAAGGTTAATTTCTAGCTTTCAAATATTCAGGATATCATTTTTCAAAAAGATCTTAGAACCAGGTTGTCTATTACAATATGATTATAATTAGCTCATTTTAGGGGCAACGTTGCAGCATGTTTTTTCATATTATATCTGAAAAAAAACCCTCTGTTGAAAATACTTGAAAATATTTACTTGCATAGGATTTTAAGAAAGATTACAGTGAGAGTAATACATTGTTTCTCATGTAAATATAACATTTTGAACTGTCTAACTCATCTAAAATATTGATGATGAATGCTAAGTATAGTGATTCTTTTTTTGATAGGCTAATGTATATCTCAGATTATGTCCCAAGAAAAAAGCTGGAGAGGAAGACAAGTTCAAATCCAGAAACAGAGAAACAATGCTGCTTACTTGCTGTTTACAGCTTTCCAGCAGAAAAGGAATGGCAAGTAATTTTGAAAGGCCAAAAAGTTGATAGGAAAAAAGCTGTGCCACTGTCCTTTCCACTGGTTGAAGGGACATAGGCTAATGCCAATACTCCCTGCAAGTAAATTCCTACCGGTGGCGGCCAGACCACAGCCTTTTGTGTGGTGTTACAAACTCTGCCTTTTGCATCTCAAGTATATTCATAGCTGTTTAATAACAAGTGTGTCTTTAAACAGCTCTGTAGAAATGGACAAAGGAGATAGATTTTCAATAAAAGTTTATGGACCTGTATTATGGCAGGATACAGAAGCTGTGCCAGCCATCATTCCATGGTATAGTTATATATGACACTGTATGGAAGAAGAAGAAAAAGAAAAAAGAAGTAAAATAAATTTTTTAAAAAAGAAAAATAAATAAAGAAAAAGAAAAAGGAAGCAAGGGAGTTTTCTGCACTCTGGATAAAATCTCTGTTTAGTGCAATCCTTTCTTTAAGATGCTGTGGAGTATGGAAGCTGTGCTGCCTGATTCTCTCCTCTGCTATTCCTATTTGTATGATGCAATTTTCTGGCCAGACAAGGCTGACTTGGGCATCCAGCCGGGCTGGGAGCGGACGGTCCGTGCTGGAGTGCTGCTGGATGCAAGGGAGCAAGCATTAGCTCTTACCTTCCCTGCTGTTTCTTGGCATGCAGCTTGTTCCCATGACATTATCTGAAGCTGGTTGTGGAGATTTATAGTTTATTTTTATAGCAATATTTTCAAGCAATTATCTTCCAACTTGTAGCTATAGGCCTCAATACTCTCAGTCTAGCAAAGACTCAGTTCTGTAAATCCACTTGTTTAAGATTTCCCTCATGTGTGCACACTAAACACGTTGTTAACCTTGACAAGCGGTTAAACACTTAACCAGCACTGCAAAATTTCAGTTCATTTTCAAGTGTTGTAAGCCTTCATTTCTCCTATCTGTTCTGAAAGCCTGGAATGGTAAGGCAATAAAGGAAGGAATGAAATAGCTGGAGCCAGCAACTTAACTGCTTTATACCTAGGTACTTCCACTGAGTCCATGGGGCAATACAGATACACACTGAAAATCTGGCTTTATGAAAAACAAAATCTCAATACTCACTGGTTCTCATATGTCTGCCTGTGGGGTTTTTTTTTCTCTTTTATTGTTTTGCTGAGTGTGTTTATTTAAAAGAGTACTGAGAGCTTATTAGACAATATTGATTTGAACGTGCTTGAGTTGGCATAGCTGCCTTGAATAAATGAGAATATTTCAGACTAAGACTCCTGTCAGCAAGTATTACATCTTCACAATGGACTGAAAATCCAGGCACTGATTCTGTATTGCACTATTACATTTTATAGTCAGGGTAACTCAAATGATAGGATTAGAGATGAAGAATAATCTGAAGATGTTCTGAGCCAGGCCTCCCTTCACTGGGTGTGGTACACAAAATGTAACATGCTTTTCACGTGCTAGTCATAGGCAAATTCTGTAGCCCGAGTTTTTGGATCTCTAAGAGGAAAGGGGAAAATGTTGCTGTAGTGGTTACTGCACGAGTGAAACACCAAACAGAGCATATGAGGATCAAAAATGAGCAGGAAGAACACAAACTTAAACACTCTGCATACAAAGATTAATTACATAAAATAAAAGCTGGAAAAAATAAAAGAACCAAATGAGGCAGTACAGGAAATTTCTAAAAATGTTGCTGTTGACACTAAAGAAAGACAGAATATTTTGCCTGCAGCTGCAACACAGCTGTCACATCCAAACAATTTAAAACCCTCTGAGGACCAAAAATCACAATAAAGTGTAACATTACTTAAGTGAAGCAGTATTTTTATCTGCATCCCAAGCCAAATACTTATTTAGGGTGCAAAAAAGGCAACCTGGGAGCACCCAGTGGCACAAAATACTCTTCTTGGCCCAAGAAAGCTTAAGTACTGATTTTGTGGATGTTAAAATACATCTCCTTGCTGTCTTGCTGCCGCTGTAAGAATGACGTGGTTTTCCATCTCCATTCCAAAAGTCCTGATGGCATATTCTGAGGCTGCTGATTTCAATGACCTAAGCAATCAGAAGGTGCAGATGTACAGTTTTAAACTGAGTGCTGCAATACTGCCTTGCAGCCCGGCTTGTTTGCTGCATGGTGCTTCAGACAGTACTGTACAAAAAGAGCAGCTGGGCTCTGCATGCTGCCCGAGGTTTGCTCCTAGGAATGCCCCAGCCTCCCAGTCCCATCTCAGTTGCACTTGGTTACCGAGAAAGTTTTTGCATTCATTATAAGGTGCTTATCCTGATTTACAAAGCCATTAAAGAGCTGAGCCCAAGTTACCTTTCTGAGTTAGTGACTCTTTACTCTGCTGGTCACAGGCTGAGGTCAACTGGCGCAGGTCTCAGTGCACGCTCCGTGTGAGCTGCCCCACTTTGGGTGGTCGCTCTTTCAGCCATTGTGCACGTGGCCCCCGCAGCTCCTGGTGGCACCGGCGCTGTCCCTGTGGCATCTTCCCTGTGGCCAGACCCGCAGGCAGGACACAGTGGGCTCGGCAGCTCTTAGCTGGATGCTAATCATCGTGATTTCTGAAGAATCATTGCTAACACTGTTTTTTCAATCATTTCCCTTTAGTGTTTTGAGATGTGTCTGCGAGACAGGCTCTAAAAAGAATGTTTGCTTTTTCCCCCCCTCTGCCATTCCATTTTTATTTTCTGTTTGCAAATGTAATTCCCCCCCGTGGTACAGCAGGAAAGCATGCATAATGTAACTATGTGAGCACAGCTGAACTTTTCCCTACTCTAAAGAAAACATTTATTATGGACCGAAGCACAGAATAGCTTTACAGAGTACTTCTTTGATTAAATACATAAAATAAACCAGCTGCTTCTGTAAAGAAACATAAAATATTTATCAGATTAAATACAGATCATGCAATCTTATGTTGACTGTTTAACCTTAAATCAATGCAATAAATCTGAATTCACAGAATAAGTCATCCTTCTAAAGCCATTATTATTAATCATTATTTTAAATTCTGTAAATCTGTTTGATGTTGGCCATAATACCTATGATTATGTGAACTGGAATTTCAGCTGCATTGTTAATCAATAGATGTTTTTGCTGACTGGATAAAAAACAGCAGAAACACATTAGGGAAGGAAAAAAAAAAGAAAAAAAGAAATTTTTTTTTTTAATTGGGTATGTCTGCTCCAAAAACAGTAAAGTAGCTTTTTTTTCACTGATTTAAGAAATTCCGTGAAGTGTAAACTATTATACAAAGGTTACTCATTATTAAAGGTATGTCACAAAATGTCACGCCAATAGAGTGTTGTCATGTGATTAATATATCTGACTTTGAAATACTCTCTGTAAATTCCACAGTCACCACAACTTCCATTTAGCTGCAGAGGACTGGCAGGAATGTTTTAATTTAAAATTAATTGTCCATTGTTCTTCTTTCCTGTAACTAGGCTTAAGCACTGCAATATGAGGGAGAAAATCTTGGAAATGCTTTTTATATTTACCCAGTGCCCAAGCCTGGAAGCAGAAAACAATATTCACAAACATGATTTGGGAATAACATAATTTTGATAATTTTAGTGAAAGCTCACACTTAGCTGCAGTACCCAAAAAATTAGCTGCTCTAACTCAAACAGAACTGACCATTAGGTATTTCAAGTGGTTAGCATTTGATCTGCAAAATCTGCAAAAGTATCACCACCAACAAGGGCCCCAGCATTATTGATTCCATGTATTTTAATTTAGGAAGGATGTCAGCACACAATCGGTCACTAGAGAAGTTATCAGATGATTCAGTTGAGCTTAAAATTGTATGTGTGGAGCTGACTGCACACTCCTTAAGAAAACAGCTGATGTACAACTTACCCTGGGATCAGCTTGAAAAAGAGGGCAGAGATGGGGAGGGTCAGTAGTCATTTATTCACTATTCGTTATTGTGTGCCCTTTCAGCCCCTTGGCTTTTTTTACCCCCTGTTTCCTGAGCCGGTGTGCTCAGGATTTGTCTGATGCCTCAGTTGGCTTCTTCTCTGACAAACTTGCCAGAGGATTTGCTGGCTGTTTTTGTAGGGCATGAAGCAGAGTCAGATTCTGCCCTGTTTCTACACTCACAAGGATTAAACTGCTCTCCAGTGCACACTGCTCCTGCCCACAGTAACCTCAAGGGGAGTACATAACTCTTGAAACATCATGCAAGCCCACTCATGGTCAAAAAAAACCAAAAAGCACATCTGTGAGTATTCATAAAGATTAATTTCTCACTAGGCAGCAGATTGTGTGCTCAGCAGTTGAGCATTGCCATGAAGTTGTGCTGGGAGAGCGACATGATGACAAGTGGGGGTGAAGTGGTGTGAAAGCAAATTGGATTTATCTACATTGTTAATTGCTGCCCAGAAGTAAAAATTAGTTTTTCCTTTTTTAACAATACTAGTGCCTGGCTGAAAATTTTATGAGCAATTGCTCCTGGTTTTTT
>VWZU01004439.1:142905-153749 GCA_013397095.1 Sterrhoptilus dennistouni | reverse complement strand
GAGCGGGCCGGGGCCGCGCTCCCCGCGCCGGCCTCACCCCAGGGCGAGGATGCCGCATGGGGCGCGAGTTTTGTAAAACCTGCGCTCCTCCTCCTATTCGAGAGATTCCTTGTTAAAAGTTAATGATCATCCTAGCGACCTAGTGTATTTTAAAATAGCTGACTCTTCCAGTGACTAATAAAATGATTTTTGGCAAATAAATTTTTCCCCACCGGAGAAGTGTAGTTTTGACGATTGGGACTGTTTCATAGGATTGCTTCCCGTGGTATAAAAATCTCAAATACTTGTCTCGATAGCTCCAGTCGAATTTGGATTTCAAGTTCGTTTATTTTATCCATATGAGCCGGTAAACGGCAAATAAATTTTGCTGCAAGCATCTCGCTGTAAATGCGGTGATAATTCCCACGGGAAGCTGAACCCGGAGTCTCCCGCTCTGGAGACTCCCGCTCCTCACGACTTGGCGTTTTAGGCGGCTATGTCTTCATAGAGCCACTAAGGCAGGATCCAGAATTAAACCAATCTGTCCGTTGGCTTGAAACCTTTCCAAATTTCGACTGGGGAAGGATAGCCGAGAAAATTATGTTTTGAAACTAGTTGATAAACTATCGATTTTATTACTTTGGGGTGAAAATAATAACATGTATTTTCTGCCAATCGCCAATGGGGGAATAAGCCCTAAACCCCTCTACAAAGCTAAACTCAGGTCCCTGAAATATGGATTAGAACGGCTGCTTCCATCCCTCCGACGGCACCTGCGGACCACGAGCGCGGAGGGAAGGAATATTTAGGGCAAAGACCCCACGGGGACTGATACAGACAACGTGGCCGCCGAAGAAAAGGTGTCGACGGAAAGGGACCAGCAGAAGATATTTGAGTGGGGTTTTATTCTATGAATTTTTTATTCATTCCCTGGAAGGGGATAGTTTTGGACGAGGTATGCCCCTGTGATGTGGTGTGCTGCCTACACATCCCAGAGAGCCCACGGAGAGCGGAGGTAGGCTGGGAGGTGCTGTCGGCGTGGATGAGGAGGTGACCAAAAGCAAACAGCGGTTTCCGTGGGTGATTTCGGCCGCCCACCCGGCCCCGCTCTCCTCCCAGCCCTGCCTTACCCGGGGCTCCGCAGTCCCCACCTGGGCGGCTCGGTGTCGCCTCTGTAGTGGGTGCGGGAGGATCAGACCCAGCTACAGTGCTGGACAGGCTGGGGAGAATGAAGGGACGCCAGTGATCCCACCTACATCCCCTTCCCTCCTTGGACAGGGGGCCGTGTGCCAAGACGGAGGCGCAGAGCGGGTCAGGCCTCTGGGCTGTGCGGGAAAGACCTGGAGAAACACAGCTTCTGTGTCACCTGGGGTTGATTTTATTGCTAGCTTTGTTGGTTGCTGGGGTTTGATTTTTTTATTGTTGTTGTATTTCCCCTACCCCTTTCCCTTTATTTTTCCTCCTGCCATCCGAATTTTTTTTTTCTCCCCGTCTCAGCTGCTGGCCACCTTGTCTCCCATATGGATGGGGTTATCTTAGAAGAATCTCCCAGAGAATCGCTCCTTAAACCTCCTTTTGTCTTGGAGGTTGAAAAGAGCATTGTTGTGCATGAAAAGGACCTAGACAAAATCCGCACTGTTTCAATTCAGGACTGTTTAATCAGTCCCTAGTGACAATTTTATGGGTTTTAGGTGGTACAATAGCATCTTTTAAAACCTTGTGGCCTTCATGAAAACAAAGGGCTTGAATTTTATGGGCTTACAACTCCAATTAGAACAGTGCCAATGTGTATGGGAGATTATCAAATTTGTATCATAAAACCCCTCTATAATAAATGATTACTGGAAGCAGGGGAGGGGCGGGGGGAGAAAGGACCCAGACTTCAAGCAATGGACTTTGTCGCATGTAGTTTTAAAAGTACAGATGCTGCCCTCCATTTTAACCCTTTGCGACCCAGCTATGCAGCAGGATCCTCTGTGGAAATAGTGTTATAACGTCATTAAAAAAGGAAACAAAGACAACGGGACAAGACTTCTCCTCCTCAGCACAAATCTACCCTCCGTCAGCTTCCTGAGTGTTTGCAGCATCTCACCTGGCAGCGTCCTTTTCTGGCTCCTCACTCATCTGAACTGCTGTCCTGTCCAGGAGCCCGCACACCATAGGAAGGCTCTGTAAAATAGGAAGGCTTCCTTAAATTACTGCTTTTACGAGCTACTGTACACCCGGGTAATGGCAGAGGATGTCCTTCCCAATCCCAGGTTCAGTGATTTTCTCTGATAACTGGCTGCGATGTCACTCGATATGGGTTTCTTCACAAAAACTGTGCGATTTTTGAGTGTTGACTTTTACCAAGTCCAGGGAGTGGGAAAGGTGCAATTCCCGAGCACTGGCAAAGGCTAACGAGGTGCTCTTTCAGGGTGAGTGAAATCATCTCAACAGGGGACGGCAGAGTCACGTTCAAGCATGGAGACAAGCAGCACCCTTAATTTAATGCATCCAAGTAGAAAGAATAATGTATTAAATAATGAGACAATTCAATAGTCTATGGAGATTTACAGTAAAGAAAAAGTCTTGTGAAGAGGATAGAGTGGGACTGAAAATATTTTTTCCTGACAGAAAAAAAAATTAATCTGTCTAAATTTTAAGCACATCTAACAAGGAAAATAGTTACCTTTACCACTGATTAAGTTGTATCTAGGAGATACTTCTTAACAAATGCCGTTGGTAACAGCCTTAGGGCCAGAGAAACTTAGCACCTTTCAGAGTATTTTCTGTTACTTTGACTTGTTTTTTGATAAAGCACAAAATATCTCAGTTGTTGGTTTGGATTTTTTTTGCCTCCTCCTCAAAGAGGTGAATGCAGAGTTTCTGCCTTTTCCCTTTCTTTTTATCCACCAGGTCTCTTTGTTACTTTCACCCTACAAACAAGCCTGTGAATTTCACTGAAACTAATGAATAAGCATACCATGATCAAGACCTAATGCCACCTTCAGCTAATGAAAACCATTGCTAACATCTTCAAACATATTCCTGGGTGCTTTATTCTTGGTCAGTAAATAAACTATTGACTTTGCAAAGGCCCAGCCCTGTTTCAGTGGGAGGCTCCGGGCACATGTTTGTTAACTTAGAACTAAGACATTAAAACAAGTCAACAGATTGCCTCTATTTTTTGGACAATAGTTCTGAAAGAGCATATTATCAAGCCTCTTCGTGATACTTCATGAACAAGGTGAGTGTGCCTCTGTCAATGCACATCCATCATTCATCTTTGTATATACACCCCCGTACATTTTAAAAATTGCAACAGCTGAAAAACATCACCTCTGAAGCAGAACTCTGCCATACTCCAAATTCTCCTGTCACTAACTTAGGAAAGGTTCCTGGCTGCCTTGCAGGGTGTATGTCTTGGTTAACGACCCATCTGGACTGTATTGTTAACTAAGTGCAGGTCAGATCTGTCAAAACTTTTGGAATTTCATCCCCTTGTACCTCATAGCATTTGATAGGAATAGGCCTTCCACCCTTACTGAATGCCGATGCTTACGCCCAGCTGATGCTCTAGGATCACAGTGAATTCACTTTGCTTTCAGAAACAGATTGTGTCCAACTCTATTTATGGAGAAGCCCAGTTCTGGCTCTGCCTGTACTCAGTGACCTTCACAAGTTGCAGTTCATTGTTTAAGGTAGTGTCTTACTGGACTTGAGTCCCTGATAGCTGCTGCTCCTTGAGAAATGGGAACAGCTAAGATACAAGGAATAGGAGTTCCTGAGCCTCAGTAATGGTACTCAGACTTTCCTTCAAATACCTAGATAGTGCAATTTCCTTTTCCTCAGATGTTGCTTCCAATGCCTGAGCATTGGACCAGTCCCATACATACTGGTCACCAGGCAGTGAGCTCTTTGCAGAATTCTTGCCCTGAACAAAGAATTGCAGAACAAAGACTCCATTCCACTTACTAGACATTAAAAAAAATTAGAAAAAAATTCAAGTGCCACCGGTATCCGCAATGGCAGAATGATCCCAGTCACCTCATGTAACTTTGAGGAGGCATCTGACTCACTGTGCTGATTTTGGCTGGGATTTCCTTACAGTAGCTAGTATGGGCTTGCTTTGAATTTGTGCTGAAAATGGTGTTGATAATACAGATTTCTTTTTGTTATCACAGAACAGTGCTTGTACTGCTACTGCATCATGGTCTTTTCTGTTTTTCATGCTGCCCCACCAGCAAGAAGGCTGTGGCTGCACAAGAATGCGGGAGGAGACACAGTTGGGACAGGTGACCCCCACTGATAAAAGAGATGTCCCATCCCATATGGCACCATGCTCAGCATATAAAGCTGGAGGAAGGAGGAGGAAGAACTCTGGAATTTGTCTTCCTCAGTAACAGTTGTATGTGATGGAGCTCTGACAAACACTTGCCTGCCCATGAGCAGAAGTGAATTGTTTTGCTTCGTTTGTGTGAGTGACTTCTGTTTTCCCTCCTTAACTGCCTTTATCTAAACCCATGAATTTTCTCACTTTTCCTTTTCAATTCTCTCCCTCACCCCCTCAGTGGTAGAATGAGCAACTGGTTGTGTGGTGCTTAGTTGCTGGCTGGCGTTAAGCCATGGCACTCAGTTTAAACCTAACTTCCTGTGGGGAAGGAGGCAATGGATGGAGAGTTACCCAGAGCAGAAAAGTTGCTTTATTCTCCTTAAGCATAGAGCTCAAGTATCACTCAGGGACAGAGAAGCTAAGATCAACAGTAATTCTATCAAAATGAGTTTTAAAAGTCACACATCTGCTGGGTGTAGCAAGCCTAAAGAGATCTCTGTCTGCCACTAAGCACAGATTACTGAGCTATGAGATCAGGTTGCTTTTTATCATATTCAGGCTCAAAATTGCCTTCTAAATGATAAAGGAAATCAGCTCTCTAGACCCAGTTTTGCCAGTTTTTATCCTGTTTTCTCCAGTGCTTTTCTATTTAAAAGAAGTCATAAAGTGTTCTGGAAAAAGCAAAAATCTCTCCAGAACACAGATATAATTTTTTTTAATATTCAGGACCAACGCGGAGAAAAGTCCATTTCTGACATCCACTGGTTTCAGGTCACCTTCTTGAATAAAAGGAGACCTAATCATTCACTTCTTCAGAGGCCTTTGCTCAGTCCAATTTTTAAACTTCAGAGCTAGATATCCTCTTCAGAATCTGACAGAGTTTGATTCTAGATGAGTAATACTTTAAAAGAGAAAAGAAACAGAGAGGCACAGCAAAAAGACATAGGAAAACCAGTAACAACAGTGAAAAGAATAAATCTCCTCACCACTTTTGGTGCACAGAGTGTATTTTCGTGGGACTGTCCATGCTGCTTTTGAACAGTCAGGGGCATCTCCCACACAGGACAGCCCTGCTCATTAGTTCATAGTGTGGACAAAAATGATTTCTTGATATTCCCACAGTGTTTGACTTTGCAATATTTGTTGGCAGGAAGTATCTGACTTTTTACACTGGGAATGCAGTTTTCCTCTTATGTCCTAATTTTCCTGTTTGAGTTGGTAGGGGAATTTGGTACTAAGGTAATGGCTTTATGATATTCAATACTAATCATGATTTTGCTAAATCACAAATATAGCCACTTAAAAATATAATAAAATATCGATCTGAAGAGAAAAAAAACATTCTGTTGTTTGTGTGCATCCATGTAGAGCTCCTAACTGGACACATCTGCTTTCTGTAAAATGCAGTACCATCCACGATGATTGTTTTCCCATCACACTTCACAAAACTCCTCTTCTGCTGCTCACTGGGGACCATTTGGGAGGTCCTCATGATCTCTTTCATTTCTCTCTTGCTTTCAAAGGGTTTCATGTTATCAGACATCCTTCTATGCTATTTGTATACACAGTCAAAAGGTGGATGTGACTGTTTTTATTCAGCTTTTTCCTTTACTTCTACACTAGCCTCAGGATGCAACTGTTGGGATCTTTAATGTTGAAATTCCGCCTTCATCACCAAAAGTATTTCCTCTCTGCATGGTTTGCCTGCCTTCTACTGGTGGCTGAGATAGCGTTAATATTCTTTCCTCCCTCATATTTTCTTTTTAAACCAGTAATTTAGTACTGTATTTTCTTCACTAATGTCTAATATAATGATCTTGGGGAAATAATTTTACTACTGTGTAATCTTCAATCTCAGTTTTCACAGTACCGATGTGTACATGTGTGAATCCTGTATTTTTGAATTTGAATTTGGCTACTGAAAAATAACTTTATCTATGCTTCAAAGAAACCTGGACTTTATTATTGTTTTTGGCTTTGACTACTATGGCTCAAATATTCCTTGGCCAACAGAGAGTTGAGTTTTGAGTGCGCTGAAATTTCAAGACACTACAGGAATACTGTTCTGGTGTTTACATTTTTGCATGTTGAAGCACTCAAGAGCCATTGTGGAAGAACTGCATGAAAGGTGAGGGCTTGGCCATCATCCTGCAGAGTGAAGGTTGGGGTAGGTGTCCTGTCTATTCTAGCTTACCAAAGAGGCTGGTGAAGCAGCTGAAGTAAAAGCACTCACACAGCAAACATAATCTTGGGTGTAAAAGGCCTTTCTGTTCAGCTGACAAAGTTTAATGAGGTCCAGTTGTTTGACAAAACCGACTCTGAAATTTGTCGCATCTCCTAACTAGTAGGAAAAAAAGGCCTTTTTACCAGGATTTGGTGACAAAATCCCTGACTCTGAAAAAGTTTCATGGGATATTTGAGTAAAAATGTTCTTGTTTAGTCATAGATATTTGCCTTGTGCTAAGAATGAATTTCAGGGATCCCTATAGCTCATAGTATATTAGAGATGACAGTGCTTGGTCAGAGCTGACCCTTCTGAGATTTAAGTATGAACATTTACATATGCTACCTGGTGGACTTCAGGTACCAGAATGCAAATTATCACCACTCTTGGGATACTTTGCTTTCAGATAATCATGAAGGAACCCAATCAATCACTATCAAAAAGAGGGGTTTGCACCAGGTATAGCTAGAAATTTCTTCAATACCAGTCACCAGGTAAATCGGTTGCCTAGAAGAGTTGCTGAATTTGAGGTAGATGCAGCTGCAAGGATAATGGTGAGGCTGTGCAATAGTACAGGCTCTTGTTTGCTGCATGGCATGACCCCACAGCCCCCACTGCTGATGGCAGATCCTGGCTCTCCTGGGCTGCTTGACAAATCTGTGTCCAGCTGCATGTAACACTCTGTGTCTGTTTCTAGCAGCACCCACCTACCAGTGTGCAGATAACCTAAGGCAGTGCTGCAGCAGAAGGCCAGATCCTCCTTCTCCCCAGCACCTTTTCCCCTGTGCTGAGGCAGTATGAAAATCACCCATGCTTTCTTAGGTCTCCTTTTGGTCACTGTCCTTTCTCCCTCTAGCACTGCCTTCACAGAAAATGGGGGCTCCTAAGGACATCTTCAGACTAGGTTTCCAAGGGCACCTTGTAACAGCTGGGAAGAGAGCTGAAAAATCAGGAGGCTGAGGAAAGCTGAAAAATCAGGAGGCTGAGGAAATGTATGTGTGACTGTCGTGCTTTTTCTTTCCTCTTTCCTTGCTCTCTCTCTCCACCATCAGGCTATGCCTACTATGGAATCAGGCCAGTAGCTGCTCCTAACAGCCTCACTTTGCATTTTCCACTATTGTCACTGTATCAGCCAATCATGTAAAAAAATGACATATTGACTTGGCAGGTGCTTCTGTTTTGAACATGATTAAATAACTTTTTATTGTCATCTTCAAAGCATTTTTACGGTCATTTACTGAGTGAAAGGGCTTTGATTTTGTGAGTATCTGCCAGAATATGTTTGATCCTGTCATCATTTCTTCAGAAAATCACGCGCCTGTAGCTAGAGCACAAGATATGGTAAGTGCATGAATTGTCCATTGCACTCTGCACTTACAACACTGCCTTCATTGTCAATGATAACAACAGCAGGGGAGAGATCTTGGGAGTTAAACTACCTGCTGTTTTCTCCTTGATGTTTGAGCTCTTGGATGCTGCATGAATCCCAGAGATACAAGAGTCACTTATTTGTTGATGCCCTATTTTATGGGTTGTTTAAACATGGTATGCTGTTGTAATTAGAGCTCACAACAAAGGAGGATTTCTATTTCACAGGAGTTGCTGGGTGTTTTACTGTGCATTAGCATGGCAGAATTACAGCACTGATGGAGACCTGGGCCACGCTTTGCTGCTGCTCTTGGAGGTGCTCTGTGGACTTCCCTTGGACACCCAATTTTGAGTTCCCATCAAGCTCCCACATATTGAACAGTATTCACATGTACCCCTCAAATTTCCCAATTCCACTGAATCAGCACTTTGCACAAAAACAGTTAGAGCACTCCCTGTCAGCATGATCTATCTATGCAACAGCCTTCATTGACCTTCCTCTGGGCTTACAGTTTCTGTGCACATCAAAATAGAAATACTTCTTGCTAGATGAGTTAGGCTAGTAATATTGTGTGCATGAAGCAAAGAGAGTTACAAGTAGCACATCTTTGTTTAAATTTAGCAGTAACCAGCTGGCCACATTCTGTAGGAAGCAGGAAGGGAGGAATCACAGGGAGGAAGGGATCTGATGAAAAATCAAGCAGAAGCTATAAAAACATTTCTCTAAAATGGCAGCATAATGAAAAAGGGATGCCAAGCTAAAGAGCTTACTGATCATCTGTGTATCACTCATAACATATTCCAGCTAGCTCAGCCCTTGGTTTGGAGGGGACATGCAGGTGTTGGGAAGGATCGCTTCCCACGCATGGTATTTTCTGCAGGATTCTTTTCCATAGACAAAACTTATTTGTACTTCATTAACGCCCTTTGAGACAGGCAGTTAAAGCGCAAGGTGAAAAAGACAGAAAGTTGAAGAAAGTGAGTGTCAGCACTCCTGAGAACAACAAAAATGAGGCTGACAGCAGAGGTTTGACTCTCCAAAAAAAACCCACAAAACCTGATTAACTAAGTGGCTCCATCTTTCCCTCATTTTCCTGCTTCTTAGTCCCCCAGGACTACTGCTCCTTAACTATTGCTCTGCCATTTGTGTTTCTTTCAATGCTGTCTGTGCCAGAACCTCCCTTTGATGGCCTTTACTTTTCCTCTCATAGAATTATTAACAGAGAAATGAAGCTCATATAAAATCAGTTCACATGGAACAATTTGAAAGACAAAAGAGGCAGTTAATAATAACAATTACCTCTGACATTGCAACAAAACAGGTCCTCACATCAGGAAGGCAAAACCATTTACTTTCAGGATTTCTTTGTTTTGGTTGGAAATGTAAAGGAAAGGAGACTATAAGAGATATCTAAGAGTCACATGAATATCTCTAACTGTGCTGGATCTGGCTGATCTGGAGTTAATGTTCCCCACAGCAGCCCTCACAGTGCTGTGCTTTGCACTGGTAGCTAGAAAGGTGTGGACAACCCACCTGCGTTTTGGCTACTGCTGGGCAGGGCTGGCACAGCATCAGTGATGTCTATCAATTTTCTCCCCCACCAAGGTACTGGGAGTGGGTGAATCCTGGGAGGGGGCACAACTGTGCCAGCTGATCCAAATTGACCACATGATATCAGCTCAGATATAAAAGTGAAGGAAAGGAGGAGGAATGGGGGNGTGTACGTTTGCCCTCTGGAGCAACCACTGCAGGTGCTGAGGCCCTGGTTCTGAGAAACTGGCTGAACATCCTTATTGATGGGAAATAGAGAATAAACTTTTTTTCTCTTTGCATAAGAGCATGCAAACTTCTGTTTTAGTAAACTGCCTTATCTCAACCTATGCATTGTTTTCTACCTTATTTTCTCTCCCTGTTCAGCTGGGATGGGGAGTAGTAGATCAGCTTGGTGGGCACCAGGCGTCCAGCAAATGTCAACCCACCACACTAACAAAGGAATATTTTAACAAAGGAATATTTTTGGCTATATAACTGTGCTTATGTTTATGTGCCTATGCCGCATGTTCAAGATCATGCTACACAAGTATTAAAAATCAATGAGTCAGATCTCAAAAATCATGAGGCCAAAATAAATGATCATGAGATTTAAAAAAAAAAAAGGGATAAACTTTTTGCCTTCCGGTTTCTGTTTTAGGAACAATTTTGCTGTTTGATCTATTTTACCTTTTCAGGAGAGATTTTTAAGCTCAATGAGAACAAAAATGCCTTGTGTTTGCATGTATTGTCACTTCATCATTTGACCTCAAGGACTGGGACACTGAGAATATTACAGTGGCAGACCTGTGAAAATCATGAGTTGATGAATTGTACGTTTTCAAAGGCCTGCTATAAAATAATCTAACCCTCATGTGTTTATCTGTGGTGGAAAGGCCCCTTCAGCCTACCTTTAAAAGCATCATGACCCAGCTATTCAGATGGTGCTCATCACCACAGCAGCAGGAACATCATCCATCCTTCCATCTATTCATCCATCCCCAGCTGAGGGTTTGACCTGATTAATTTAATCACCTGACGTTGATGTATGTGTAATATATGTTTCCCTTCTTCAAATATACACAGCTCTAGTCCACAGCCTTTGACTATGTGCTATCTTTATTTCCCAGAACAGGCCTTTGCCAGTATCCGCATTCCAAATTAGCAACAGATCCTTTGAAACAGTGTCTCCCCATTCACATATTTCCCTTCAAAACTCAGCTTCAGGGTATTGACTCTCTGGATTGATTAGAGCAGCATCCATGAAGTTGCAGCAGCAGCCATGACACAAATGTGGAAACATTCACAGGACCTTCACCGTGCACCTGTCACAGGCCAAACCCCACATGACATTCCCGAGGCTGTAACACCCAGTCCCCTGGGACACTTGTACATTACAAGTGTTAGACTTCTTACATTAACAGCTA
>VWZU01004439.1:112065-142869 GCA_013397095.1 Sterrhoptilus dennistouni | reverse complement strand
AAAAAAAAAAAAAGGAAATCAAGGCGAGAGAAAAACTAAATTAAAGAGAGAAAGAAGAGAACATGCGCACAGAGAGAGAGAAAGAAAAAGTGCATTGTCATGGGTAGGCATGTTCAGCTCTTGGGAGATCTGGAGTCTCAGATGTGACGACTGCAGGGACAGACAACATGCAGGTGAAATGTCTGAAGTAGCATAAAGAATGCAGCCATTGAGAGTGTGATTTTTGTGTGCTCTGTAACTGTGAGGCAGTGCCATGGTGCCAGCATTTTTTCAAACACATCCTGTGAATCTGCTCCTCTGCTGCACTGCTGAGAGGGGCAGTGTGGACAGCATATCCACAGCTGACTAACCAGGGCTGGTTGGGAAGTCAAGTGTTTACCTCATGAAAACTGGGGATGATGGAGAGATTCATCCTGGCCTGTCAGGGTATGGTGCCTCTCATGCTTGTTAGATCACAGGACTGTCCAAAACAGGTTTCCTCCTACTTTTCTGGTCACCCTTCTGGGCCCCTTTGCTATTCGATCTGACTTTGTGAAGCCAGAGCAGCATATATAGGGTAGATCATGTGCAAGAAGTGTCTGACATATTTACTGAAATGTATTTCTTAACTGCTAAATATTGTACACTGTAAAAGCAAAGGGTTTTTTCCACCTTGCTAATCAGGAAAGAGGTAGATCATAGCAGAGACACAATTATGAAAATCAGGAAGCAATTTAATTGTCTGAAAACAGCTAGTTTAATCATGAGATTTATTTCTTAAATGATAGTAATCATTTTCCTGGGGATTAAAGAATAGAAGATCTTAACTTCAATGAAAATAACTTTTGCTGTCAGAAACAATTAAAAAAAAAGAAAAGAAGTAAGTTAATTTTACTATTTTGTTGTGGTTGTTGTTGTTTGTGGTTGTGTTGTGGTTTGTATTTGGTTTTGTGGGGATTTTGTTCTGCTTTGTGGTTTTGGGGGGGTTGTTTGTTTGTTTACTGTGTAGATATGGAACCAGTATTTATCTACAGCAGAACAGCTTCTAAGCCTGTCAGCAGGGGAACGGCTCCACATTGCAGTAGGAGCTTTCTAAATGTATGGCAATAAGCTGTCAGAACCTTCCTTACTGGCCAAAAGAGAAGAAAAATAGTACAGTAAGCAAGTAAATGCATTGAGGATGCAGTGTTGCTGGACACTACACACTTCAGAAAACTAGCACTCAACGCTTAGGGGTGTACTTGGTGTACTTGGAAGCCTAAGTATACAGTCTAAAAGCTCCTGCATCGACCTGTACTTCTAGAGTTATAGTTAAGGCCTGTCTTGTTCAGGAAAACAATCACTTGCTTAGCCTTAATGAAAACCTCATGATCTGCCTCATGCTTATCCAGAGGTTCTTTCCTAGGAGATACAACTGTTCCATACACAAATCTATTTAAGTGTATTTTTATTTACAAATTCACCCTTCAAACACCAGGACATTCCAGAATTTAGGTAGCTTTTTGGGCTTATTTATGCTGATATAAACTTTAGGCAACTGATCATACTGAATTTCTCCAGTGAGATACCTGCCTTAGAGTACAACATGGCTGGAATTCCTTAAGAAGGCAATTGCACAATGTTTTGTATTTTTCCAGCTCTTCACATTATTTTTCCCGAGTTAATACATACACACATGGCAGAAAATCTTTTCTCTCTCCTGTCAATATCATAGTAAGACACTGGAACAGGTTGCCCAGAGATGTTGTGGGTGTCTCAACCCTGGAAATGTTCAAGACTAGATTGGATGGGGCCCTCAGCAACCCAGTCTAGTGGAAGATGTTCCTGTCCATGGCAGGATGGTTAGAACTAGAGGATCTTTAAGGTCTTTTCCAACTCAAACCATTCTATGATTCAAGGATTCAATGGCAAGAGGGTTAAGCTAATCTATGAGTTCGTCAAAGCCAGAAGGGCCGTCCATTTCCCTTCCCATCCCTGGCACCCGAAGTATAGGGAAGAATGTGAGTAAAAAGGGCAACCACAAAATGCATTCCATGTTCCTTTGAAAAATGGGTCCTTAAAAATGCATTTCCATACTGCCACAGGAAACAATACATAAAGGACTAAAAAATAATGGTCGTACTAAAAAATAATGGTCGTACAGAAGGAATAGGGAATAGATAGCTGGGAAGCAAAGTCTGAAAAAGATCTAGTAAATCAGTTCAGTAAAAGCTGTCATACAAATAGAAGGTAAAAAAGGCTAGTGAAATCTTTGGCTTCTGAAGAACAATTTGGAAAGCCAGAGGAAGTGATTTCACTCCACCCCTGTTTCTGGTGAAATCAGTGATAGATCACTATGTCTACTGGCTGTATTCGTATCTTCAAAACACATTGCAAGAGAACATGCAAACAAGCACCACAAACTAATCCAAGAATGATCAAAATAAAAAGCTAAAATGCTTGAAAAATTATCTCTGCTCAGCTTAACAAAAACACAACAGAAACATAATTTCATTGTATCATAAATATCCCTTCCCAGAGACACATAGGGTTATGATGCTAATAATTATATGAAGAGACATATGTGATTTTATTCCCAAGCCCTTTGCAATAATAGGGCTGATCCACAGGATCAGCTGTGCTCTAGTCTTCCTATAGGACATTCCTCTTCAGTCTAAGCAGAAAGTCAGAACAAAAATGGAAGCTGAAAGCCAGAAAAACCAAATCTTGGAGCAGCTTATGCCATTGGAAATGTGGAAGTAATTAGCTACAGTAAGGACTCTTTTAATGAAGACCGTAGGCCTCAGTGCAAAGCACATTTAAATCACACTCAAGGCTCAAGGCAGAGTGACATGCAATGACTGGTGACATACAGGAGGCTGGGCAACATGATTAATTGATTTCTGATATTATTCTTGTCAGTGTAAATCAGTGCAGAAGCAATACAACTGATAGGTCTGGGCTAAACACTGTGGCTCTGAGTCCAGTTTTGCAGACTAGATCTCCAGAGCAGGAAGCAGGATGGCTTTGAGGAAAACTGCAGAAAAGAGGATCTAACCCCACTTTCCAAGGTAAATTCTAACTCAAGCATTGCATCTTAAATCTTAACCTTCCCACTCAACCATTGTGATTGGAGAAGCTGTTGTTTTGGCCTGTATTTCTTCTTGTTAAGCAGGTTCTTTTTTCAGTCTGAGTAGTACCTTTCACCAGCAGTGCTCAGGCAGAGACTAAAAATCCTACTTGTAGAGTAAGTCACTACTTAATACAAGAATGGCTGTGGCAGAATCTGGCTGCAGTGCTGCTCTTGTGTTGAGGAGCACTTTAGTCACCATCAGCCCTTGTTTGTTTTCATCAGAGAATCACTTACAGAGTGAAGAAGTTCTTCATGCAGGCATGCAAGATCTAAGAAAATACATTATGTAAAATGTGTCTTAAATTACATTTAAAGGAATTTTTTTAAGCCACGCAGGTTCTGAACTGGTTATGTGAATGCTGAAGTTTAGTTTTAATCCTTCATGCCTTCTTCCTGCCTGGGGTGGGCAGACTGTGCTCAGCAGCACAGAATATGAAAAGCTCTGCCTCACTGAATTAATTTTAAGATGCTAGTGCAAAATCAATTATTTTTTTGTTTGCAGTTGTGGGATTAACATAATTTTCTCTATTTTTTTTATTTTTCTCCCCAGGACATTTTTACTTGTTTAACTCTCTAAACTAGAACAGAAATTTTGTTGTTGTTTTGGATTTCCTTACAGAATATGGATCCCCAAGCACAATCTCTCCTTGCAAAGAGGCTGCCTATGTGGAAGTTGAGGTACAGGTGTATGAGGGAAGAGTATCCAAGTCTGGTTACCCACATCTTTAACACTAGCTGAGAATGTATAATTTCAAAAAGCAAGCCTCTCCCCAGGGAGCCAGTGCAGCTGCATTCTTACTTCACACAGGCTGAAAACCATAGTGGGAACAGATCTGCTTGTGGGATCCATAGGGATGAAAAGGCAAAGGATTAGTTGACAGATAAAACAGATGACCTGAGAGCACCTCTAAAGATGTTAAGTTTCAACAAAAAACTGCAAGAGCAAACCTTGGCCCTTTCCACCATGCAGGGACTGGCACAGCCAAGGATGGAGGACACTCATACTTCTTGTGAAAGCACTTGTGTTGGCACCTCCAGACCTGCAAGGACCTACTGCCTGGGGAAGACGACAACCATTTTAGGAGGTGTTGAATGGTACAGTCAGACAATGCAATTCCCACCAAATCATGGCATTTTTTCAGTCTATAATCTCAGTGAGAACAGGAAATTGCTGGTAATCTGCAGAGAGGTGAGTAGGAACATATTCCATGAGTATGGAAACTGTACACTGAGATACGTGTGAGGGTGAAATGGCTATTGCTACAGAGAAATAATAGAAACCAATAATAGAAAGGGAAATTTGGAGGATGACAAGTTGACCATCAGCCAACAGTGTGCCCTTGCAGCCAGGAGGAAGAACGGTATCCTGGGGTGCATAAAGAAGAGTGTGGCCTGCAGGTTGTTGGAGGTGATCCTCCCTGTTTACTCCACTCCTTTTGGGAGGAAAGGGTTAAAACTAGAAGATTTGGCAAAGAGGAGGGAATAGTTTTGTGCAAAGTGATCTTGCTGCTGGGAATGCTAAAATTGTTGGCGTGGGAAAACGCCATTTATTATGCCTAGTGCGTTCATCCTCTGCCTGTTTTGAGTAAAATTCCTGTGTAGAGATAACACTCTCAGAGACAAGTTTGAGCCTCCTGCTGGGAGAGAGATCATAAAAGCACAGCCTTGTGATGAACTGCACATGATAAAGCCCTTTGCTATACTCCTGCTGTTGCTGCCCACTAGGATGAACTAAGCTTAATGGAGCCTGTGTCCTCACGTGTCTCTTTTCTCTGGGATGAACTAAGCCTAAACACAGCCTGCCCCCCTGTGTGTCTCTTCACTAGGATGAACTAAGCCTACCAGAGCCTGTGTCTCTGTGTGTTTTTGCTGCACAGCATACTTAGGGAGGTAATGAAATAAACCTACTCTTTGCATGTCAGCTGTGGTTTGGTGGTTACCTGTATGTCTGTACTCACACAGCCCTAGTAAGGCCACCTCTGGGATATTAGATTCAACACTGGTCTTCACAGTTTGAGAAAGACAAGGACCTACTAGAAAAGGTCCAGCAGAGGTCACAGACATGAAAAGGGGTCTGTAGCTTCTCTCTTATGAGGAAAGACTGTAGAGCTGAGCCTGTTTAGTCTGGAGAGAAGACTGAGGGGGGGATCTCATCAATGCATATAAATATCTCAAGGGCAGGTGCCAAGACAATGGTGCCAGACCCTTTGCTTGTGCCCAGCAACAGGATGAGGAGAAATGGCCATAAACTAAGCCACAAGAAGTTCCTCCTCAACATAAGGAACAACTTCTTTACATTGAGGACAGTAGAGCACTGGAAGGTCATAGTCTCCCTCTCTGGAGACATTCAAAATCCACCTGGATACATTCCTGTGTAATCTGCAATAGGTGAGTGCTTTTGTAGGGAGGTTGGACTAACTGATCTGCAGAGGTCTCTTCTAACCCTAACTATTGTGTGATCCTGTGAAATCTCATTGTGTGGGCATGAGTAATATGTGAGGACACTTCTGTTTGCCTTGCTGCAAAAAGCTTATCCTACCCCTGCTAGAACAAGTAAATGGAGCATATACACAAATCCAGAAGAAACCAGAGACTTAACAGAGGATTAAAGTGAATTTCCAGCCTAGCATAGGATATTGCTCATACCACCCAGGCCAAACCTTTCTCTAATTTGTGTCCCTGAGACAAGGCTCTGGCACATCACCAGGTAGATAAGCCACTGTACCACCTCAGGACAATTACCATCAGTTACTATCAGTGGTTACTAATATTTGTAAGAGGACCAGAAATACAAACTAATAAATCTATCCCTGCTCCTAGACAGAAAATTGAGTATGAGGCTATACACAGTCCTGAGATTTTGATATGATGAGGTGAGAACCAGCAGAGCCTCAGAAAATCTAGTTATTGTGAAGCCACTGAGCATAGCACAACACAGCTGGCTCACTAGAAGTGGAAAAAGAAACCATCAGCATGTCATGGACTACAATACAAGTCCGAATAAATGATAGGGCTGCCCTTCAAACAAACAAACAAAAATGCTTCATAGATGAATCCACACTCCTACAGCCAGGCAAGGAAGCATGAAAGAGAGATTTTGCCTAGGAAGTCTCAGCAGTTTCTCCTTTCAGGTATAAGAAGAAATTTTATAAAGTGGATACAGACTTATTTGAAGTCTGTGGAGGCAGGAGCGTGGCTGAGTGAAACTAGAGGATGGGTAGATGGGTTTCTCATGAACCATTACCATGGAATAGGATTAAGTATGCTAAGGTTGAAATGAGAAGCCTAATCATTTGAAGCGGACAGCTTTAAAATCTCACAAAACCCCAGTGTGATGCTGGGAAGAAGCCAGGACAAACTGATTTTTTTTAACAATTTCAGGTAGTCACAGTAGATGGTCAACTCACTTCACAGTAAAATTAATCGGAATCAAATGAGAATTGCCCATAATGTCTGCCTTTAAATACTGGTGAGCCAGATGAGGGCAGTGACATCCAAACCTCCTACAGCCAAGTGAAAACCCACACAAAGGATTCATTCTCAAAACATTGCAGATCAGTTATTTGTGAGCTGTTGGACCAAGATCCTCTTTCAAAAAAAACCCCAAAACTCTGCTGCTACATGACCTGGCTTCTTCAAAACAAAAATTCAAGCAGCAAAATAGATACGACTCCAGCTGTCAAAGCAAAAAATGCAATGATGACCTGGTGGAGAAGCCCAGTTCTGAGCCTTCTTGCTTAACTCAATCCATCCAGCCAAGATGATGCTGCTATTTTAAAATTAAAATGGAATGAAAAGAAGTCAATGGCAGGAATCAGCAGGGAGGAACATCAGCAAGGAGCAATGAGAGGAGTAAGATTTTGCATTATGGAGATGATTAGGCACCTACATGCTCGGCCTTTTAGCCTTTTGCGGAAGGCTACTCTCCTTGCTTAGCAAGTGTTGGCATCACTGAAAAAGCCTGGAGGTTTCTTAGCCCACCTAACTGCCAACCGTGTTAATAATGTTCTTTCTCTTTTCTGAAACATTGATTTCCTTCTTTTTACTTTTATTTTCAGTCTAAAAGCAGTCACAACTGTTGATATGGTGATTTTGCTACTGTGTGTTCTATTTTAAAAAGGTGCAGCTTTTTTATTTCTAAAAACATTGGATGAGAGTTTATCTTTAATGTACAAATACATATGTTCAGGACATTTAAGTAGGTAAGTTTCTCATAATTTGCATATAGTACCACATGAAATCAAGGGGAAAATTTCCCTGATTTAGCTGTAGCTCCTCATGTAAAAAGTTGAATATCCTGTTCATGGAAGGTCAATACCACGACCAGAAATCAGAGATTCAGTGTTAATTTCAAAAGATACTTCCGAGAAAAGGAATGAAAATTACACCCAAAGGGCTAATTTACGAGCTCTAGACATGGATTATTATGTTCTACTGCAGTACAAAGGAAGAGATTTTTTTTTTTTTTCCCTGCGAATTAAAGAAAGGTTTGTATTACGCAAAACTCATTCGCTATCTGCCTAATCCCCTAGAGGGCAGTATGACCTAAAAATAAATTAAACTGAGCTAGGCAATTGGGATTTTCCAAAGGCTAGTTATATTAAATAGGATTACATTCCTCCTTCCTCTGGCAAATTTCCGCAAAGGTACAAGAAATACTGAGATATTTAGAGTTTCTAAATTATATGAGAAAACCAATAAGATAAGTTTGGCAATATAATTCTATATTAATTTCTTTAGCTCATAAAATACATATATTTAATTTTGCAAATTTTCAAAGACAAGTGTGTTATACTTAAGCATGCTTTTAGGTGGTTTCCTAAGAAGGGGTTTATGGCTTTGATTTTGGATGATCTCTTCTCCCTGTGCTAGACTCAAGATTTTGCTGTCTCTACCATTGATCCAAAGGCTTGATCCAGAGGTATCCAAGCTCAAGGGAGGTAGGGAGCAGTGGCTAATTAATCAGGCATTTCTGGGATTTGGTGTCCTAAGTTAGTCCAAATGTTCATCACATTACTACAATCGCCCAGTCCTCCAGGCTTCTTTTTTTGTCTGAATGAGTGAGGGATGTGTGTCTTTATCAAAATGAGGAAGTCTATATCCTGTAAACATTGCTTTATATTACATAGTGTGTGAGAACCACAAAACACCTTTGTGTTCAAAGCATAAGCATCGTGTTTGACATTAATGGAAATAATGAAGAGCAAGTTTAATCACATAGTGTCTGTCTAATATAAATACAGTTCCCATTAGTTTCATTAACTTCCCATCCAGAGCTCCACTTTCTGGTTAACCAAGATTCTATTTCCTTAATTTTCTGAGGGAGAATACAGACACACCCTGACAAGAGCATGTTTGGTACATACAATTTTCGTACACACAGCTCAGCTACAATTTAATTTAACAATTGTAGAATCATAGAATATGCTGAGTTGGAAGGGACCCATCAGGATTATTGAGTCTAATTCCTGTCCCTACAAAAATAACTCAAAGAATCACAGCATGTGCTGGAGAGTGTTGTCCAAAAGCTTCTTGAACTCGGACAGGCTTGGTGCTGAGACCACTTTCCTGGGGAGCCTGTGCCAGTGCCCAATCACCCTTCAGATAAAAAAAACCTTTTCTTGGTACCTAACTTAAACCTCCCCTGACTCAGCTGCATGCCCTCATGAGAATATTGATGACTGCAATGAGGTCATCCTTCAGTCTCCTCTTCTCCAGTCTGAACAGACCAAGTGACCTCAGTCACTCCTCATACAGTTTCCCCTCCAGACCCTTCAACATTTTTGTGGCCCTTCTTTGGAAGCTCTCTAAAAGCTTAATGTCTTTTTTATTTTGTGGCACCCAAAACTGCCTCCAGCACTTTAGGCGAGGTTTCCCCAGTGCAGAGCAGAGCAGGACAATCCCCTCCCTTGCCTGGCTGGCAATGCTGGGCCTGATGCACCCCAAGACTCGAGTGGCCCTTCTGGCTGCTGGGGCACTGTTGACTCAAATTCACCTTTTCATCAACCAGGACCTGCAGGTCCCTTTCCGCAGTGCTGCTCTCCAGCCTCTAATTCCCCAGTCTATAACAAAAATCCAGGTTGTCCCACCCCAAATGCAGAAATCAGCACTCACCCTTGCTAAACTCCATTTGCTTGGTGATTGCCCAGCCCTCTAATTTGTTGTGGTGTTTCTGCAAGGTCTCTCAGCCCTTGAGGAAGTCAACAGCTCCTCCCAATTTAGTGTTGTTGGCAAATGTAGTATTTCTTTGAGTCCTGCATCCAAGTAATTTATGAAGATATTGAGGAGCACAGAGCTAAGGATGGAGCCCTATGGAACCCCATTAGTGACAGGACCCCAGTGTGATGTCACCCCATTCACTGTCACCCTCTGTGCCTGACCCATGAGCCAGTTGCTCACCCATCCAATGATGTATTTATCCAGCTGTGAGCTGGACATTTTGTCCAGAAGAATCCTGTGAGAGACAGTATCTAAAGTTTTACTGAAATCCAAAAATATTACATCTATTGACTTTCCTAGATCAACTAGGTGGGTTACCCTTTCACAGAAGGAAATCAAGTGTGATAAGCAGGACAATGGAGGGGGAAAAATCCAAATGGACATAAGTGCTGTGAGTAGCCCTTAAAGAACACCATTATCCTGCCAGAAGTTACAGCTTCTCGGTTTACATGGACTCCATGATGTCTTTTTATCAGTATTTTGGCTGACAGTGGGTTTTCAAGGAAAGAAGGCTATCTTCTGGAGATGACACCTCTATTTGGCTCTTTCAAAAAGTTGCAGAAAGTGTAGCCAGAGGACTAGTAACAGTCATGACTTTTTAAGCAGCAGATTCCATTCAGTTAACAGCTCCACAGAAGCTTTTCCAGCCAGCTGAAAAACAAGCTGGAGAAGGACAAATAATTGTCCAGGATGATTTCATTTGAAGTTAAATTGATGGAAAAGAAGGTAAAGAAGCCTTCTAACAAAAAGGTGCTATCTAGGTGTGCACATTTTTATGCTGGTGTTATTGCAGAAAGTATTTTTTATTTACACTGGTCCCAGACGTGCTTAAAGACAAATATAGAGATTCTTTGCATGAGGAAGAGCAAAATAAATATATGTGGGCAAATGAATAAAAACCCCCGGGGTTTGGTTGTAATTACCAAGGACAAGATTGATTATCTCAGTATATTTGGAACTACTTCATGTGGTCCTCTAATTCTAACAGCAAAATATGGTTTCAGTCCTTTTATACTGCATACAGAACACTCTGATATAATAGCTACAGGGTGTCTGGAATACCCTTTGCATGCGAAAAAGCATTTCTGAAGAAGTAGCTGACATAAAAAATTACTTACATAGCTAAGTGTGACTGTTGGATTTGATGACACATTTTAGGTTAACTAGTTTACATTTCTTTTGAAGTGAATTTCCTAGCGACAATGTTTGCACTATTCACCTGCCTCATCAAGGCCTGTTTAGAATACAGTGCCTAATACAGTTTTTAACCCATTATAAAGCCATGCACAGATAATTTAAAATGATCATAACAACTAACAAACACGTAATCAAGGAGCTCTTAAAATGTATTAAAATTCAGGTCTCTCGCTATTAGCAAAACCGCTTCATTAACATATTAAGACAATGTTCATTTGATAATTAGCTTCTGTTTCCTTTGCGTCCTAGCAGTTAAATCCTTCCTATGAAGCCAGAGGGGAAAAGTTTATGTTTCTACAAGGTGTCTTTGATGAAGTTTAGGTTGCACCCTTACAATTTTTAATCAGTTTCTATATTTTCTTCTTGTACTCTGTTTTGGAAATGCTGCAGATTAAAGCCCACTTAATGGTGAATATAGGACTTGATGGGCTCATTTTCTCCTTTGGACTCATGCTACTCTAGTAACACAGGGATCAAGGGAATTTGGGTAAGAGCATTTCATGTGTACTCCCTCTGTGGTGCACTTGTGCTCCATGCAGAGCCCAGAACCTGGTAGAGGAGAAAAACTAACTTGTTAAACCCCGCAGACTGTGAGTAGTCTCACTGCTCTCCATCCTTCTCCTAGTCACCACTTGCTCATTCCAAACATTTCCTTTCAAGGGAAAAAAAAAAAACAACAAAAAAAAAAAAAAAAAAAAAAAAACCAACAACAACAACAAAAAAACCCCACTCTATTATTCAAGCTAAAGAATGAGACATTTGATTCCAGATTTTTTTCTGACTTCCAATGTCAGACACATCTGCTGAGACACCTCTGAGCGGTACATGCAATGTTGCATATGTTGCCGCTGCAGCAACAGCCAGAAGAAGCAGCTTGTTTATAGTGAAGGAAGAGAGCATGATTTATATTCGTGAGAGTGCTCCAGCTCATGCCCTGGATGCATCCCTCACCCACCATCACGTCACCAGCCTTTTCCAGGGAAAGATTCTCTTCTCATCCTCTCTCAGAGATTTGCAATATACAGATAGCCTGGCACTACTGAATATACAAAATAGATCAGGCAGCTATAACTCTCTTATGCATTTAGTTTGAATATGTTCTTAAGCCTAAATATTAAATAAATACATGTTCTACTCTTTAAAATAACAGTTACTGGGTGCTTCAGGCATAAGCAGTAGGTTGGCAGAACTGTTAAGGAGGATCTTGCAAGGTGGCAAGGCTGGGTTCTAAATAGAAATGGAATAAGTGTAGATGAACATTAAGAGATGCACATTAAACAGTCCTATCATAACTTCATATATGATATTATAGATTCAGAGATGACTACTCAGGAATGAAAATTCAAAATAGCTGGTTATAAAAGGAAAATGCCATCCCAATGCTTAGTAATGGAAACAATGTTAAAAATGCCAATGAAAGGAAAGGAGAACAAACAGGAAAGTGTATAAATCATCTGTATCCTGAACAGTATGTACAGTTTGGGTTGTCCTTCTCAAAAAGGACATAGAGAAGGTCAGAATAGGTATGATTTTTTTATTCTCTACTGAGCCTGAAAAGAAGTAACAGAGGGACGATATACTGGAGGTGTATAAAGCCCTGAGTGCCAAGGAGAGGGCAAATAGAAAGTGATGATTATCCCCCTCCCAGTACAAGAGCAAGGGAACATCCCACAACTTTGGCAGGTATGAGATTATNAATACCCGTCTTTTTGAGTTCCACAGAGGAGGGAAAAAAAAAAAAAAAAAAAAAAAAAAAAAAAAAAAAAAGGAGGTGGTTCCCCACAGAATGTCATTAAGCAAAAGAACTTTTTTAACAAAAAATATGTACCAAAACTGTACATGAATTCAGGAAAAGACAGGAAAGGTTCAAGTCTCAGAAGCTCAAAAATATTAGATACCCTATTTAGCTCAGGAGACTTCTGAGCCATAGGTTGCTGGAGATGGGAATGTTATTTTGGAAATGCATCACTACATGTTTTTTTCCTACCCCCTCTTTCTCCTTCATATGTCTACTGTTGATCATTATAGGATATTGGCTAGATGGACCTTTGATTTGACTTAGCACTGAAGTTCCTATACTTTCAAAATCTTATATAAGATAAGATTCTGCTCCAGAAAAGCCCTTGCAGTAAGAATTTTGTCCGACATTCCTTCAGACAAATGACTATATCTATCCAGCTTAACAGAAATTAAATGGAGCCACCAGAGAGAGGAAACTGCACCAATGGCTATTCAATCATTTTCATTTTTTTTGTTCAGACCACTTTTTGTTATTGTTCCAGACATCTACTGTAATGATGAAGAGATAGGGTAGTGTCACTGATGTGATCTCATTATTGGTGATTTTTGATAATATTTTTGTTTCAATTTTTTGTTATTAAATTACATGCACTGAATTTCAGAAAAAAAAAATTACTTTCACTTCCACTAGCACAGATACAGACTGAAATGTACAGGAAAGGGGTTGTATTTTTTCATATATATGGACACAGAACTAGATTTCAATCAGAGGTGTTAGATGATCACTCTTTGCATCTTTTGTATCTTTTACCTTAGGAAGTACTCATCTCTGCCTTGATATCAAGCGCAGCTGGAGAAGAACATCCTTTTCAACCCTCCATTTGTTTTCTGAGATGTGTGGGAACAGCACTCACAGAAGATAACAACCAAGAAAGCAACACAAAAAAAGGGAAAACAAAAATCTTGAAGCTTATGATATGTTCCCTTCCTTTCTTCTGTCACCTCACTAGAAGTCGTAAGCGGAGATTTTTTTTCCTCTTCCACAAGGTTTTCCCAGTGTCTTGCTCTGGGACTGCCACAATTCTTAGAGTATGGAAACAACCTTCCCTGGTCTGCTGTGGGCTCCCCTTGTAAAGCCCAGCAGGGACCAGCCTGATCACCCACCCAGGCCCAGGCCAGGCTGTTAACAGAGGACTCAAATCATCACAGAAATGGTGCCCATGAGAGCCCACTCTCTTCTTTCTCCACATCTTGAGCATCTATTTGGTGATTGTTCCTGTTTCTAAAAGAACATGGGCCTTGGACAAGAGAAATTGGATCAGTGGCTCCTGGGGGTAGTAGAGGTGAATCTGTACATGGGGGAAAGCACTTTGGGGCAGTGTTTTTTGAGGAAGTTGCAAAAGCTCCAGCAAGTCCTTCCCTCATATGGAATGCTGTTTGGCAGTGGCATTTGGGAAGCCTACTGTTCACACCTTTTTATTTAACCAACCGGGTCCTGGTTGCCTTCATGGAGGTGAGGTCATGACATGGAGGTCTGGAACACTGCTATTGTCTTTGCAGACCAATTCAACTACATCAGGTAACAGCCATCACCCCTGAGGTACTCACAGTGTGTAACTGATACAGCAAGTTTCAGGTAACTTCCAGTAATAGCAACTGCATTGAGAATAGAGTAGAACAAAGACTTTCCTCCAAATAAAAATGCAAAATGCTTGACCTTGGCCCAAACAGAGCTCTGCCAGATGCTGTGATATATTTAACCTTCAGTTTCAGAGTTCCAAAAACTAAGTCTTGAGGTGTTGAAAGCCCTAAATGTTTTTCAATGGAAAGTGAGAGAAAACAGCAAATCAGCCACAGAGAAGGCTCTGCTGAAAATTGCAGCTGCATCACTGTGACTGGGTAAAAAAAAATTGTTTTTAAAACAGAAACTGCTGATATGGCTTTTGGTGAAGCCTCTGCAGCAGCTGTGATGGCTTTTAACTTTGAGTTTTCAGTGAGGAAAACATGATATTTCTCTCATTGTCATTATTATGAATAACACAGGCGGGTTTCAAAATGTGAGGCCAGGTTGAGGAGCAGATGTAAAGTTAGTTGTGCCTTGTACTGGACCAAAGAGCAGAGACTGGGCAGGAGCTGAGCAGTTTGCTGGACATGATAAGTGCAGGGAACATAGAGATTGTCAGTCCACAGCTCAGTTCAACTTCAACACAACATGACGTTGATGTTGGCTAGCAGCAGTGACTAGATAATGTCTATGAGCAGCTGCCTCCAAGGGTGCCAAGGTACCACATGGTGAGAACGAAGCACAGAAGTACAAACCAAATGTGAGAAGATGGCTGGTATCTCAGGGCATGTCCATCCCTTCCTTGCCTGTAAGAATATGTGCCCCGTGCCTCATGTGCTTTTCCTCACACAGCAGCATTGCTCAGCCTCCTCCTGACACTCCACACAGGGGACAGTAACTCTGGGGCAGAGTATCCCATGAAATGTCTGAAAAAAGGGAGATCACCTCTTTCAAACTGGGCTCTCTTTTGTGCAAAAAAAAGACACGATGAAGTAGTTAGTTTCAAGCATCATGTCTCTGTACTAATATCTGCTCTTGGAAGAACAGAGGGCTAAGTAATTTTTCTGCCAAAAGCTGGCTGAAGAAAAAATATCTTTATGAAAAGTGCTGGTTTTGAGGAATGAACATGTTCAAAAATAAAGAGAAAATATTCTGATTTTCTGACTAATTGGGGTTTTTTTAATTTCTCTGAAGGAGAAGGAAAAGATCTTGAAACTCATAGGTTGTTCATACTGATCTCTCAAGAAGACCCCGAATTTTCACCCTGGGAACACTAACACTCGCAAGAGGGGACACTTCTATGTTTGAATACCTATTCTCTGTCTGAGAGAGCTGGCAGTAGTTGTTTCTTTCTTCGAACATGTAAGTTAGCAAGAATTGTAACACAGGAATACTATTGGAAAATACAATTCAGTTTTTCAGAGATGGTAACCTTGAACTCATTCTGATTTCCCTGCTAAGATTTATTATATAAGTATGATCTGGGTTTCGTTCATGCATGAGCCAAGGATCAATCTCCAAGTAACATTTTGTATTTCTTCCACCTCTTTCAAATTTCCTTCATTACTCCCCATCCAGAATTCCTAGAACTGGAGGCAGATGGTGAATAGAAGAAAGCGTGTGGCCATGTCAACAGTGTTAATAGCAAAGGGAAAGATTTGCCAGAGATTGGCAAATGCCAAGGACGCACATCACCTATTGAAAATTTGCATAGGCAGCAAGTCTCCTTTGTCAGTTGTTCTGGGAACAGATGTTAATGCTTCCACTGCAGATCTGCTCTTTACTGGCAGCTTGTGGAAATAAGAGAATAGTTCTATCAGAGCTGGAGTTCCTGATCAGAGGAAAACAAGGTAAGGGGACTAAGTCTCTTTCCTGTTTGGAGGGCTGTGGGGGTAATTTTGTTCATTCCTGTATTTTTTTGTAGGAATGGGAAAAGCAATGCACCACTGAAGATCAATTGACATTATATGAGACAACCAACTGACAAAAGCCGAGACGCTGTCCCTGACTCTGTGATAAATTTTTGACACTAAATTATGCATTATGCTGTGTAAGATGCTTGCATTTATTGTCTTTAGTCAGTATCTTCGTTTAGACCAATTTTTTGTGTGTCGTTGAAGTGATCTCACCAGTGTCATGGTTTAACCTGTAGGTAGCTAGGCACCAAGATAAGCTACCAAATACTACACAGAATAGCTGGCCTAATGCTTTGCTTTAAACTTTTAAAAACTGCATTTCTTGGAAACACAGGTGAAAGAAAAGAGAAAATATTAAGAGAAAAATTGTCTCTTTTTTTATCTTTCCTCAATCAACAGGGTAGGAATTGAGCCATAAGGTTTTGGGAGCCTTTGTTTCCAGTGCCCTGTGCTACATTTTGAACGTGAACCTGAATAAAATTCCACTCATGACTGCTTTTCCCAGAACACTTGGGAACAATATGAGGCCAGGATAATGGCATCCACCACAGCTTCCTGAGCACTGCAGCCCCATGAATGTGTTGTGATCTCCTTCCCTACAAAGGGGTTCAGGAATAATGCAGCCCTAAATGGAGGAAATTATGGGAAAAAATCCTTTAAAACTTGTAATCTTATTTAATGATTTCACATAAAGCTGATGATAATGTGATAGAACAAAAAAAAATATATAAGACAATGTATTTCTCATATGGATTATCTTAGCTTGACTATGAAATTCTGAACTTAGTAGAAGACAAAGAAATTAGACATATATGTCATATGTTCATTACCAGACTTCAAGTTTTACAATCCAAACTAGAGATGACAATGCATACACACACACAAAATGACAAAAAATGGCAATGGTAACCCCAAACAGCCATTTTTACAGAAAGATCCCTAAGTGAGGTCAGGATTTATTTACTGAAATGTAAAGATCATATAATTAAGCACAAAAAACAGTGCTTCAGATTTTTCTCTGACAAGAAAGCAATGACCTCTGGATACTGATGTGTATCAAGAAATACTATTTAACACTGCAGGAACATTAGTGTGTTTTCTTTTATTGCAAAGCCTATTTGAATCACTTTGTAAAGCTGATATCATGAGCTAAACATACAGAGAAATAAAGATTCTTTTTTTTTCAAGGAAAATGAAATTTCTCTCCCTTCATAATAATACAAAAGATTTGAAAAACAACATGTTCTGGCCTTAAGTATCAGACTTACATTTTGTCTTTTGTTATCACTTACAATAGCACTGCTGCTTGAATACCCAGCCATATCAAATGTAAGTTATTTGTATATCTCTATCCTCTCAGGAAATCTTGACCTTGAAATAGAATAAATATGTAACATGGGTATTGGGTTTGTGTGTTCATAGCTAACACCACCAGTGCTAAAAACCATAGACATTGAACAAAAACGTGCAGGAGATGAGATTGTGCAGTGCTGTTTGACTCATTGTTGCAAAATGAGAAATTACGGTTTAAATGTTTTGCTGTCTTTGAATGACCCTTCATTTGTAATTGATTCAGCTCAACAGACTGCAATTCTCAAACCATCAAGATACAGAACTTATTTGTCCCATGTTTAAAGTATGCTTCAGTTACTCTACCAAAGTCAAACTGTACAGGATAGGACCTTTTCTGTGCGAGCGCTTTGATAATGTGACACATTAACTTAGGGTCTGAGATGACTGGTTATTTAGACTGAGATTTTTAGAAGCAAATCATATTTAGTGTTTGTTGACCAGCTCTATTAAAGGAATTGGATTACACATAACCCAAAACCTATAAAGAAGTCCACAATGGGCAAATCAATGAAAATCCTTTGAAAGACTACTTGAAGCAACTTTGAAAATTCCTTGTGAGTAGCCATACTTACAGACCAATAAGAAAGCATTCCTAGAGATACGTGCACTGATAACCAAGGACATTATCAGCTGCAGTCAAGCTTGCAGTAAACCTTGAGGAATGGGATTTTTACATGAAAACTTCAATGCCTGTGCTTCAGTAAGGCCACAGCACAGACCTCTGATGGTAGAAGAGTGGGGTAAAAAAACTATGGTACATGACACGGGTTCTCCCTTTTGCCAATAGCTCAGTGTGAAGCTGGGCCTGAGCCTTAAAGACACCCAAAACAACAGATATCAACTTTAGACCTATTAAAGATGAAATAAGAAAGGTTTTGAGTCAAGGGATCATGTCACAATAAGTTGGACTCCTAAAAGTTATTAAAAGTCTAATAAAATTTGCTGCCTGTTGTAACCCACAAGGAGGAAAACAACGTACTGGGAGGACTCAAGAGTTTTTCCCTCTTCCCAGTCACACACAATTGCCTGCGGACATATGCACTGTGTTTCTTTTAAGTATGTAAGTGTGAGAACACGAGCAAGTGAGGTCTGCAGGAGAAGGAGCATGAGGGACAGAAGTCAGTTTTCTTTAAAGCAAATAATCACCCTTGCTTTCAAAAGGTCTAGAATTTTGCTTTGCATATTAACTTTCTTCAAGAACACTAACACATGAGTTATAAATTAGCTGTTGGACTGAAATGATAAACACTAATGTGACAAGTTGGAAAAGGTATCTAAAGACCGAAGACAGGTCTAATTTTATTTAATATCTGTAGTGTGATTAGAGAAAAAATACTGGAAACACACTGGAGGCATTTGCAGAGGATTCTTCCCTGGGAAGTGTTTCTATCCTTTGCTGGGACATCATGTATAATACTAAAAAATTAGAGGAGTCTTTATAAATAACAGAGACTTTATAAATAAAAATAAAACTATAAGACTGATCTAGGAAAGGTGGAAGGAAGGGAGGAAAGCCCAGAACAAGGCTACTCAAGGCTCTTCAATTGCCCTTTAATGATGCAATTGATAGTGCAGTAACAATACTCACTGAAACTTGCTGTCCAGCAAATACTTCTTATGCTATGACTAATGAAATAGTGTAACTACTTACTGATGCTATGAACAGCAGGAGAGCCATTTAAACTAGAAAAAAAAAAAACATGCTAATTAGACACAAACTCAGGAAAGGAATCTTATTTGTTAGGTTTGTGACTTTATTTCAAAAAATAGGAAAGAAAAGGGCAGGGAGAAAGGATATGAATTTTTCACAGCAATATAATGCACTCATGAATGTAATTTCAAAAGCTACATTTCTACTAGATGGAAAATAAAAAGAAAACAAAAACAAACAAAAAGGAAATCTTTTAATAAAGGCATATGAAAAGATAGGGTGAAATTTGTTCTTGAGGAAGGAGGTAATGATAAGCAAGAAGAAAAGACCAAGGGGCTAGCACTTAACTCCCTGGGCAGTTTCACTGTGAGAAGGAGAATGTCAAAACACCACTGTGCCCCTTGGCAGACATTATGTAAGGATGCTGGTGCTGGCCAAAATAACTAGGCAATAACCTAATAGGCAATATCAGTTTGTAGATTTTTACTCACAGACAACTATATAAACTACATTTCACAGTCTGTACAGGGAAGCAAGTCTTTCTACGGTGAGGCAACTCCTCATAGTGTAGATATTTACAACAGGGCAAATGAGACCATCTGTAGCACAAACATGGGAGAACAACTATGCATGGCTAAAAGTGATAGAATAACAAAATGTGTGAATAAAAGCAGGATCTTGCGAAAGAAAGAAAGAAAGAAAGAAAGAAAGAAAGAAAGAAAGAAAGAAAGAAAGAAAGAAAGAAAGAAAGAAAGAAAGAAAGAAAGAAAGAAAGAAAGTAAAACTAGAGGAGGGATAAAAACCCTCAGGGAAAGCAGTGGAAAACCCATCCAAGACAAGATAAAGCATAAGAGAAAGAATTATCAATCCTCCACTGTTGAAGCTATGCTACTGTGTAAACCACACAAGCAAGCCAGTTATTTGGGTGACCATGCTAGTGCCATCCTATGACGGGTTTGCTGTGCTGGGCTCTGACTGCCCCTGCTCCAGCTTGCATTCCATCTTCAGCAGAGCAACAGTCTGAAAAGCGGCCAAGGAAGAAGTGAGCTGCTGTCTAACAGGCACAATGGAGTGAAGGCACTGGCCTTTGGGACTAGTAATCTCATTTAGATTCCCACAGGAATCTTAGTCCTTTATTTGATTTAAAAAGAAGACAACCAGTTATGTTGTCCACATGCTTCTTCGATTTTGTGCAATTTACACAGGGATAATACAAAAAAACCCCGATACTGTGTTTTCCAGCAAAATCCTTGCTCATTAAAATTACATATTTGGGCAAGTGGAAATGATAGAGTTCAGGTTTGCTTTCTCTTACTAATGATTTGTCTATAAGTCCACAGATAAATTAGGTAGTCACAGGCGACCATCAGAGCTGGCAGAAGCAGTTGTGCAGGAGAGTTTCCTAGACTGGGCTAGTGAAGAAAAGAGTTGCAAAACTAGGTGATGAGAAGGGGAAATCCCGCAAAATACCAAAGTTCCCAGCTAGCAGGAGGTTGCAAATAATAAACTATTACTCTCTAAAAATTAACATTGCCTGACAGATCATATATTGTCACAAAGCTCTAAACAATTGTAACAATAGGCTTTGCTTTGTTAAAAATAGCTTGTCCCTGACTTTTTACATTTTTCTCAAGCATTCCTGGAGTAACTGAAGTCAATACAGTTATATTCCAGGCACCTACCTTTTAGAAACTAACCTTGAAAGAAACGTGAATATAGGTTATTTAAACATAAGAATCTTCCATCTTCCTCTCTCATACGATCACTTTGACAGGGATTTTTTTCACGTTGCTGGATACTGGAGATATTTGCAGTTTTTTTTAATCCAAATACTCAGGGAAAGCTTCAGCCACACTAAGTCATCTCAGACAATGGAAAAAGCACATTTTCTCCCAGTGCCCCATGAAAATCTTGTCTTCAAAAACAACAGCCAAAAGGAGAATTGTCCCCTAAGTCTCTGTGGAAGCCTCTGTTAGCTACAAGTTGCATTCTATCAGACTGGTGCCTGAGATTCAGCCATCTCCTCACCTTGTCACTTGCCTCCTGGGCAGTGTGAGCGGGACAATGGGCTGTTTACGACCAGCTTTCCAGGCTCTCTGAGGAGATCTGAGTTGGAGTTTGGGTGAATGGACACAAATAGCAGCTACCTCACCTGGAGTCAATCCAAAAGCTGTACATCAGATGTATACATTGGGGATACACTGTGGAAGTGTGGATGCCAGAGAAACACATATTGCAGTGCTCTGTTGTCTTGTCAGCATGTCTCAGCACAAAGACCTCCTAGGATGCCCCTTCCCCTGAACAAATTGCTGGAGAGAAATATCCATGCTTTCTACTTTCTGGACCATTTAGAAACCATTTGACCAACTCATGCATTCATTGAGCAGCCAAAACAAATCTGTGCCTCTAAAACAGCTTTTACTAATGTATGCCACTTTCTCCTTGGTTCCTTTTCTCCCTGGTTCATCCGTTCTGCAGGTTTCTTTCAACAAGTGGACATGCAACTGGATTTAGAATAGAAATATGCTTGACAACTATGTGTCCTTCACAGTGATAAAATGGTCTTCTCACCTCTCTGGGGAAAAAAAAAAAAAAAAAAAAAAAAAAAAAAAAAAAAAAAAAAAAAAATAAAAGAAGAATGAGAGAGAGAGAGAGAGAGAGAACACCTGTGCATGCAGATGACAAAGGATGGACAAGGCTTAGGAACAGAAAAGGAACAGACGAAGGAAAATGTAATCAGAGAGAGAAGAAATTTGATTCACTGAGCTGCATTTAAAAGAATGAAATGATTATGTCACTGGTCACTTCCAGGTCTCTAGCCTTTCTTAAACCTGTGAGATCAGTGGAAGTTATGCATGCATATACAGACTGGAGAGTATGAAAGTCCTTGTTAGTTATCCATTCAGATAATTAATCCAAAGAGAGACATTATAGTACACAAAGAATAATGCTCATTGTAAAAGTTGATGGAAACCATTTTCTGTGGAAAAAAGAAAACAAGAGAAAATCTTTACTTATGCATCTCTGGAGCTGTTGAATTGAAAACAAGAAACTAATTTTATACTGTAATAGTAAATTTAAGCTTGCAGACATTTTATGATGATTTATATTGTGTCTATGCATTGTCTTATCCATTGTACTCCACAATTCTCTGTTTAAAACTGATTGTCCACAATGGTCTGGTTCACCAAATAAAAGGGTAATGTACATCTCATATGGATACAGTGGATTTTGGTCTCTCCAATAAGAGACTAAAAAACTAAAGGCATTCTGATCCCCTGTTGAGGACCAAGCATTTTGGAAGAGCATCTTTTAAAGTAAGAGTCAACAATACTGTCAAAAACACTAAAGGAAACAAATATGCATGGAGGGAACAATAGCTAAAAAGAAAAAACTTCCACTTTATATTCACTTATTTTTAACCAGCAGAGAGAGAATGATATGCTTAAAAAATCCCAAGATCCACATCATGTGTCTGCTAGATTTTCTATACTGAATTCTGGGATACCATGACAGTCTGCTGCTGTATCTGAGGTGTCTTCACAAGACTCAGGAACATCCCTTTGGGAAACAGGGACTACTGCCCAGATACAAGGAGCAGGATTCCTGCCTATGACAATGCCTCAATGTTTTCTCAGCAGTGATGAATATGTAGTCACCTCAGTGTAATGATTACCTGAAGTCTTTCTAATGCAATGACACAATATGGCTCGATCCAACTCTATACTGCTTAGAAGAGTTCTGTAGTTCTTCTGTATTATAAGGGTGGCTATAAACAGAAATGGGTAGAATGTTATAGAATTGATGGTAGAATATCTATAAGCTGCTGTCTAAAATTTGGTTCAAGCTGTTTCCCAAGTACATTAATTTCCACCTCTCTGTCTTCTAATTTAAGAATCTAAGCCATGTTGGGCTTTGGATACAAACCTCCCCAATAGCTAAGAATGAAACCCTTCTCTGACAGGTAACAAATGTGGACATTGATTGGCAAAGGCAGGGCAGACACCTTTCAGTGCCTGGAAAGCAATCATAACATTCCTGATGCTAAATAAGACCCAGTGAGTCCTGCTGTGGTGACAACACAAATTATTTCCCATTCTCACCCTAATAAATTATGCACATGAGCATTAGTTATTCATACAAGAGGAGAACACTTGTGTCAACTACTTAGACTGTATGATGGAGTAGAGGTCTGTCAAATATTTGATGTTCAGGTGTACAGTTTGAAAGTTTTTTTCCACAACTTTCTGCTCCCCAGAAGGAAACAGATTATTAGATTTTACATAGGCTTTTACCTAGCCAAAATTATTTTAAGAATTCAGATAAATTGTTTGGGTTTTTTTAAATTTGAGATTATTGCAAACTGAAATTTCTCTCTCACAGAAGAATTTTATACTCCTTCTGAATTCAGGCCATTTATCCAAACCACAAAATTCTGGTGAAATTTCCGTCTCTGAAAAAACCTTAACATCTGAGACTTCCTCCACTTCTGTACTGAAACAGAGAAAAGAAGATTTTTGGGAGAGAAAATCAAATTTTTAATAACATCAGATTTTAATCAACAATACAACTAGGCAATGATATCCATCTAAGGAACTGGAGGGCAAATCAAAATGTGGCAATCTACACCCCTAGGGAGTTTAAATTAGATTTGCTCAAGAGAAAAAGATGACAATTCAGAAAAAAAAATCTACTGAAACTTATACGGTTTAATCCAGCTTTAAACTTGCCCTATTTAATTATAGTGTAATATCTATTGATGGGTCTTTATTTAGTTAAATATAGATAACTTTTATTGGGTTTGCATGGTAAGGTTTTGGTAGCAGGGAGTGGGGGGAGGCTACAGAAGGAGCTCCTGGGAGACGTTGCTAAAAACTCCAGCTATGTTTAACAGAGCCAATGCCAGCCAGCTCTAAGGGAGACCCACCACTGGCCAAGGTCATGCCCATCAGTGACTGGTTGCACCTTTGGAATATCATGGTTAGAAGGAAGGAAGGAAAAAAAGTTAAGAAAAGGCAGAAGCAAATTGCAACCAGAGAACAGGGAACTGAAAATATGTGAAAGAAACAATTCTGCAGACACCAAGGTCAGTGAAGAAGGAGGGGCAGGAGGCGGAGGGGCAGGAGGTGCTCCAGACACCAGAGCAGAGATTCCCTGCAGCCTCTGGTGCAGACCATGGTGAGACAGAATGTGCCCCTGCGGCCCATGGGGGTTCATGATGGAACCAACATTGTCCTGCAGCCCCTGGAGCAGCTCCATACCAGGGCTAGTGGGTGCTCAGAGGAGTCTGTGGCCCCATGGAAAGTCCACAATGCAGCAGGATCCTGGCAGGACTTACCAGGAGAGAGGAGAGAGGAGAGAGGAGAGAGGAGCCCACACTGGAGGAGGTTAGCTGAAAGGACTTGTGACCCAATGAAGGACCCACACTGGAGCAGTTCAGAAAGAGCTGTAGCCTGTGGGAAGGACTGACTTTGGAGAAGTTCCTGGAGGACTGTCTTCTGTGGGATAGACCCCATTCTGGAGCAGGGGAAGGCTGTGAAGAATCCTTCCCCTGAGAAGGAAGCAGCAGCAGTGATGAACTGACTGTAACCCCCATTCCCATCCTTCTGTGCTTCTGGAGGGGAGAAGATAGAGAGTTTCGGAATAAAGTTAAGCCTGTAAAGGAGGGAGTGGTAGGGATAAGGTTTTTTTAAAGATGAGGTTTTACTTCTCATTATCCTATTCTGATATGTTTGGTAATAAATTCAGTTAATTTCCCCGAGGTGAGTCTGTTTCGCCCATAAAAATCATTGGTGAGTGTCCTTATTCCTGTCCTTATCTTGACCCAAGAGCCTTTTGTGGTATTTTTTCTCACCCCTGGCTAGATGAGGAGGAGTGTGATGGAGCAGCTTCGGTGGGTACTTGACAGAACGCCAGGATAAGCCCATCACATAATGTAGGAAATAAAATTTACAATGAAAACATAAAAAGATTAATGAAACTTGGTGAATGAAATCCAACTGGTGATTGAAATTCATCCCAGATATGATGCTTATTTGTAGGTTTGACTGTACGGGCAATCGTTCTGATTTTTCAGTAACGGTCACTGCATGTCCAAACCTTCTCCTCCATGTTTCTGGGCCACAGATTCCTCTGAGATGCTTACCCTAGTCTCCAAACCTACTTCCACAACAGTTAATTCAAGGTCCATGATGGTGAAGTACAGAGGCGTTTGTCTCCAGCTTCTCTGACAAAGCCCTAACCTGGGCCTTAAGTGGTGTGAAGTGTAAACATAAGGCCACCAAGTAATCCTAACTTTAGGGAAATAGTCATCCTTGCAAGGTGAAGTGCAACAAGGCATTACACATACCAAAATTTCATGATGAGAAAAACATAACCATTTCAGAAGATAAATTTTTAAATGAGCCTTTATTGAGAGAAGAATGGAAAACTACTATGTTTGGCTTGTCATCCCCTTTCTTCCCCCAAAGCAAATGGGATCTTGGATCGTGTTTGATTCAGCAAAGTTTACACCCACTGAATAGACTGCATCATTTGTTATGGAGGTTACACATTTATTCATCTACAGAAGACACTTTGTGCTCTGCAGGAAGAGGTATTTTTTGCTTTCTCAATGCATTTCATGTAGATGTGTTTGAGAGCATTTTCTGTGATCTTAATGTGTGTGTATAGACATGCATGTTATGTTCTGCCATGTGATTTCTTCCTCCTTTTATAATAATTTTATATAAATAATATTGAATGCTGGTGAAAAAACATCATGCACAGAAACATATTTCTTGTTTTAAAATCAGAGGTAAGACAAATGAAGCATGTCCATTTAGAAGAGGGATCAGAACTGAATCTTTTTTTCTAAGTAGCCAAGAAAACAAATCATATAAGAATTCAGACCTCTGACCACCTCTGAAGGGGAAAGCTAATGAAAACAGCACCTCACTGGGGACATTACTGCATATCATCACCTAACAGTGACCCTGAGGGAAATGAAACTGAAGAGAAATGGAGCTGGATGCAAGGGAGGTGGAACTGTTCTCATTTCTGAATGCAGCAGAATAGTCTAATTGGATATACAGCACAGCAAAATTAATAAATACCAGAGGAAAAATATTTTCAAGCTTTGTAAAGGAATGACATGCAGATTTAGAGAAAGGCAAAGTCCTATATTTCTAGCCATTTTTGATGAATGCAGGATACATAATGACTTAAAAAAAAAAAATTTAAAGAAGCCCAGAAATTGAAGGGGCTGCGCATTCAGCAAAGTATTATGCCTTGAAAGGAACAGGCCATGGAGACCTGAGCATCCAAAATCCATTGAAAAGTTTCTACAGAAACCAAAATTTTGCAGATGTACAAACATTTCAGGCACCTTTTTTTTTTTTCCCTTTCTTCTGAAGTGGTTGGTTGCTTTAATCCATAATTTTCCTGGCCATGAAGATTCTGCAGCCCGTGTAATACTGCTGGTGCTCACAGTGCTCTGTGTTACAAAGAAAGGTGCTCAGCTCTGAGGCCAGTACTTATCTGCAAGCTGTCACCAAGCCTCTGTCACCACAGCCAGCTCTTACCAGGCCGTTGCCAGTGCTCATCAGCAGTGAAAGGGGGATAGAAGGAAGAGGAAGAAATGCAGTGTGGTTTGGAAAAAATAGGAAGCTGATGATTGTCATCCTGGTTCTGCGAGAGCATTGATGAGAGGCTGAGGAGCAGGAGGTGGAATGAAGCATGAACAAAGTCAGTGCTGTCAGCCACCAATTGCTGCCAGGAACCCCGGCCACAGCTAATGCCAAGAGCTTCAGCTGCCACCCCTGTCATCAGCAAGGGCTGCTGCAGCAAGCAGTACCCAAAGGAAGATCTGCTTGGAAACCCCTGTTTCGTGTAATATGTATTTCCATTTGATGTTTCCAGGCTGCATTCATGACCAAGTATTTTCACTGCAAAAGCACCAAAATTCTATAAAGAAAAGCAAGTACTCTTTGATAGGTTTTGCAGTGCAAGCTTTAAATGCTGTAAGTACCAGAGACTCTTCCCACTGAATTTAAATGCATCTTTATTTCTCACTCCAGCAGAGTCCCAGGCCACAGGTGGCCAAATGGCAGGGTGGACCCCTGCCTGCAGATGATGACAGTGTACATGCACCTGAGGCACCATGGGCAGCCCTGCTTGCAGTCACACAAGGAGGGACTGTGGACTGCTCAGCTACCATGGCAGTTTTCCTCTCAAAAGGTTTTTAGCTGCTTTTTAGCCAGTGCAGGCACAGGGACCACTGAAGCACTGAGCTGCTCTGACTGTGCACGCACTTTTAACAAGTTCTGCCTCTCAGTCTCAACAGCAAACTGAACTAACTGTGCTACCAGTGAGATCAGTGTGGCCAGATAAGCAAAGAATCGTTGCTTATTTTGCATCCATTCATTAGTCAGAAAAGATTTCTGGAAGATGATTTGGACCCTTCTATTGCCCATATGATCATGAGCTATATCTTTGCCTCTTATAACATGTCATAAGAGGTCCTCACCCTAAAACTTCTGATATTCACAGAGTGTTTTGAGCTCACATAGAAAAGATGGGATGGAAGTGCCACTTTTGTTCACCTATGAAGCTTGTATCTCACAACTGGACAAATCTGTGATGCTCTCTCTGCTGTCTGGTCCCTTCCCAGGGCATATAGAACCTAAAGCTGGCACCTCTGTGGAATGGCAGAGCTGGCACACTAGTTTTGTATGTAGGTAGTAAAATGGCTTCCTCCTTAGTCCTGTGCTAAGTGCTTGCTGACTCAAGGACAGCCAGCTCAGGTTGTTTCCTCCAACACTAATACGTAAACAAGTTACTCACTTGGGTTTTTTTCAGTTAATGTTATTCAGAGAGAGTAAAATGCTGTAGAGCATTCATTGTGGTTCCAGTTGTGGAAATGGAGTACGTGTAATTACCAATGTGGGTAGCAGTCCATCTTGTAGCCTTACTTATGCCAGTGAAGGATATTATCTCATTATATCAGCTTAGCAGTCTTCTTTCCCTGGAATTCAAAATAAGCAAGGCTCATAAAGAAATTATAAAACAACTAATTATAAGGGACATTATTTTAAAAACCGGATAGTAGTCAAAATCCATTAATGGACTATTTTACATGATTAAACTATTTTCCAGAAAGTATCTAGGCTTTTTCAGCATAAACATTTCTATATTGAAAATGTAACTTGAACCTAAGTCTATGGTCAGTTATTTTTTGAATAAGTATAACATGTGCTTTCATTTATGACAGGGCAAAGATGAGTGAAATTTTTAACTTCATTATGTCTATCATCCAAAGTAATTTAGAAGATAGTCCTGCTACATGGAGACTCTTCCGTACTACAATGCTAATAATGACTAATGTCTGGGAAAACAGAAAATAGAGCTGCTAGCAAGGACTTGTTTTAGCATATGTTTTAAGATTTCTATTTTAATAGAAAGTGCTGTTCTAATTCAAAGACAAAATACTTCCGGACCTTCAGAAAATTTTTAGGTTACAATACAAAGAAGCTTTGGTTTTGCTTCCCAGCTCTTGGTCCTTCAACGCAACTGAACCTCAAGCTGAACTACTTTTTTTTCCTTCTTTCTGATCAACTCCAAGAAGAAAGGTTCTGCAAGGCTGAGCTCATCTTTTGTAAAGTCTGAGAAACCTTTCAATAAACACTCGGTTGCAAGTGGAACTGTGCTACCCATCCCCTAGAAGCATGGGAGCCCAAGAATCCTGCCAAAGAATCCTAACCAAAAGAGAGTTTGCTGCTGGGACACAACAGAGGAAGACATGGACATCAGCTGGTTACAGTAAGAGCCAGCACATTTAGGAGCAGTTCTGCTCTTCACACAGCTGCAAGGGTGGGAGATCTCTTTCCAATTTTGTCATTTCTTCTCTGGATTACTGGTTTTTCTTGGGACAAGGAAAAGGTGAATTATGTTGATGAATCAATTGCTTCAACTTCTTTGACAAGAAAAACACCTTGTATTTTACACTGAGCAATTCATATAAACAAATGTATTTGGCAGAGTGAAAATTACAATGTTTGAGCAAATATATGGGGTGCATGCAGTTGCAGAAAAACACAGATGCCCATTTGTCCCAGAAGTAATTCAGTGCTGCAAATAACTGTAACTCACTATTCCCCATTTCCATTTCTTGTATAAAATACTGGATGTCTGCCATGTATGACAATACGGATGCCACTGGTGCTGGACTGAGCAAACCACATACGCTGCTTTTAGAGCAACCTCTTTGAAAGATGGAGTATTTCAGAGTAATCCTGCTGATGGAACCTGATCTAGTTCAAGATGCCTGACCTACAGACTTAGACATAATGGGAGCTGTTGTCAGAATTGTCAAATTCCTGGCACAGGTCTCATGGCTCAAGAAGAGCCTTTCCTGACATGTATGCCATACATATATCCATCCCACTATACAATAAACTTTTGAGATCCCATTTACAGCAGGAAAAGCCTCAAAGACTGGTATTTGAAACTGAATTAGCTGAAACTGGTAACTGAACTGAGCACTTTCCTGGCAAGAGGAATGCACCTGTTAAATCAGCACCCTGGGCCATATACATACATCAGTAACTGGTTAACAAAACCCAGCCCCAGAAACAATACTGCAGAGTGCAGAGCTTTGTTAATGGGTTTGGTAGCAGGACCAATAAAGTTCATTGTTGAGTTTAGCTACAAATGGCTTCCTTTGTGCTGCAGCTTTTTACATCAGCTTTTAACTAGACCTACCAGTTGTACTACCCAGACTGAGGGCATGATCTTCCCAGAGACACTGGTTCCCATGAAATGAAAAATGGGCTTTGGAAACATCCCTAGGTTTGCCCTTGGGCTTCTGAAATGGACTTCTTTGCTTAGGAGATTTCTGTGTCCTCTCTTCCAGGAAAGGAACAAAAGAAAATCAAGTCAGAGTGAACATTGATTGGGGTTTTTTGCTTGTTTGATTGGTTGATTGGGGTTTTTAAGACTTGGGAAATGTTGATTTTTAAGGCTCACATTTGTTTATTTGTAAACAAACCCCCTACCACTTTGAGTGGGAAGTTGGGTCACTCTGGCCCTACCAGGCCAGTTCACTCATGTCAGCTCTACTTCCACGGGCTTCAGCCCTGCATGGCACTTGCATCTTCACTTTCCACACTCAGAGAAGAGCATGGGGCAATTGAGCTGCTCCTGCAGAGCAGGGACTGAGAACAGCCCTCATGGGATGGATTCACGGGCTACAAGCTCAGAAGGTAGGAAGTAGCTGGGGAAGAGGTAGACTTACTCTCAAAAGGAAGTTTTTGAGCGAGAAGCTTTTGCGTTTATGACCATCAACTAGCAAGAGCATGATTTGAAACTGTTTGACTGTGCTGCTGTTAAGCAAGCTCTTGGAACAGACACAAATTGTTAAACAGTTCCTCTTGATCCAGGAACAGGCAATTTTCACTTTCCCCAGTGAGGGGGAAGAATCTTACTTAGAGGCAGAGCTACCTTTATGGGAAGGTGTTGAGGAGCAGCTGCAGCAACAGTAAAAGAAGCTAATCCTTCCCCCTAGATTTGGAGAAATACACAGTGAAAACAGACGACTATCCGTGTAATTACATCCCAAGGGCAACCGAGCAAATTCCCGTTCTTTTTCCTCACCTAGATGATTTTGCTTTGGCTAGGGTGAAATTTCAACAGCAACAGCAGCAAAGCCCCAGGCCCAGGTGAGCAGAGCCCTGGCGGCCCGGGCCCGGCGCTGCGCTTTCCCCGGCGGCCAGCGGAGGGAGGTGCTGCAGGTCCCTCCGGCCCCGGACCGTCCCTCCGCACGGCCGGCAACGGGCGCAGCGCCCACCTTGCGCGGGGGGCCCCCGCCCAGATAAAAAAAGGCAAGGGCACAATGGGACAGATGGCAGCTTCCGAATTAAAGCCACTGAGGGAGCCCAGGTCAAGCCGCAGACGGGGGAGCAGAGGAGAGACAGAAAATAACTTGGGGGCAATAAGCAGAGCACTCGGTCACTCCGAAATCAGTGGCAGCAAGGCAGATCCGCCTGAAGCCGCGCCGTTTGCGTGTTCCCGGCTGCCCTGGGCATGTACCGGGTGC
>VWZU01004439.1:70031-97286 GCA_013397095.1 Sterrhoptilus dennistouni | reverse complement strand
GGGAGGCAGCGGGGCCCCCGCCCGCCGCCGTCCTCTCTGCCCCCTCCGCCGGCCAGGAATGCCCGGGACGGTGACAGCTGCCGCCGGGGCTCAGCTCTCGGCTCCCCTTCCAGGGGAACGGGGTCGATCCTGCCCTTTGCCAGCGGGCTCTGCACCCCGGCCGCAGGGGCTCTTGCGTGCCGAGGACAGGCTCTCACACAGCCCCGGAGGCTTTGCTACCCAGCGGGGTTCCTCTCCCGGGGGCTACAGCCAGTCGAGAGCAGCGATTGTCTGCCTCCGTATCCTCTCAATGCCGACTATGGCAGGCTGTGCCTGCGCTGCCAGGCTGCAGGTGCTGTCGGGCAGAGCCAGCTGTGCGCACCCACCGCCCCTCTCGTCCTTGGCACTGGGGCGATGCCCAGGCGGGAGGGCTGCAAACGTCGGGCCAGGAACCCCTTTGACTTTCGTCCAAGCGCTGCTCCCAAACGCCCCGACAAGGTGTTGACCGCCTATGGCGCCTTGCCATAGCTAGGGCGAGTGGCATGGGGCTCGGGGAGCCGTCACTGCAAGACCCACCACACTTGCCTAGCGGGGTAAATAGCAGGGAAGTGCATGGTACCTCCACGGTAACCCAAAAAAGATCGAGGATGGGATGCGGCGGACGAATTTACGTCTTCGCAAAGGTACTGTGCGAGTGCGGCAAGGACGGAGGATAGGTCCCAGCAGCGTCATCTTCTGCGCTGCCAGGAGTTTCCTGTGGCAGCCACTTTGGAGGGACTCTGCTGGGTGGTACCGGGCCGCCGCCGCCTTCGCGGTGCTGGACGGAGAGCCGGCCCCGACCCTGTGTGCCCGGCCAGCCCGGCCAAGGGGGCTCCCCTCGCTCCGCCAGGCACGCAGGACTGGGCACCCTCACCCCATCCCACCTCGGGTTTCGTTTGGTTGGTTTAGGTGGGGGAAAGCAACTCCCGAGGAAGCACCTGAGAAAGTTTGGGCTCGCAGAGGCGGGACGATGGTGGGTGGGAGTGGGGCAGCCGCTCCCATCCCCCACGGGGGGCGCGGCGGGGCACCTCTATTCCTGCCACCCATTTTTCTCCTCAGGGCGAGGGAAGCTGTCCGCTTTCTGCTCGGTCCAGATCTCCCTTATCTCTCATCGCTTTTTAATTAATTTTTGAATTCGAATGGGTATTCTCCGGGAGATATGACAGGGTTTAAAACTCTCATTACGTACCAATAGGCGAAACCTTTGCATGGAGGTTGTCCCCATTCTTCAGTGTGCGAGCAATAGCTGTTGCTCCCTGGCTCTGACTTTTCCATGGACACACACACACATACACAGTCTGTTTGCCTTTAAATACTGGCTCCCGAGGCGGACCCCAGAGCTGGGGAGCGTGTTGTCCTGTGGGGCTCGGGAGGGTGCTGGTGGATGGTGTATTCTGTGCTGGCTGGCACAGGGAGCTGTGCGTGGCTGAGACACGCCGCGCTCCTGTGGCCGTGGCGAGGCCTTGGGGCTGCGCTGCCCTGGAGAGGCCGGGCACCTTCTTGTCGTGGGAGTGTGGGCACGGCGTGGGCTGTGCACAGAGCGGGCTCTGCCGTGGTGGCTCTGTGTGTTTGTGCGCGCAGGGGAGTGTGTGTGTGTGTGTTTGTGTCAGTGCATCGCCTTTCCACAATGCTAGCGTAATTATCTAACTGAAACATTCACAAATGGCAAAAACTTGCAAAATAGATCCACCTCCCTGAGATGAGAAGGAGCCAGTTTCAGAGCTGTGCAACCATCGTGGTTTTTTCAATACATTTTATACAAGAGGATCTAGCGAGTGATTCCGATTCAATACACATAATCAGTTTGGAAGTCCTATTTCCATTTGAAAACAGGCCTATTTGCAATCATGAGGGCCGGACACGCTGTAAGATACAGGACGCATTCAGAGTAGGTGGTAGGTGAGAGAATCTACAGACAAGCACCAAATATTTTCTTCCTGCTGCAGACCATTTTTTACACGATGGTATTAATCACGATGTATTTTTTATCTACTTTTTAAAAAAGTATCCTTTAATTGTTTTAGAAAGCAAGATTTTGACCTAGAGAGAGAGTCCCGGTGGAAAACACACAGACACACACAGACACACACACACACAAAACAAAAGCCCACCAAGTAAAAATGGCGATTGGAAAAGCCTGTTGATTGTCCTATCAATCGCGTAAGGTTAACAGTCATTTAATCAAAAATTCGCCGGGCAAATGACCCCTAGAAAACGGTTTTTTATTTTTTTAAAATAAGGCCCAGAGGAGGGACAGGTGCAGGGGGTCTTAAGAGGAGCTACGAGCCGCCGAGGCCAGAGTCGGGCAGGGAAGCCGGCTGTGCTCCGGAGGAGCCCCCTCCGCCATCCAGGGCAGCACACCGGCCCACGGGTGCCGCAGCAAACCGAGACTCCTCCCTCGAGAGCCGCGACCTGTCCTGCTGCGAGACTGGGGAAAGGATGCACAAAAGTCAGAGCGCAAAGCTTTGGGGGTGATATGGCATCAGGAAGGGCAGACCCCCTGTCTCGCCTCGTGCCCCCACCCCTCCCGCAGCCATCCCTACTCCAAGCAGGCACCGCACTTCCCCGCCTCTTCTTGCTCTAGAGCATCTTTTCTTATTCCTCAAGTACCCGAAGGCAGGAGAAAGCCAGGAGGCCTGCGCGTCCTCCACCATAATTATCCTGCCGGATAGGAACGGGCAAGGAAGCCGAGGCTAGCCTGTGGGTACCCAAAGGCGGAATACAGGCTCCCCCAGCCCCGCGCACAGTGAATTAATTGGCATTTCCCATTTCGCTAATTTCCGTGTTTTTGCGGCGGGGCGCACCGCCGACAGCGGCCCTGCCCGGCCCGACCCGACCCTCCGCCCCGTTCTCTGTTTGGATTTTGAAGGCAGATACTTGTTTCTCATAGTTCAATAGCGTTCCCGTCCCAGTCACAGCAGTCCTGCTTTTCCGGGCTCCCACCCTCCGCCACACTGTTTTATTCTCTTCCACTTTAAAAGACCAAATCAGCTGTCGGGAAGGGCGGGTGGAGGGTGGGGGGGGCGGATATGGTAAATAAATAAATATTTGAATAAATAAAGCAATGTCGTAGAAATCTGAATTAGCCCTACAAGAGGCACAAACTGTTATTACTGACTCGCGAGCCACACACGCAGTGAGGAGAATGACAGGTGGATCTGTGCAGAGCACCGGGACCCGTCCCGGGCTGCGGCGGGCCTGGCGCTCTCCCGTCCCGCTGGGTCCGCGGGAGGGGCAGCTCCGGACAGAGCTCCGGGACCCGCTGCTCACCCAGCCCCTCCTCCTCCCTCCGTTCCCCGCCACCTGCAGCCTCTCCTTCTCCCGTGCAAGAAAGAGCCGGGAAACTTCTCTCCACTGGGATTTTTACTTTGCTTACCCCAGCCCGCCAAGGAGGACCCCCATTCCCCCCTCCGCGCGAGCTCTTTAGGTCTGAGCCCTAATGAGGGCTGGGGCCAGACGGCCCGGCAAGGGGCCGGGCGCTGGGGGCCCCGAAAGACTGCGCTCGGTGCTTTGAAGAGTGTCCTCCCCGGCTTGACGTTTCACAGTGACAAACCTGTTCTGTCCTGTCCCCCTTCCAAAAAAAAAAAAAAAAAAAAAAAAAAAAAAAAAAAAAAAAGAAAGGCTGGGCACTGATCACTCGTGGGACCCTTCCCACGACCAGCCGAACAAGGCGGACAGGGAGCTTCTCCGGGCTCGCTTCACACTCATGATAGAAATTTGGTGTGTGTGGGGCGGGGTGGGGGAAGCTGCTGGCCAGTTCCTAGAAGGAAGGGGCCCTGGGAGCCGGCGAGCGGGAGGCGCCGCGGGGCTGGGAGCCGCAGCACAGCGCAGCTCGGCGGGGATCGCCACTCGCTGTGCCCAAGCGGGGCTTCGCGGTCCTCGCTGTTTCCAAGGGAGAGCTGCTCTCCCCCTGCCCGGTGCCTGGAGCTGATTCACCCACGAAGACCACGGTGTGGGGAAGTGGATATGGGGTGCGAAAAAGGAGAAAGAAAAAGGACCAACTCGTCTCGGGAGAAGTTATTTCCCAGCACGAACACCGATGATTTTATTCACGCGACTTGTCCCACCAAAATATATGTGATAATAACGGGGAGACAGGAGTAGATATTGGCCCCAAAATCTTCTTCTCCTCAAGCCACCCAGTTGAATCGCGCCGAGTTTCTCGTCACCTGGGAAAAACATTCCAGGGCTCTCAGCAGAACAGGGAAACGACTCCGTTCTTACTTCCCTTTTTTCATAATTCCTAAAGAACAGTCTAGGTCTCTGTGCGTGTATATGTATGTGTGTATGTGACCAAGATACAGGGAGATACCGGGGGTCAAAACTTCATCCACATCCGTAACAGTCCCGAAATAGAAATACATGTTACCCTCAGAAGCATGGCGTGTTTTCAGTCTCTTATTCCAGTGGTAATTTAAGAACTAGTCCCACCCCCATGTCCACCGCGCTTCGGCAAAAGGAACAGGCGAACGTTTTAGGAACAGAAGTGACCTAAAAATTATGAGTGCTACAAATGTATGCATGTGCCCCGTGTTAATGCAGACCTTCTGCAAAATCATGGTACATGCATATACACCAAGGTGTGCGTAGAGGCGTCTTAACAAGAGTGTGTTCCCTGTAGAAAAGTGTTTATTTTCGTGTTGTGTTATTCAAACGTACAATAGAGAGCCGCACTAAATCAGGATGAGATTTGCCTGGAGACAGGGTTAATTCAGTAAACAGAGAGTTATGAGGGAAAAAAAGGCCATTAAACCCAAAACTTATCAGAGGATCCTAGAAAAGGCTGGCTATTTCTGTATATCGTTTGCCAAAGCGCAGACGGACTTTTTATTCTTCTTTATCTACATATTCGTTTGATTTAAATATTCACTCCTGGACAGTGGTCAAACTATCAATGGGATGGAGATATTCCAAAGTATTTTGAAAAGATACCAACTGCTGCTTTAAGGTTCCTGCACGGGTCTTTAAATGAAGAAACAGGGAAGTAAAAAAAAAAAAAAAAAAAAAAAAAAAAAAAAAAAAAAAGAAGCAAAACGGCACTCGTCGAAATGACTAACATTAAAAGAAAAAAATCTGTTGCTAATATTTCAAAGAACAAAGGCATGGATAATTCTTTTGCTCAATGAATACAAACTAAATACCAAAGTATCTTCACGAATAAAAGAGAGCAGATGATGGATTTCATTAAATATTTCACATTTAAAAAATTATACCTTTTATATGTACTTGTCCTTAACCTTTAAAAGGAACTGCTGTAAATACAAGATCCGTACTTTCTCTAATAGATTTTAGTAGGAGCTGGTGACAGAGAACTGATTTCTTTTCTATTAGGCTTTAGTACATCTTTGTTGAAGGCCCGCAGAATGACCAGGGATTAGATTTGCATCTCTTAGACTCCCTGTGTGGTCTTTGTAAGGAGCTTGTAACTGTTAAAAATGACTTGTTAGGAAGCGTGTGGGCTCTCATCTCTTTGCTTTTGACAGAATGATTGTGAAATTCAGATTGTTCTTATAGGCTTTAGCCTGCAGATTCCACCTGAGCCTTAAGCAATTAGAGCTTAATCTCAGTGCAATCATATTTGAGTTAGAATTTATTGCACTTTGTTTACTTCAATTAAAGAGCTACAGAATATTTCGGAGCAGTTTTTAAGTGATATTCTCCAGGCAATAGCTAATTTTTTCAACCCCTGAATGTTATCCTTACCGCCCTATCGCTCGGCGGTTTGGAGTGCAAAGCACTCTTCGGTTTCCCGGGCGAAAATGAATAGGAAACAGCAGGAAAGAAAAAACAAGCTGAAATTCCTCGCGACGCGGCGGGGAGAAGATGCCTGCTGCATCCCTTTCTTCTAGGAGCCAGCGGGAGTGGCGGCGTGCCCCTGGGCCGGACCCCTCTGCCTACGGACGGGAAAACCTCGGGGCGGGAGGGAGGCGAACCATCCCCGGGATCGGCCCCGGGGCTCGGTGCCTTTAAAGCGGTGGCGGCGGGGGCTGTCGGCGTTTCAGGAGCGCGGGCTGGTCGGTTCCGAGGGGAGTCTCCCGCTGCCCACCTCCGCCCCGCCGTGGCAGCACGGACAGCGGCGGGCAGCCCCGGCACGTCCCCCCTGCAAGGCGGCTTCCCAAAAACACCCAGCAAAGCGACACCTCATCACGCCACCTGCCTGCCGCTGCCCGAGACTTTTACGGTCAGCCTATGAATTGGTGAAACGGGAAAAATTTACACTCAGAGGGCTTCTTTCCTCGCTCGTATGACAAGTTTCTATTTGTGTTCAGGTTTCATACGGACAGCCTGAGAAGGATGCTTTTACTACTGACATTCACATAATTACGGTTTTCAAGTGCCATCCTCTCATTCTTTTCTTCGTTCGTTTTTTTTTTTTTCCCTCTTTTCTCCCCACCCCTCCCTCCAACCTCCCAATCATTAGAACTTCTCGAAAAGTCTTTATCAAATCTCTGTGAATTAAACTCGAAACTTTTCAAAAGGCTTTAAAATTTGGGGTTATTCCGTTTAAAATCTGGGGATATTTTTTTTTCTCCCCGTGCGAGAGAAATATTTGCCATGGGTATACTGTCAGGGCCCGATCCTTTTCCTGCTGAAGTTACGATGAGAGACCTCCTCCAGCTCTCAGCAGAATAGGATCAAGCCCTTCCATGCTAATAGAGGTTTAATAGCATCAGCACATGCCCAGTAACCACCATTATAACCTTGACCCGGTCAGGTGCAATGATATTGCTCCTCCTAAATTTATCCTGCATTTCCTTGGTGACAGCAAACAGCTCTCTATCACCTCTCACAACCCACAATAACCCACAGGCAGTGATACCAATAACCAACTGCTCTTTTGTCATTCTTTTCCCTCAGAAGTCTAATAAGTAATAATAGTAAAAAATAATCACACTATCTGCATCTTTCAGCCCCATCAGCCTATACTGCTCAGAACATTTCAGCCCGATGGTGATTGCTGAAGTAAATTGTCATATTTTTAAAAATGAGTGAGTTACCCTCTAATCTGAGTAGCCTTTGCCGTGATGTTGAGTATGGAATGAAGTGCTGGAGTGCAAGAGTTCCCATGGGTAACCTGCTCCATAACTGTGCTGCTAGGCTTGCTCCATTTGCCCTGAGAATTTCTTTACAGGGAGTGTTTGGGTAGTCTGGCATTATCACTTTAAAAAAGTTGTTTCAGGGCTGCTAGAGGGATATAAGCCTGATCTTTATTTCTTGCAGGATTATTTTTAAATATCAGATTTTTACTACTTCCTTGGACCTGCCATGATTTACAGTTTGTCTTTTGCTTTCAGTCCAATAGCCATAGACACAATTTTTCCTAACAAAACTTCATATTTATTTGAAAGGATCTATATATATTTCTGCAAAATAAAGTGGTCTTCAGACCTTTCCTATAATGTGGAGATACATTCACCAAATAATCGATGCTCTGAGAAAATAAAATAGTAGAATCCAACAATACTCTCTGCAGATTGTAGGATGCTCCAAACCAAGTGATTTTAATATTAAAAAAAATTTATTCTTATTAAAATGGTGCTATGCAGGCAAAAATATTTTCTTCCTGAAAAATTGGGCAATTCTTGCCTCAACAGATTGTTAAACAAATGAAAGTGACTTAGGCCACAGGTCAATCTGTTTTACATTAGGCTCGAACAGAGCTGAATGAGTTCAAATGATGACGTTTTTGGCTATCAGTCCAAGAGTAACCCTGTATCTCTGCTGCCCTTCCTCTTTCTTCTGCTTGTAGCACCTGTGATTGTGTGTATGTGGCTCATTCACAGAAGGCAGAAAGATCTGGACTTACAGCAAAGTAAATACAGCAAAGGTTCTACTTTGACAAAAGAAACTAGTTTCAGTACTATCCTTGCTTGAGACAGAACCAAGAACTAGAGACGCAATAAAGGAGAGACTAAAGCTAGGAGGTAGACACTTTTCTCAATATGCATGTATTGAAAAATGCTTCTAGAAAAGGAAAAAAAACCAGAGAGAATCAAGCATTTTCTTCGAGCATTATCTCACACAGGATTAGGATAATGAGAGAGGCTGCTGTAAGAATGGAGAGCAAGCATGAAGAAACAAGCCAGAGCAATGCTAATGTGTGTAAAGCTCTGCAAAAGCAGTATGGAATCCTGTTCTCCAAAAGACTCCAGACTTTATTAGAAACAGGAGGCAGTTGATCAGACTGTAGGTAAGTGAGCCCAGTCTATCCGGATGATTTTGACACTTCACTGAGGAAGAACAGATTTTACAACACAGTAACACAGAGTAGTTATGTGCTGAAATTGAGGAGGGTTTTAAGTGGTAAGTCTCTGAATTATGCTAAGAGGCATACCAGCAGACTCTTTTGATATGGAAAGTGAAATACAACCTACAACCAAGAACTTCCTAGTATGTGGAGAAAGTCTTTCCAACTAGAGAAAGGGTGGACCCAATCTAATCAAAAACAGATCTGTAGAGATGTTTGAAAAAGGCCTTCAAAACATGCAGAAGTAGCCTTGTTTTCCTTGTGCTGAAATTAATGGAAAAGCTTTCTTGGCTTCTAAAGATATAATTACATTATTCCTTTAGTGAGTATTTTTGGGAAGCTCAGAGGTGAGAAGAGATTTGACTGCTGCAGAAGTCAGTAACAGCCAGTCAAGAACCCTCAACACAGCTGCACACAGAACAACACTTTTTAATAGAGTAGTTGGGTATTTTTTTTATTGTTTTATTCTGAAGTCCTCTGTGTTACAGGTAAATATGAGTTTTCCTGCTTTTTTGTTTGCTTGTTTGTTTTTTGGTTCTTTTTGTGGTGGTGTTGTTGTTATTTTGTTTTGTTTTATTTTGGTTTTTTGCTAGGGCTGTTTTCACTTGGACAGATCTATTCTGGAGTAAAACCTGATCCATCCTGATGAATCTTGATTACAGGTTCAGTGCACTGGGATTTCTTACAAAACAGTGAGGAATTTGTCTGTAGAAAGGAAGACCTCAGTGACAAAAGCATTTCAGTAATTTTTCCTGTTTCTCTTATCTAACAATTTAGTTAAGTGAAACTCAGATGTCAAGACTGCTTTAGACTGCTTTGTAAGACATAAGCTGCAGGACAAGCATGTCCTCTGGCAATATAAATAATGGAAACACATTATTTGTATACCTTGACTTTTCAATATGCAATCTATGCAGTCTTTATTATTGATTGCTTTAAGATAATGTGCCCAGAGCAATGAAATGGGTCTATTTTTTCACATTTTTGAGTAGAAAAAATATACCTTGGTCACAATCTGAATTTCGTCAAGAACTGTGAAAGGTAGATGTCTCCAAAGAGTACAACAGGTTTCAAAAATATCTTTGCAGTCACATTCTTTCTGGGTGCCTTGTCTCATCCAGGCCAGCCTATTCCAAAATAGTCGGGGAAAAAAGTGAATGATCCAGAGTCTGCTTGGTGATAAAGAACTTGCACTGTAATGCAAACTAGTACCAAAGCTTGGAGGAATATGGAAAGTGAGATGGTGTATTCTGGAAGTTCTCTGCTAATCTTCATTGATTGAAATGAGGAAAATTTATGCCACTCATTTCCAGTAGCGTGCTGCACCAATAAAACCCAGGCTCTAATGAAGGGGTAAGGTTCATGGAGGTGTGTGAGGCTATTACAGCTTAGACAAAAATCCTGGCAATACTGCAGTGACAGGAAAGAAATGGGGATGGTGTGAGTATGCAAAAGTTCATAGAAACTAGAACATTATTCATAGAGAATATGTTTATCAATGTTTAGAGAAAAGATTATATAAAAAGGCAAAGTCAAATCAGACCAGTAGCTCATATAACTCAGTACTCTTTCCTTGGACCACAGTACTACCTATTGCTTCTAAGACAAGATGCTCAAAGTGGCTAAGTACAGAATATTTGGCTTCAAAGAATGCTATTAGAATTGTGTCTGGAAGCTTTCTGAACTTCACTAATTCTGGGACTTTCCCAAGTATATCTGGGTGTATCAGGAATAGCAGCACCTTTGAACTGTGATGACTCACATTTGGCTGTTTAAGGTCTCACTTTTCCTGAGATCTTAAGGAGGCGGGATACACAGGGCAACTTCTTTTGTGGTGTTATATTAAAAGGTAGGGTTCCTCTTTCTCACAGTACTTTGAATTTTGGAATAAGTTCCATCATGATGTTCATGCAGTGTGTAATGCAACCTTTTTCCTAGCTGCAGAAATTGGAACAATCTGGAGAAAACATGGTTTTCCTGTTGAGTCAGCAAGCAATGTTGTAAGATCCAAAGGTCTTCTCTTATTTCTAATGTCCTCTTATTTCTAATGTCCTCTGGTGTTATCTAGTTTAGAGCATGAGCTATATACACCACTATTTTGAGCAGTACAAATGTTATCCTGAATAGTTGGTATGTCCTCTGAAGAAAAAGAACCATAAGATTTTATGAGTCTTTTCATAATAGGAGGAATCACCACTTGCTTGTTTAATTCACATAGCAAATGGAAACAAAAATACGTGCCACAATCCAAACTCTTTTCTCTTCCTATATGATACTCTTAGGAGTATTGGGGTTTTTTTAAAAAATCTTTGCAAATACAAATAGTATCTTCCTTTTTGTTATCTCTTATGTCCTCCATTTCCACCCCAGTTTAGAAGTGACATTTTAGTTATATTTATTTATGGAATATAAGTGGGTTTTTTCTGTATATGAAATCAATGAAGTGTCTTTTTCCAGGGCAGTAGCAAAGAGGTTGAGGTGACACAGTGATTCTTTACAGGTAACTAGGAAAAGATTTCCTATACCAGATGTAATTTTAATTAAGTAGAAAGAAACATGACACCTTAGAGCTGAAAGCTTAGGCTAGGAAAACTCCAGCTGAAATAAGGTGCAAATCTTTAACAGTGAAGGTGTAAGAATGATAGATCCTCTATCACTTTAAATTGAATGTGTATGTCTTTCTGCAGCATGCACAGAACCCTGATGTAGAAATTACTGGGTGACATGTGGTCACCTGCTGTGTGCAGGCAGTAAGACAGAAGATACACACTGGCTCCTTCTTGTCTCAGTTTCAGTAACTGAGGAATCCTATACCAACAAAGCCTCTTTGTCCTTGAAATGTCTCAATGCTCTCTTTTTCAGAAAGGGTATTACTGGAGATCAAGACCATTAACCACTCAATTACAAAGGTAACACTGATAACCTGACATCTACATCTATGCTACACCTAAACTGAATTCAATATATAAAGAAGTTTGCAAAGCTTTTACCCTTATAAAACTCTGAAATAGTGAATAGGAACAAATTTTTCAGTTGGAGAAAAGTACTTCTGTCTCTGTGTTAACGCTCAATATACACAGAAACACTGTTCTCTGTACTTACTGTGTCATCTATCACATGTGTAGTCTCAACAAGCCAGTGAAGCAATCCCAGTCACCTCCCTTCTCAGGGAGCAGTATTACTTACTCATCTCAGCTGTTGACAAGCCCCTCCTATACACACCTGTACTTCACAGCATGTGAAGGCCTGGCGTCTTTCCAGTCTCAGAAACATGAGTTTCTCAACAAAACAAGACAAACTGCCATCACACAGGCACATGAATGTACTGAAATCTTAATTTCCACTGAAAAGTCCCCACTAAATCCCCCACAAATCCATGGTGCCTGGTCTGATCAGCTATCACAGGGCTCCCATACTCAGTCCTGAGACAAGTTCCCTGATGGTTTTGGTCTGTCTGGAGAAAGCAGTCACACGACGGAAACACATGGCAACCTATTTTTCATGGTCTCTATCCAAGCTACAGTTAATTTGGGCTCTTTGTCTATGTGACCCAAGAAGAAGAGGCCTCCAGAAAGCTTTTACCACCTCTCTTTCACTAGATTAAATACTTCTCTTTCTCACTGCCATAGCCCCACTTTTCTGCTCCCTATGTATCTTCTCTGCTTCTCGTCTAAGAGTTTCTGCAGGGAAAGAGGGAGGGAGAGGGCACAGGAGTCAGCTTGCTGTCAGTTCATGCTGGTGTATCAGGAACTAACTGGGGCTGAAGAATGTACTTTGACAGGCTGCTGCAATAAGCCTTTAATACCTCAAGTAAAAGGGCCCCTTCAAAACCAACATAGTCAAGAAAAGGAGAAATCTTAATTAATCTGAAACATGGTTTTCACTTTTATGCTAAGAATCAGATTACCCTTTCAATTGTAGCTTCATATCCAGCATCTAGAACAACACAACTGAAATAAGATTTGAGGGTTGCTTTTGAAAATCTTTGCTCCACCAAAATACTTCCAATAAGGGTACTTCCAGAAAAAAAAAACCACGGTACTTTCTAATGGAAAAGTATGATCTGCTCTCAATGTGAATCACTACTATTCCAATGCTATTTTAAAAAAATGCACATGGTTTGGAGACCGAGATGTTTCATATATGGCCTATAATACATCTCAGTGACCCAGATGATATATTCAGACTGCACAGCAATTGCAGTCCCATTTTTCAGATGCCTCTAACTCTCAGAGTTAACCAAGTATAAACACAACAATGAAGTTGATGTCTTCAGAAAACATTTCAGTTTTAGGTACTTTGTTTTCAAAATCTTAGTAGTGACAGGAAGGAGACAAAGGGGCAGGGGGAAATGTAGATGGTAATAATGGAAACTCAAATGGCTGCACAGAAACAGGAAGATAAGAAACCCAAAGAAAAATCATAAACCCAAATGAAAATCATAAAATCATAAAGCCATAAGAGATAGAGAGGAGACAGGAGGACAGGGAAGAATTGGAATATATATTGATTTTAATGAAGGAGAGAAGTCTTTTTTTTGAATACTTAATTCCATAGAAAGGGGTTTAATGTAAATAGGTGATTGAATACTGATTCATTACAAGCAGTATCTATTTTCTTCTTAAGCCCTGGGAAAACCTACCACAAGTTGCAATTTCAATATGTATTTTTCTGCAGATGAAAAAGACTGAAAAACTATCTGCGCTCTGAACTGTCAGCGATTTCTGCTTTCTGCATTGCATGGATGACCACTGTCACACACAGGGCCTTTGATGGTTCTTACTGTCTGGTGCAAAGGTGATGATGATGTATAGATTAAGGGGAGCTTAATTGTCTGACTGCAGTTTCTAAACTCCAGAAACAGGCCCAGCTTCAACCAAAGAAAAAGAGTGAGAAAAGAGTTTTACCCAAATGAAGAAAACAGGTTAGAGAGAGCAGAAGAAACAGGCTCAATGATCTTCTAGAAATTTGTAGCATGAGGGAGAACAAGAAAATAGCCTGCTGAACTGTGCAGCTAACATCTCAGTCACAAGTCTCTCCTTATTCTCTTTGCTCTCAAATCCCTAGAAGCAGCAGGAGCAGCGTAACAGAAACAAAAGATGTAGTACACTCTTACTGACCCCAAGCCTGAAGAGGCCTCTCAGCTCCAATTCCACTTTATAGAAGTGTGATTTCATAGGGGTCCAAGAATATGTCATGGTTGTCTGAGGGGCATAACAGCGGATGGAGAGAAAGGGTAGGTCCTACCTACTGTCAGCATAAAATACACACAGTATTTCAGTTGGGATTGATTTCTTCTGCAATCCAACATCTGACAGACTTTACTCTCGTGTTTGCACTCTGGAGTTTGTTTTTGCATATTTTAGCCAACTGTTCCTACTGTCCCTGCAGCCCTCCTTAGCATAACGAGAACCTGATGCCCCAGAGGGTTAATGAGAGCGGTGAGCACAGACTGATCACAAGGTACGACTTCAAAAGATGCAGATTCCAAGTGGGAGATAGAGCTCCCATTGCAGACTGGCTCCTATGTGATGCAGAGTTGAAGTTCTTGAACCTGAAATCTTCAAATTACTAGTTTTAGACCCTCTGAGTTTAGATTAATGCCTTGTTCTCACTTCTTAGAGTCAGTATGGGGAGGAATGAAGAAACTTTCTGGGAAAAACAAAACAGCACTTTTGAAACAAGGATGAAGAATTTGAAAAGTGGCATGAAGAGGTGATAGGTAAATTAGCAGTCAGATGAAAATTACAGAGATTTCTTTTGTGTGTGTGTGTGTGTGTAGCCAACAGGAAATATGAGATGTTTAAAAGCAAATTATTTAGAAGTGGTGGTTTGGTTTAATATTAAATAAAATTCATTGCACAGTATATCTCAAGATATTAAAATTCCAGAGGCACCAACTAAAGTCAGATGATGAATTCTTACACATTCCACACATCTTTAATATTTAAGCAACCTGATTTGCAAAATAACAAAATGCCTGCTTTTACAGCACGGAAATAGCTTTTTATTTTTCCAGTTTTTAACTCCCTGAATGTATCTCCACAGACAAACAGAGGTAAAGGTAGGATGTAGAGGATAGCAGCATTTACTTCTGATTCAAAGTTATCTTTTGTATGAGAGAAGGGAAAATAAATAATTGATCTTCTTTCAGCTTTCTCTATGTCTGGACTTGCTTTCTTTGTATATCTATCTTAAAAATATAGCTCTGATTTAGAAATGTAGCTGCAAAGCAGTATGTTTCACATATACACTGTACTTAGAGAAGGGCACAATTTCACCAAACTACATTTTACTTTAAAACACAAAAAGCAACATGCCAGTGGAAATATTTCTAGTGTATCCACCAAGAATTTTTTAAGGAAAAAAAACCCCAGTTAAAATTGTAAGGATATTGAATTTATCTGGTTTTAAGCAAAAATCTATTGAACAGCAAAATAAAAGGTATTGTACTGTGTATTCCTGCTTAAAACCGAGGACAACACTGAAGCATCGCAGTTAATTAGCTCCAGTCAACATGAAATGCTTTACAACATTTCTCACATCAGTGCTTCATCTGAGCTTTAGCATAAACATTTCCCACACTCTATATGAAGATAATAATGAGAAAGTATATAGCTTTTTCATTCAGATTAAGGATTTATTTCAGACAGTATTCCTGTACCAGAGAAGATATTTTTTAAAATTTCCATAAAACCAGAGAAACCACTGAACAGTGTGGTTTATAATTCTATTTGTGTGTGTTAATATCTGTTCTTAATCATCAAATCATATATATTGCTTTTTTAAAGATCTTTTTGCCCTTTCTGTACTTACTTTAATTTTTGTGTACTTCAGTTTTCTGTTATGCAAGAGAACTGTTTGTAAAGGCATCATACAAAAATCTCCATTTAATGCATTATAAATAATGAAGTGCTACATTATAATAATTATTTCCATATTAACTGAATGCACAGCTGAGTCACCTGTATTAAACGTCTACACTTTGCTTAATGCCTTTAAATAGCATCTCATCTTTCTTCTTATTGCAACTATTCAACCAATATTCTAGCCCAGAGGAGGATGCAGAGTTAACTTGTATAAGGCCAACGACTTTCCAAGGAGAAGCACCCTATTTAATGCATTATATCTAAGTAATTTAATTTTCATTGTGCAATGTATGTATTTAAAAGGCTAAGACTCTTTGCATCATTCATTTCAAAAAGGCACTAAACAGCTTCCCGTTTTACATAATAGCTGAGATGAAATGTCTAAAATTCTTTCTTTCCAAAAAAGTGGCTGTAGCATCAGAGTGAAGGATGCCAAAGCTTGTCTACGGATTAATGTAGGTTAAAATATCAGAATACAGTATGTGCTTTAAAAGGTATTATTTAATATCCACTCTGTACATATTTATAAACATGTACTATCATTGAGGTCAGAGGTAATGCTTCAAAACTCAGAATCATGTTTTTAAACAAGGACACATACTAAAGAATGCGAAAGACAAAAAAATATTTTGTCTAAAAAGCCACACCAAGTGAGACAGCTCTTTTAGTGAATTTTTTGAATCTTAGCAACATGTTTCCCTCAGACATTATTTATTATTTGCTCACTGTTGCTCTTCATATTGCAACAACAAATAAGTAGTACTAAGACATTTTCTGCCCTGCAGTTGTAAATACCAGACCCAACCGAAAAGGGGCCACTTTTATTACAAAAGCGAATGGGGTTTGGCAACGGGATTAATTAGGAAGAGGGAATGCAAGGATTCACACTTAAAAAGGAAACTACCTTGTATCATTAGTTTGATTGCTTTGGGAAAAGAAAAGAAAGGAACAAACAAACAATAAAAAACAATCCCAAACGCCTTTCAATAAGAATTGAAAGCAGAAGTAAATGAAATTTCAAAGACTGCTCTTAAGCTTCTCTGAAGCCTCATTTGTATTTAATAAACTACTGCAATAGAGCATATACCTTCAAATTATTTAATCCTTCTATTACAGGAGATATTCAAAACTGACCAGCAGGACAATTGTGCCATTCATGTTCATATTTCAATTACACATTTGTGAATGAGACACTGTTTGCTTGCAAAGACTGCAATGTTCTTAACATGCTGGCAATTTTATGATCAGTGGCTAATGAAAAATCACGTTTCTGACCCCATTTTTTTAGTAAATACAATGTCAATGCCTCAGTGCCAACTTTGAGTATTAAATTGGTCACAGAATTGTCTCTGAATTCTTTGTTTCTTAAAGCAAATATATCTCAAGGAAAGGTCAAATGGTTTAGGTAAAAATATTTGAATCCTTTTGACAGAAAAAGTTATAAAGGAAGTAGTGGAGTTACAGAAAGTTGATACTAGACTTTGGCTCAATAGGAGGATATATCGTGCGAGAAATTTTAAAAGAGAAAATTCAATCACTTCATTTGTCATAATTTTCAACAGCAAAATGGTTTTCTGTTAATATAGAGAGAATCTGCTGTGCTGTGTACAACAGAAAAGAAAAACATTTGAAGAAAAAAAATCACGAGCACAGAGCAGTCTATCAAACATTTCTATCTAGAAAATACTGGTACTTAATTCTGGTCTTCTTCATGCTCCTTGGCTGAGGATCAAAATTCTTATTTGGACAAAACTCTCACAGCTGTCTTTCTCTAGATTTTTGCCTAAGCAGAAGTGACAAGAATTTGCCATTTTGTACACCAGCCTGGTTTTCTGCACTCTCGTACAAATTTAAGCCACTGGCTTCAGCTGAATTATTTTTGGTATACATTATTAAATGAGAAAGAGCTGATCTCTTGGATTATACATTTTATTTACACAATGCAAATGTAACTCTAAGTCTTTTCAAGAAATTACAGCTAATGAAGCCTAGGGAATTTATTGATGGACTGGGGAAATCTTTCTGTCCTAATCTTCTCTTTTGTGTGTTACTTATTGTAATAGAATCAATAAAAACAACAGTACTGAGAAAGGAAGTAGAAGAAAGAAAACTACTTGGTGGCTAAGCACACAGGCACAAAGGCACAGAAAACAGCAGCACAGGGATGAAATATTCTTTACAGAGTGCGCCTAGTCAAAATGAAATGAATGAGCCATATGAAATCCTGATTCAACTTTTATATTAGTATAAAGAAAACTGATTTTTAAAGTGTGCTGCATTCAATTATGTGAAAGATTGAAGCAACATATATTTTAGAGTTAAAAGTAAACAAACTATAAATGAATGAATGAACATTACACGGTAATCTATTTAGAAAATCTATCTAACCAGGCCTGACACTGAAACATGTTTTGAGAAAGAATTCCATAAATATGGTATTCAGCTGAAAGAACTGCAGGAATCAGATCCAACAGCTATGCCTGCAATTCTTTAATACAAATTAATGTATTTAACTTCTATCTTTCTTAAGTAAAACAACTCTTTTTCATAACAAACTATTTCTTTTTCTGGGAGAAATATATTTTTAAAGACCATGCCTGTTTAACTTTTAAAGTCTTAAAAATATTTCTTATGCAATCTCATGAACAGATGCCTAAATAGGGCAAGGAAACAAAGAGAAAGTGCTGATAAATTACTAACTCATTTATCACATTTGTAGTTACTAACAAGAAACATAAAGTACAGAAAGACGCTCTAAATCCTCTTTATTTGGCCAACCAGTTGAATGGAACTACCTGCCCCAGGAGAGCAGAGTTTGGTCAAACAGAGCTTCAGATGCACCTTTAAAAGGAGTACAGAAAGGGACAAGACTCTAGAGGAATGTTCCCCCTTGGAAGAGTGGTTTATTGCAAAAGCAGAAACATGAAAATTGAATCTGAAATACACACTTTTTATGGAATTGGCTAAAGTCAAAGAAGTTCAGACACATTGTGTAAATTCACTTTTATGCTGCATTTGGTTGGGGGGGGGCATGATATATAGCTTTCTCTCAGACTTGACTGCAGGCAGAAAACACTCTGAAGGACCTTTTGTTTGATCTCTGGTGGCTGAGTATCCACCTTGGGCTTTCTCCTTACGTATGGATCTACTGAGACGTGCTGCTGTTGAATTCAACCGAATTGAGCCCTAACTGTGATTGGGATATGAGGACACATAATTAGCTGTGTTAGAAAACTGACCCTCAGTCTTTCATTAAGATGGAATTTTACCCTGTAAAATTTGAATTAGTAAAGACATTTTAATCAGGAAAATAAAATAACCAAATTATTCTTCTCTGTTGTTATTTTTACACCACAGTGAGACAATGGTAGGGAAACTCACTTTAGGTGATATCACTTAATTAGGAAAAGCATCCTAATCAGATCCCCCTCCAATTGCAATAACTGTGGGGAGTCAAGTACATTTCTCTATCAAAGTAGGAAGCTGCAGTGAAGTATAGATATTGATAATTTAAACTGTGATAGAAGAGCTATAGAAGAGAAGGCACAAACACTAAGAAAGCAACCTCCTATTTTCTATACCCCAAATTCAGGACTATTTCTAAAAGATACATGCTACAGTTCTTATGACATTTCTGCACTTCCACTTACTAAAATAATGGCAGGATCAGTACTTTCATATCCAAGACTCAATGGCATGGCACATAGCCTACTCTCATTGGTGATTCAGTATGAGTAACTGAGAAAACCTCACTCCTTTCATTTTCCTGATATTTATGTCTGTCTTACTTAGTGTTGCACATTATATATAGGAAACCTGGAGCCTGTAATGGACACAGAGAATTTCTTGCTGGAAGGTTCCTGTGGTTAGCAGCTATATTGCCTGGTAGTTTCGGAAGCACAGTAACCACACATCCTCTGATTCAATTAAGGCAACTGTGGATTAATGGCACAGTTAAGCTTTCTGTATTTATAAGTATGCTTACAGTTTCCCTCTTTACATTTATCTCCAATACTATGAGTGCCTATTAATGATAGCATTTTACACCATTCTGTTTTTTGCATAGGAAAAGTGTCTGTGGCTTACTGGGTCTGATACTCTGCCTTCTGCACCACATTAATGCAAAGCCTAGGAACTCCAGAAATCCCCTTCCGTTTCAGAGTAAATCTTAGGTTTATTTCAGTGAATCAGGTTTTTAGTGAGGCACCTCCTCCCTAACTACAAGTAGCCATGCATAATAGAAGTCGTACAGAAGGGAAAGGGAAATAAATACTAAAGTACTACCAATTACATGCAATTAGTTGCATTGCCAACACCAATCATTGAAAAGTTACAAAACAGGCTTTAAGATAACAATTTTTAATATATGTGTAGAACCCTGTTTATGCAGTTACGAAATTTGCATGTTTGGTTTCCCCCAGAGTTTTCCTAAGCAAGCAGCTGTTAGCAACTTCAGCACTAATTTGGGGGAAAAGATCAATGCTTATATATTGACTACACAGTGTATAGCAGATTTTTTAAAAAAAGTTTTTGATAAAGTTCTTCATCAAAGACTCTGAAATTAAACTATCCTGGCATAAGATGGTAGGTTTTCTGCTTCCAGGACAGGAATAAATGGCTAGGTTTTACCATGTTGAGGAAGAATTATGGAAATAGGTTACCAGTACATACTAGTAAATGCTGTCCGGAATACTCATAAACGATAAGAAAATGGGGGTGCCACGAGTAAAGAGAGACTGTTGCTGATAACGCAAGCTCTTCAAAACTAGAGCTGATTATGGAGAATTTTAGAAAGATCTCGAGATCTCACACTGAGTAAGTGGCCACTAAAATGACTATTGAACCTAATGTTGATGTACACAAAGTAACAAACCTGAAGAAAAACAACTCCTTTACACACAGCTCTACATATGCAAAGATAGGCTCTAAACTAACCAGTGGTATGGGAAGGCGCTTTTGGCAATCTTTTTGTATAGTCCTCTGAAAATATCAGCTCAATGGTCAGTAATGACAAATGTGGAATATGACATGTCAGAAATTACCAGGAGAGATAGAGAAGAAAACAGAAAGTATCTCCACATCAATGAACAAATTCATACTGCAGCCACACATTAGACTCTAGCCCTACAGTGAAGCCATCACAAAAGAATATAAGGTTACAATGGATTCAGGAACAAAAATAAATAGAAAATCAGATCAGATTTATCAGAAGGATAAAATAGTTTCTTACCAAGCCTTAGTTTATTACACTAAGACTCTTCAGCTTAGAAACCAAGACCTGTAAAGAATGACATGAGGAAGGTGAATAAGGAAGAACAAGAGGACATCTAGTGAAAAGATGAAGTAGTAGGTTTAAAAGTAACAAAAACAAATGCTGCATAATCTTTTTGTGAAATTCACTGATGTAAGGTTTTATGGGGCCAGAAGTGCAAGAGAGTTAAAATGCCTTGGACAAATTTATTGAATTAAACTCTTCATGTGGTTACTAGCCACAACATGACTTCAGTGCAAGTTTCTGCTCAGTAAATCATTAAACTGTTGATTTCTTAGATGTCTAAGGGAAAACACAGTAGTATCATGCTGTATTTCCCCTATCTATTAGATTGTGGGACTTTGCCACTGAACACTGTCAAACACTGAATCCTTGATCATTTAGATCTGATCCAACAAAGCCATTCTCTGCTAATGTTCATATGAGAAATTCCTGAAGAAATGAAAACTGGTATTTTCACATAGCCACATGATTCCAGGAAACAGAAATTTTGAATAAACCTAAATATTGGGAGTTTTCTCATAACATCACAAGGTGTGAAAAAGTCCATGTCATGACCTGGAGAATCTGTATGTAATGAAAAATTCCAATTTTTATTAAACTCTTATGACATTTTTTTATCTAAAAAGCTTCTGAATTGGCTATTTTTCATCATGGCTCTGCTACGTATCCAGCTAATGAGAAACAATAAAAACTAATTTTCAAGACATGGAATGGCTGAAACCACTTATTTCCAGCCATTCTGAAGGACTTGAAAGAGAAGAGGAGCTAACAGGACTGCTTTTAAACCACACAGTTTGAAAGACTACAGGGTCACTCAAAAGTAACTTGCTAACAGACAAAGGATGCAGGGGAAGAACAGATGGACATACTTCCAAAGCAGAATGGTTCTGTTTAACTGCAAGATCTGATGAAAGAAAATAGAACAGATATACAGAAGGAAAATTCTACAATTCAGGGAAAAGCTTATGATGGCAGGATAGGAAAGACAAATATTTCTGCTGAGGCATTCTTACCTGAATGTGGAGGACAAACAAGACTGAGGAAGTAAAGAAACACCTGTAAAAGTTTGTTATTTTTGTCTGTCCAAGTACAGAGCGACTGATTTCAAAATCCTCATGAAGTTTGTGTTGTCTTACTGCTACATATGCCCAGGAAGTAATAAAGTGGAGCCTGGAAAGTTGTAGCTTGAGATACTCATTTTAATGAGAAGCCTGGTAAGCCAAAGCTGCTCTTGCTGACTTATGGCAGGTGGCCACCAAGAATCCATTTTTGTAAAGGGATTAAAGATGAAAGGCAGATGCCTAGGATACAAGTCAGAGATGTCAAGGAAAGAAGCAGGGCTGCAGATTACTCAGACTGAGGAAAGCTTAAGAGCAAACTGATCCACAAGGCTAGGACCCAACCATGGAATGTGTAACGGGTTGTGCTTTACTAGGCTTGACTTAGAATCAGTGAAACAAAGAATTGAACAGAGGAGAGCAGAAAGCTTGGAGGACTGAAACTCAACTTCCTGTTTGTGTGCAGCCTGACACACTGCAGTGCTGATCTCCTCTAGCCTACAGAAAGAAATAGAAAATCCAAGCCTCTACTGACTGTTCCTGTGGCCACCTCGGGTGTGCATAGCCAATAGCTAGAGCTCCCTTCCTTCTGGCTTCCACTGGGCATGAAGTGACTGCTGTAGAGCATTCACTTTGCTCATGCTCACTGGATATCTGCACATTCAAGTTAATGCAGGAAAAAAAACCACTCCCTTTGCAGATCATCTGCTCTACAATGAATTTTTTTTACCTTGGGGTAAACAAATCTGGTTTTAATGCTCTAACATTTGAAGTGATGTTCTGTGACATGTATATTACCAATAAATTTTACTTGTAGCATGTGCTGAATAACTGATGCTTTGGGGAAAAGATCTACAACTCAATCCAAATCTGCTGCTCGGACTGACCAAAGGGTTTTTTTATCAGCTTTTTCTAACCTGAAGCATCTTCTGAATAAACTGATGCTCTAGAATATCCTTGAAGCTTAATTTCTAAACAGACCATCATTTCCACATGCTCATGTACAACAGCAGTTTAGTTTTCTCCTCTGTATATTCTAGGTCAACATGAACATGTAATGTTCATGCTGGTAGCAGTGATGGCATAAGGGTGCAAGCGAGAGCTGACAGATCTGGGAGAAGCAGAGACCTTCCAAGCACAAAACCTTGAATTGTTTGTATTTTTCTAAACAGTGGGTCTAATCAAAGATGTTGTCTCTGCAAATCTCACTTCACATATCAGAGACCTGCACACTGTTACTTTTATAGAATAGCACTGCCTAGATAAAACTCTTATGTATTTTCATGTTCCTTTTCACTGTCAGAAAAAGATGAACCCATAAATAATATTTTAGATCTACCCTAATCTCAGTAAATATATTTACTTCATTTTATGAAGTTACTAGAAAGTCTTTATTTGATTTTATCTAATTATCACATAAATGCAGGAACATTAAGTGGGCTGATGTCAGCAATCAGGACTGCTTGTTACACAACATCAGTAACAGGGGCTCAGGTATGAAACAACTGTAATTATAGGTATTTAGCCAAAATGTATGTCAGTTCTAACTGATTAGCTGGGTAATTCTTTTTAAGCAATTGAAATACTTTATAAATAAAAATTGCAAACTTAGCAACCAACAATATAGACATAATACAGAAGTTTGATTGATTGTACAATGATACCTAATTCTCTATGTTTTTCTTTACTTTTGCTGATCATTGCAAGCTTCTCCCTTCTTAGAATTCCTTTATTGGATATTTTTGTCCTCCTCATTTTTTTTTTCTTTAATTTGTTTGGTTTGAGATCAACATAATGACTAAAGAAAGAGAAGGCTACATAAGGTTCAGAATACATCTATCTTGCATATCCATTAAAACTTGATTACAGAATCACAGAATCACTAGGTTGGAAGAGACCTTCAAGATCATAGAGTCCAACCCATGCCCTAACACCTCACTAAACCATGGCACCGAGTGCCACATCCAGCGATGGTGACTCCACCACCTCCCCGGGCAGACAATTCCAGTACTTTACTTTCCGTAAAAGACCTTTTTCCCAATATCCAACCTATATTTCCCTTGGTGCAGTTTAAGACTGTGTCCTCTTGTTCTGTCAGTTGCTGCCTGGAGAAAGAGACTGACTACAGCCTGACAACCACCCTTCAGGAAGTTGTAGAGAGTGATACGGTCACCTGCGAGTCTCCTTTTCTCCAGGCTAAACAACCCCACCTCCTCCAGTCATTCCTCATAGGGCTTGTGTTCCAAACCCCCCACCAACCTCATTGCCTCCTCTGGATGTGCTCAAGCATCTCAACGTCCTTCTAATACTGAGGGGCCAGAACTGGACACAGCACTCAAGGTGTGGTCTCAGCAGTGCCGAGTACAGGGGAAGAATGACCTCCCTGCTCCTACTGGCCACACCATTCTTGGTGCAGGCCAGGATGCCCTTGGCCTTCTTGGCCACCAGGGCACACTGCTGGCTCATGTTCAGTTAGCTGTCACCAGAACCCCCAGGTCCCTTTCCTCCTGGGCACTGTCCAGCCACACCGTCTGCAAATTTACTAATGAAAGACTCAATACCCTCATCCATGTCATCAATAAAAATACTGAACAGAGCTGGCGCCAGCACAGACCCCTGAGGAACACCACTGGTGACTGGCCACCAGCTGGACGCAGCACCACTCACCACCACTCTCTGGGCCCGGCCATGCAGCCAGTTCCTAACCCAGCAAAGGGTGCTCCTGTCCAAGCCCCGGGCTGCCAGCTTATCCAGGAGTGTGCTGTGGGAGACACTGTCAAAAGGCTTGCTAAAGTCCAAATGGACAACATCCACAGCTGCTCCTGCATCCTCCAGGAGGGTCTCCTGGTCTCTCCCCTGGTGGGCTTACTCACCAGCTGCAACAAAAAGTTGTCCTCCACACATTCTACCATGACAGACAAAAGTTTCTCAAAACTTTCATTGAGCTTGATAGTACAATTAGACACTAATTTTCACTGGATTAATTAACATGTGCATCATTCTGTCAAGTGTTGTGTTGCTTGGGCATTTATCCATTCAACACCATGTTGTGGCTATTGCAGCTGACTTAGCTAGCTTGTCATGGTGAAAACCAACCCTTACTAATATTTAAGTGATTCTTATGTCAACTGTTGCTTTAAAATAAGGGATATAAAAGTACAGACAAGGTGTCATGAGATACAGGCTGCACCGGAGTGACACAGGTATACTGAGTAGTATCAAATCCTGACTTCAATAAAAGCCAGACACATATCATCAGCTATGAGGTTGCATTAACAGAGCTACAGAAAAATGCTTTCCTCTGAAAAGCACACAAAAAACCTGTTTTGGTTAATGCCAGCTATATCACATTTTATAAACCCCACTGAATTATTGCATGCCACATAGGCCTCTCAACAAGAGTCCTGCAGCAGATCTTTGCAAGTATCTATTTTGTACCATACATTAACCCCTCAAAGGTAAAGCCCAGTTTGCTGCACTTTGGGTTATTTCTGCATGAGCAGCAGAGAAGGTTTTTATTTTCAGCAGCTTTGACTCTAAAACACATAACTGCTGTGCACTTCCAATAGTCTACCTAACATTACACTAAGAAGAATGAGTTAAAACAGCTGTAGCCTGTGGCCATAGAGAATATCATTAATTTGTACTTAATTTATTATTAAAATCATCATCACACACTGCTCCTCCACATCATCACTTACCATCATTTGCTCACAGAGAAAGGACTTTTCAGCCAGACTTGTAGGTTTGGGTCTTTATATTTGTTTATAACTTGTCCAAAATATTTACTTTTTATTTTCCCCCCAGATTTGTAAATAAGATATTTTACACTAAAAACAGCCATGACTCTTTCTGTTCTCAAAAGGAGTATTTCTTTTAACTTTCTAATTATTTCTTCAGAGTTTATGCAATTGGCTAGGACGTAATTTTTTCTGCATAGTTTAACTGAGATATTTAAGGAGACAACAAAGAAAAATATGCCTTCAATGTCCATAATTTAGGGTTAAGACAGGTAGGGCTATATGCAGGTGCTAAAAGTTTGCTGTCAGATGATACTGGCACAGCCAAAATTGAACCACACAGACCATTCATGTGAAAGTATTAAGTTGCCCCACCTGAAGTGAGCTGTCACAAATTTAAGTATGACAAAAAAGCATGACTCACTGCTATGTGCAGCTCCAAAAAGCCCTTACTAGAGGAAAACATGTGACTTTGCACTTGCTGAAGCAGGGCCACTACAGTTTACAGCTGCTGTCAGCCCTCAAAGCTCTTGCTCTTCACAAACAACAGTACTTTATGCATGAAGACTGTCTCAAGAGCAAGACAGAGGAGCACTGATGGAACCACATTCCATTGAAATGTGCTATTTTATCAGTTCACTTCAGAGGAAACATTTCGCTTTATCATTTACAGGACGTCTCTTGAGCACATGAAGTAGCAGGAGCTGGGATTGCAGGAGGATGGATAGTGCTGCCCAGACTGTACATGCATCCAACAGCTCCCTTCCCACAGCACTCCCCTCCCTCCCCATCATTTAGCTTTAGTTTCCTGCTGTCACTAGTCCTCCTCCCTCATACCATGATCGTAGCACCACTTGTGTTGCCAGGACAGTGCTAAAGACCTGATTCCAGGCTTTGAGGAAAAGGAGAAAGGAAAAGAATATGTGGATTGAGAAAAGGCAACAGAAGAGGCATCAGATGTGTTGCAATTCTGCATTACCTTCCTTTAGAGCAGGCTTTGTTGTTCCTTTTGAGGGCACGTATTTTCACAGGGGCACAGCCTGAGACACCCATTCGCCATCTTTTCAGGAAGCCACAGTGAAACTCTTCTCTCCATCAGTTGTGTTGACACTGGACTTCACCCTTTCATTGCTGGCTGCAAAGGAGGTAGGAGCAGACTATTGTGAGCACGGACTGAAGAGCAGGCAGGAGACACACTGCATAGCCCAGTAAAAACCTCACTCCAGGCGTATTAAGGGGAGTTTACCTTACACCTGAGCTTTCTTTCTCCTGTTTTTAAATGACATCAAATAGGAAGAGATTAATGGGTTAGAAATACCCTGGTAAACCTTAGAAATGGTCTGGTTAGTAAATCATGTAGCCACAGTAACAATGTACCTTTCTCACAGGCCAAAGACCGGTTCACTGCAGAGCTGGCCCCAGTGCTGCTCTCCTGGCACCTCCAGGTGCAGAGGAGTAGTTCAGGTCTGAATGAAGGGAAATTTGTACAACTGCACACATCCTCCTAGCAGCTCAGTCCAAATGTGAGTGTCCCAGGGAACACTGAATTGGAATGACCTTTAGGCTCCTCCAGCACTCTCTTCTAGCCCTGGACAGTGATTCAAGCCCACACTGCACACTTGGTAAGTAAGTGACAAGAGTACGTTGGGAGGGGACACTGTTCTGTGCAGGACACTGGAAGTTTGGGGCTCTGTTAATGAGCTTGATCAGCTCAGAGATGGCTGGAACCCTACACATGTTCCTCACCCTCCTCGAGGCTTCGTCATGGTGCCCCAAAGGCAGTCGCCCTTGCCGAAGGAAGTAAATTGGTCACTGTGAGGTGCTGCTCTGCCTGAGACAGAGGCCGGCAGGTGTATGCCCCGCCTCAGGCAGCAGCCCCGGTCAGCCCGGGCGGGGCCGTGGCAGCCCAGAGGCCCCGCGGGGAGGGAATGGCACCCACGCGGTGACAGGAAAATGGCGGCCCTGAGGTGTTGCCCTGGCTCGGCCGTCAGAACGGCGCCTGTCGGGCCTCGCCCGGGCGCACTGAGGGCGATAACACCGTCCCCGC
>VWZU01004439.1:0-68998 GCA_013397095.1 Sterrhoptilus dennistouni | reverse complement strand
CAAGCCTGAAAATGGATATTACAGCTTTTTATGATATAATATCTCTCTAATTGGTGCTTCATAGGGCCGTGTCTGAATTATTTTCAATTAAGCCCTAAACTACAGTAACTGTTTCTCTCGATACATGCTGGAAAAGCCATTCACGAGAGAGGCGACTGGTACTGCACAATTTCAAAGTACCTTTAATGTGTCAAAAATGTTTTGTGAAGAAAGCAACACTGTAAATGCAATCACCTACATTGGTGTCCCCATTGTTAAGCGTGAGCCAAAGTATTGCTAATTGTCCTGCGTTTTAGCTGGGTTTTTAGAGCATTATGTAGTAAGTACACCGAAGGGTCAATTTGTGAAGTGAAATACTTAGCATGCAAAGCGTAATACAAGATGCTGTGTAATACTTGACCTCTCAGCATAATAAATGTAGCAGTGAAACGCTGTGCATTCAGGATTCGCTGAATAGAGCCTCCGCAGAGGAACAAAACCAGAAAATGTTCTCTTCATTCCTCTTTTTTTTTTTTTTTTTCACTAAGCGAAAATTATTCTTTATAATGGACATTGCAGCAATTAGCCAGCATTTGGGGAGAATAAATGTGCAGAAATAGCAATTTCTTATTTTAAATGAGATTTTTGTATGGAGCCTGCAAATTACTTGGAGGTATATGCCTTAGTTTTATGCTACAGAATTGGGTGTGGGTGGGTATAAAGATTTCCTATTTGCAGTTAAATGTTTAGACATTTTATTATTTTAATTTCACTCTCAGTCTGTCTCGATTGACCCTGCTTTCCCTACTGATCATTTCATGTATGCCAGGAAGCAAGTACTCAGATGATGGAAGCTTTCCAATTAGAGCTTTATGGTTTGTGTGTGTGTGTGAGTTTATGTGTGTGTGTTGGGGAGGTGGTGGGGTGTCAATCCTTTTTTTTTTTTTCCCTTGCTTTTTTGTGAGTGTGACATGCAAGTGCAATCAGGTTTTACTCTGGAAGCTACTACGGTAGTTTGAATTTTGCCTGCTAAATCAAAACATTTTAAGAATGTAGCATATTTGATGGGCACTTCTCATTATCCTCTAGAATGGTAAACCTAATTGGAGCTTTATTTACACATTTTAAAGGTTTTGTGCTCTGAAAAGAGAGATGCAAAATTCTTTCTCTTGGGCCTTCCAGATTCCTGCATTGAGTTTTAAGTGGATTGAAATTTTTGTGCTTCACTTGCTAACGTGGGAGAAGTCTTGTGAATATGAAATTAAAACACTTTCAGAGAAAGCATGGGAAATTCTGACAGCCAGAACCTATTAGGAACAGTTTGTTTCAGAAGAATTAATAAGCTTCAGCATGCATTTCCCTAGAGCCGAACTGGAAGTTTATACCCTGAATATTGGAACTTCCAGTCCAACTCTCTAAACACTTGACCAAGAGAAAAGCTTGGATAATTAATTTAGATTATATGACTTCTGCTTACTTGATCTAAAACTTTCCTCTGCTGTGTGAGTTCTCTCCCTGCACACTTACTTCCTCCTAGCCAATTATTCTTCCTTCTCTAAAGTGCATGTTAGCAGGATTGCAACTGGAAAGTCTGAATTCTTAGGTAGTGAAATGACATAGTCTGGAGACAAGTATGGTTCTTTTACCTACTCCCTATAACTGAATGGCCTCAGAAAATAAGGATTCTTTCACAGAACTTAAATTAATAGCAAGTATTTCCCACAGATTTTACATCTAAATAGTGTTTGGAGCTTTCTTGAAACTTTTTTTTTTTTTGCAATAAATATAATTTCTTTTGGATGATATCCAACAATGGATTAAAATTAAATATGCAATCCTTGTGTCTTGTTTAGGTCTGATCCTGCAGTCTGTGTTTCAAAACTCCTTCCACTTCATTAAGGTGTCTTGTGTCCAAGCTTTTTTGGCTGCAGACCTGAGTTCAATGCAGTCAGTTTGTATTTCATCTTTAGAAGGAATTACTATAAAATAAATTTGCTAGTGACCATAAGAAATACACCCACATCATGTTCTATATAAAGGGGTAATTCTCTTTTTAATAACTTTTTTTTTTTCCTTATCCTCTATCATGTCTTTTTAATGGATCTCTCTGAGAAAAGATGAACAACTACCCCACAAATTGAGTAGAGCAAATGTAGAAAGTGCCATTGAGCAAAAACACAGCTTCGAGAATTAATATTTGGTGAATCAAAAGTATTGCTCTTAGTTCTGTATACAGAATTTTTCCTCTTAATTTACTCAATTATATTAGAAACAAATTCCATGAGTTTATGCACTGGTAAAAGCATAGGCTTCACATCAATGATGTTAATAATGTATTGCACGGCAATGTCATGTCTGCCATGTAATATTGGCAGCCTGACATGCTCTCTGTCTACCAGAATATTTTCTGTGAAAGTTCAGATCATCTTTGGACTTTTGAATGAAGCTTATCTACCACAGAAAACATCCATTCTAATTCAATTTTGTACTTGCTTGAGTACTAATGTGCTTTCATTTGAGTTGGAGAGTGGTCACTCCTCTAAGTTTGCAGTTCTCACATTGCATGAAAGCAAAAAAAAAAAAAAAACTTTGGATAGGTTCTCTGCTGAACTATATTCCTTAAGCCAGTTACTTTGCACAAACAAACTGTTTGTCTCCCAGAGATATATATAACTGCAAATGAAAATTTTGTCTGTCTCAATGAGTGGAATCCATGGGACTAGCTTTAGCTTTCAACCATCCCAGGATATTACATAAAATCAAGAGTTACTTGCTACGTGAACAATATGTCCTTCAATTTTTTCAAGGTACAGACACTTAGATTCACATTATAAAGCAAGCTTGTCTTAGCAGAAGGTAGAGAAGACAGCAGACTCAGTAAATTACTAAGATTTCCCTTTCCATAATTCAAAATGTAAATTTCAAAGATCAGACAATAATTATTGCACACGTCACAAACTATGCAGCATACCTCTGGTATTTTACTTCTGTCTTTGCTAGTTGCTGGGAGTGTGATGATGACTGGATATACTAGAGTACTCTTGGGTAGTCTGTTACATATAAATAAAAAGACCAACTCATTTTCCATTACCCAGTCATGAATAGTGTCTTCATAATAATAGTTGTAAGCAAAAAAATTGGTATTTTGTGATAGTTCCACACAAAATATTCCCACATAACATGTTTTCAATATATATTATAAAAGCTCCATTATGATAAGGAAATTTGTAATGGATTTTTGTTTCTACCAAGTCTGGAATAGCACAGTCAGTGGCGCAACAAAGAACGCATAGCTTCTTCAGCATCTTTGCTCTTTTGTGCCTCTTAGTTTTTCATGTAGTATATAAGGAAAAGTAGTAAAGGACTATTAAAATTAAAATTAATCATATTTTCAAACCAGTCTGTGTATCCAGGAAAGCTAAGGACTTAGCCAAAGCAAAGCTAAATCCCTGACAGTCATAAGTAGTATTGTTCAGACCAAAAAAAACATAAGTGAAGGAAATACAGTTTTTTCTACCTCAGTTTGTCCTGCCTTAGCTACCTTTATGACAAGGATACTTACACCTTTCAGTACTTCAATGGTTAATTCTCTTATTTAAATAGTTGAAGAACCCAAACTAATCTAAACAATAACTAGCAAAAGTCCTTAAATTTGTTAGGTGCTTCCAGATATGACGTCACTAAGAATTTATTGATCCAAAAGCAACAAAAAACGAAATTTTGTATCTTTTCTGTTTCATATATAACAGTGATAATCTTCAGGTATACAGGAATATTTAATTGATGTGGGGGCAGTCAATAGGCTGACATGATATTTAGCAACACATATACAATGAAAAATGGGTCACATAATGCATTGTATAAACCTGATTTTCAAAGTAAACACACATTTCTCACCGCTTGAGAAAAATTTAATTTACTGCCATATATATATATATATACACACACCTATATATATACATAGTTGTCTCATTTAGACAACTCTTCATCTATTTCTATATGCTTACCCATTTCTAGAAAGAGGGAACAAAGTCTTCTCTTGAGATCAAGTTATTTGCTGGGAAAAATCCCAAAAAGATACATGTGATAAGATACATTTACTATCTGGTGAATTAAATTCAGCTTCTTTATAGAGATGGTTAATGATGAACGTGGTTAAGAATTGCCTGGTAATATGTATATTTACAAAATGACTTAGCAAACAGAAATACACAGAAATAGTTTACACAGAGAAAAATCACTTGATTCAATGTGCTCTATTCATTAGTGGCTCCTGCTTCTGTAAAACTGAATTATGGCTGGTGAGCAAGATGGTGTTCTTCTGGTTCGTTCACTTGCTACTAGATATTAATGAGGAAATTTTCATTAGAGAGAGAAAAAAGCAGCTTTGTAAATGCTGTCCATAACTGCCTCCCTTCAGTGTTCTTGCAGATTCACCCCTGGGTATAACTCTTCCTCACAAGTAGACATCATGCACATGGTCAATTAAGAGACTGAATCAAATATTCCATTCACAAAAATAACCCATATGCTGTGACCTCCTAACTCTGTCACTTAAGCAGATCCATAGTGTAAAGGAGTGTAATTGATGGTGTACTTAATTGATTTGATTCAAATTTGTCAGAGAAAAAAGTGTCTGAACAGGTGTTGGAAAATACCTTACCAGAGCATTAACCTGGACTTCAGAGATAACCCAAGGATGTGTATTTTATAAGACAGGACTGAAGGTTGGGAAGATACCAGGATGAAACAAGTTAAGGAAGATCTACATGGCTTTTCTTGTGGCTTCTACTGAGTGTTTTCCTTCCTACAATTTCTTCTAAACTTTTCTTTAACTGTTGTACTGTTAAATTGATTAATTTTCCACAAATTATGGAATATGCTATCAGTATGGGTCATTTTACCTCTTATTCTAACTTTCTGATAAATTAATACCACATGTGATATTTTCTTCAAGATTTCTCTTAACTCCAAACATAGGCCAGATAGTCCTATGAGAAATATGCTTCCTTATACCATAGATCAAATTTTACTCTAATTTTATGTTGTCAACTCTATATGAAACCAGCAGGAAACGTATCTGTATGGCAGAGAATGGAATTAGCTCCAAGACTGGATTGTCTGGTTAAAGGACAAAAGTCAATGCTTATAAGAAAAAAGAAGTCAACATATAAATGTATGTATATATATATATGTAAAGCAGTAATCAGATTAGCTTTAAACTAAAATTGTCAGTAAAATGAAAAAATAAGCAACAGTAGAACAGTAGAGGAGCCAGTACATGAAATCCAATACATGCAATAATGAAGTGGGAAAGAAGTCAAAGACACTCAAAGATGATGTTATAAAATGGCACAAGATAAATAGAATAAAACTAAAAATTGGAGTAGCTTTATTTCCCATTCCACAATGAGAATAAGATGTGTGAAAATTATCCCTTTCCATCTTGTTTCTTTTTGTGGAGTATCATAAAAGCATCCAGGCTTTTTCTGTGAGTTTGCAGATGAATCCTAAAATTTTATATGAATGAGATCTTTTTTTTTGAATGAGACCTGGCTTCAGGCTGGGATCAAGTGAAACCATTGATTTACCATAATTCAGTATAAACATATAAATAAAGACTGGTTCATCCACTAGAATCTGTGTATTTATGAATCGTGACAAACTATTAAGGACTACTGAGTTTTTCATGAGATCAAATCTGGGTAAGTTTTGTTTGGCTGCAGGATTAACTCTGAATATTTCATATTACTCCAAAACACTATTATGTTTCTCCATACATAAGGTTAGATAGATAGATAGACAGATAGATAGATAGATAGACAGACAGACAGATGTGTGTATACATATGTGCATTTATACAAGACTTCTATTGTTAAAATATATTTCTTCATGCAATGATAACTCTGAATCTCTGAAGAGGGCTATATGTTACATAGCGTTCATTATATATGAATAGAAAAATTCAAATAAGATTATAGTTATATATTTAACACTGTGTTTTAATATATTAATTCATTTAGTGGAATTCATCAATAGATATGAAGAGAAACTGAAGTCTGGGATATTGGTTATGCAATGAAAAAAAATTAAAATAATGAATAATCTGCTAGATTGAAGTAGAACTTTGACCTAGTACGATAGGATTCAAAGCTGTGTTTTTCTTTTTTAGCTAGTAAAACCCCTGGAATTTACCATAAGTGCTTTTGCTATGAAACAGTAAGCATCGCATGGGTTAATTAGCTGTAGACTTCATTTTCCTCACATATTTCATTTGGAAAGCAAAAATTAAGGATCAAGAATTAATTAGCTATGTACAAACTACGAAAAATTGTTGAGGCAAGTGCTGTCTTGGTAATTCATTACTATATTTAGACATTGTAATGATTAGATTTTAAAAGAAACAAGCTAATTAGAACATTTTTCCAAAGTCACACAGAGGTCAGAGATGACAGCGACCTTATGTAAAATGGAGACTAAATATCTGCTATTCTGCACATTGTATAGAACTGGTACAGTAAGGCTAAAGCCTTTTCCTGTTCAATGAGTTGGAATTAAACATGCTAATTTGAGATCTCCTTCAAGTATTTTATTTAACTGCTTTGGCCTTTAATTCCTTTATGTTGCATCATTTAATGTAATGTTATTTATATATACGAAGCACGTTATACTTATTAACCAATGTGCAAAAATCTAAAGTACAGATTTTATGTAATGGGCTAATTACAGGACTTTAAAGCCACCTACTGAGTTTTGCTAAGCTTAACAACAGGTTCACTGAACTGGATAAATTTATTCAAACTTGTGGAAATGAATCCCATTCTATGTGCAACCGTACTGGGAAAACACACAAATTATACCTCAATACCAGTTTAATGGGTCAAAGAGTGAACCTGAATACCGAACTTATCTACAATCTTGCAACAGCAGAGAAGCTATAGGCCCTGGGTGAGAAGAGGAAGTGCTCATTCATACTTTCTTCCTCAAGTTTGTAAATAACCCACACTTGGTACATGGGACAACCCAGACTTTTACAGTATGTAGAGTTGGTTTAATTTCTTGTGGTGGTCTTTGAAGGCACAATTTTAAAATGCAGTAAGTTTGTCATATGCAATTGTAGAAGAAATTCAAAAGATATGAGCCTTTGCTATATCTTCCTCTTACACCTATTATATGTGGATTTATTTATGTATGTATTTATTTGAATATGCTCGTAAAACTGAGTTTACTTCAGTCAGTCACTTCATATGCATCCATTAGGTCTGAATTTCATCTAAATTGTGTGTTTATAAGTTGAGTCAAATATAATCAAAGGCCATCAACTGGATCTTTGTGAAAATGGAATGAGATCAGAGTCGTGAAAAAAATCTGTTATTACTGTACTCTAAGGTAGCATTAAACTTTTGGCTTCACTATCTGAAGAGTCTAGAAGATGCTTAGGTTTCCTATTTATTAGGTTTAAAGTTTCCTATTTATTAGGTTTAAAGTTTCAAAGACATTCATGGGACTACTACTATCTGCTTTCCTTGGATATCCAAACTTACTTCATTGTTTTCCATCGAGTTAGTCTAGATTTACTTCAGTGGAATTCAGCAAACAAGGTCCTCAAGTATTCCTCTTTTTCCCCAGCTTTGAACACCATCCAAATTAAAGAAAAATGAAAGGGCCGGTTTTCTTATTCTAGCCATAACCTGTCCTTCAAAAATGACAAAGCAGTTTGCTATTTTAAACACCACTATATTTTAAGGTTCATATGTGATTTTTTTCATTTCCATTGTTTTTCAAAGTATCACACAGATTATCTAATAAAAATCTTTCCCCAGAAATTTAATATTCTGTTGCTGATATTTTATGTATCTATATTCTGTTTTGGATAACTATGCATAATCTATTCAGTAGCTGACATTTGGGTCTTGATAGATACATTCAAGCATGTACTTTCAGGAATAATAATGAGATAGAACTGTGTTCTACAATGTGTGCAATGAAAATGTGCCTCATAAAGCCTGTAATTGTTGCTTAAGTTACAAAGATGATTTTTTTCCCAGTAAATGAGGAACAAGCCACATAATCTTGCTAACACTATATGCCCAGGAAAGAAGAGTTTAAATAAGAAATGCATAAATTTAGCAGACTGCTGTAACAAATGAAATGGTGTAGCGTTGAAAACATTTGAGGCAATTAATCAATGCTGTGTTTGCACATATCATTAAATATATTATACTAAGTTTAGATTTGATTTCTATGCTTCTTTTATAAAGAGTTAAAAGAAAATACATTTGAATTCATGCTGATACTGAAAACATGCTCCTAGCTCCTAGTTTCTTGGATTTCGAATCATTTCCATTAACAAACAGCTATTTGCCCTCTAATAAAATATGTCATTATGCGTCATTCACATCACACAAAAGAATCACTGAAAAATCGCCCCAATGATGGCCAATAATTACACATTTTGCTCCTGCACGAGCAATGAAGAAATCTGTTCATTGGAGAAAGCAGGTGCTGGGGCATCATGCTAATAGTCAATGTGTGCCACAGTAATTAGCCATTGCAATTGCTAAAATTAACAATTAGCTAACATGCAATTCTCTTTTTGCAGGCTGCAGTTTACTTTGTATAATCCTTGTATGTTCTTAGTAATTATTCTGACAGCTTATTATTTTTATTTTTTCTGGTTTGAACACAGCTTTAACATTTGAATCAGTCTACCCAAATGTTCAACAGGCAGTATGAAACAACTGCTTCACTAGGCAGTTTCTAAGGAACAAATTTGGTTTTATTCTCAACTTTGTATTGTTCAAGAAATACACAATTCTTTTGTAGAGTAAGAACTTCTCATCTTATTTGAGAGCTTGGGACCACAGTGAAGGTCTTGAGTCTTTTTACACTGGTAGAACATAGAGGATCATCCCAACTTTTTAGAAAAATTAGTATGAATGATTCTCTTCAGCTTGGTTTCCAACCATTGCTTCATGGCCAGTGGTTGTCTGTGGAGCTGTTGGTGGCAGCCTGTGGAAACCTGACAGGTCACAAAGTTCTAATTCTCTTAGCTACTACTCTCAGCTAAATAACACAAAAAGAATCACGGGATATACCAACCTCTCAATGATTTTCATGTGAAAATGTGGTTGTGTATCCCTGGAGCTCTTTGGTTTACAAAGGTCTTCACATTCTACTAGGAATTCTTCAGATTCATCACTAGCGTGTGTTTTATATCGTAGAAACAAAAAGACACCACACAACAAAACTCACAACCCAACCTTACTGTGATAATAAGGACTACCATGCACAAACTAATGGTTATTCCCTCATTTTGAATACTGTATGTTGGTCTTGCAAGCTATCTCAAAGGAGAGTAACAATAGACATAGAAAATAAATTCAAGAAGGATGAGCTATGGTGTGGAATGGCAGTTGAGTTGGGAAAACTAAACAGACTGAGCAAATGGAAAAGTAGCATTGAAAAGATGCCTGATTGGGATATAGTAGTGGCTTATATTTTTTCAGGTAGTGTGGAGAAAGTGAGTGAAGAAAACTAATTTCATCTTCTCTAAAAAATAGTTGAGGCATCCAGCCAAATTGAGGGGCAGTAAATAAAATCACCCAGATTAAAAAGCTGAAAGAAATAACTTTTTCTTATGATGCGTAATTAAGTTGTGGAACTCCTTGCCACAGGAGGGCATTGGGGCAAATGTCTGAAAGAGCAAATGTTGAGACTCATAGTAGGTAGGTCCCAAGCAGTACCCATGATTTACTCAAAAGTCTCTGAAACTGTCAGGATATGCAACTGTGTTGCAGGAAAGGTCTGTCCACACATGCATGGCTTTTTCTTGGACATCTTACACCTCATTTTAACCATTGTTACAGAAAGGTTTCCAGAGCTAGACTGAACTTTGGGTTGACCTGTTCTAGTCATCTTTTGTTTCACAAATTGTATGAAAATCTCAGTAATGTGCTACAACAAAGATGCTGTACACATGTATTTTTTCTCTACATATTCAGGTCAAAATTCAGCTCACATATAAATCTGTGCAACTCGGTTGAAATCAATGAAGGTTGAAGTATTTGCATAGATAGATGACACCCTGTTTTGCTTTGCAATTTTTTCAGTGTTAGTATTAGACGGGTAGAGATAACAGGACCCACTGAAAATACTGATAGCGTGCTAACCAGAAGGGATATATTCTTCTCCAAAACCTGCATAATTCCAGGGACTCCAGTGGAATTCTTCCCTATTTTATAGGTGTAAGTGAGAGGATAATAAGGCTCAGAGAATTTATGTAATCTTCTGTAATCAGTGTGGCATCTGTATCTGGCGCCAAACCAAGAGCAGCTTTTTAAACAGTTCTTTAAAGCGCTTCTATGTTTTAAAAATATTTTAAAATGTGATTTGCTCCTGTGCATGCTAACCAGCAAAGCCACGTTAGACAGAAGTAGTATGTCTCAGCATCTGTAGTTTTTTGCTTTAGTTTTCATTAAAAAAGCTGAACACAGATGGAGTCAGAAAGCAGCAACAAAAACATTCTCTGAGATCAGTGTGATTTTCCCAAAGAAGACAGTGAGGTAGGAGAGAGAAACTAAACGATGGTTTCCAAGCTTTTAGTTAAGACAATAAAGGCAGAAAGATCAGTTGCAAGAGTCAGGATCTCAGTCAGGCATGTTTCAGCTCTCCCCAGAACACTAGGCTCAGTAGTTCTTTGACTTCAATGCAATATTACAATCAGTGTTAGAAAACAACCAATGAAAATGAGAATGGAAAATGTATACCATTTCTGAGGAGCTATCTCTTTTTGAAGGTAATATTCTTGATCAAAACCTCTGTGGATTTCAAGGAAAATATTTTCGTGAGAGATGAGAAACAAAACGCTAGAGTCTCAGAAAGAATTAGCCACTCCTGGGTGGTTTAAATATCTGCATCAAAGAGGGCAATCATCCAAGTTTATATCTTAAAGCCACAGGCACTCCATGCCTAAAGAGACTTAAATTTTAACTGGAAAAAAGTCTGTGCATATCTAGATTGCTGTTTTTATCGTGCTAAGAATCTTTCTGCTGTCAGTGATAAGCAGAAGTAGTAAGCTGAACTTCACAGTGGCCCTTGACGTAGGTATATCCTGCCTGCAATCTCTGTAGGGCAAAGGGCAGAACACAGGAGAGTGTGATTTTAACTCTGTTAGTCACGGTTAATGAAAGTTCACAAACTTACATTTCAGTTTCACCACCAAAAGAAGAAAGAGTTTTGTTAACATACTGAGTGATGTGTTGTGTAGTTGAGGAATTGATGCATGCCTATTTTTGCTGTTTCTGATAACAAAGTAGAAAAGTGTCTCACAACAGATTTTCTCCCTGGCACAATTTTTCCCAGTCTAGCTCGACAGGAGATATGTGTCAGACACAAAATGTTTCAAATAGATTCTGGCCCTTGAATTTGGTTTCCATAGATAAAAGTTCATTGTGCATTTTCTCAGGTGCTTCTGGAAAAGATAAGACTAGTTCCTCAGTGAATTGTACCTCTTGGATAAACTACAGAAATACTGTAATGGAGAGGGGACTTAGGACTTCTTCAGGTTGTGCATTTATTCTAAATGCTAGGCTCAGTTGTCATGCGTCTCACTTTCCTTCTCTCTGTCTTTTCAGTTCTTTTCTACAAAGTGGAACAGTTTCCACAGAGATATTGGCTCTACTTCTTTTCTCGGGCTCGATGCCTTGCATGGATGCATGGAAATTCGGGTACATGCAGCTGTCTTTTGAACAGAGACCTCCATGTGGTCAGAAGGGAGGTGTGGTCCTTGACAGGTTCTTTAGAGGGTGCTAAGAGGCCAGAATCCTGAACCACCCTGCAGTATATACAACTTTGTGGACCTAAAGCATAAAACTTGGTTATTTGAATCCAAGAGAGTAAGATTTAGAAGGAAATTTTGGAAACTATTTCCTCCGTGAGTCCCACAAGTAAGCAGAAAAGAAGATTTCACTGGAACGCACTAACTACATAATCACCTTACTGACAACAGCATGCTGGGTCTTGAAATCATTAGTGAAGTATCTGTTAGTTGTGATGCATCTCATGGGGTTTGTTCCACAGCAAGCCCTACAACTAAAGGAGAATCACTTCTGATCATTGCTTCACTGCCATGTTCCACATCATTTTGTTGAGAATTAAATGCCATATCTCAGTCTTGGTGGAGACAAAGGATAGGAAATGAAAAGCTTAACCTTGCATAGCAATAATAGACAGACACAGCACTTAGAAGATGTCTCTAAATTGGGGAAAATTCATCATTTTAACACAGCAATCTACCTTTATGTATATACTTTATTGATATAGATCAGATCAGATCATCCCCATTAAAGACATCTGAAGTTTCTTCAATTGCACATAGTGGTCTAAGTGATGGGCTCTAACATGCTATTAGGAGGGTTCAAGTAATATCATATTAGAATACTTGTTTTTATACTACTCACATTTAGTCCAATCTGATTATAATGGTTGAAATTGGAGTATGATCAGACTTTAATCTTACTTCTCAGTAGCTACTGATATTTTTCTGTGAGCATTCCTGCTTAAAAATGTTCATTTTGAGGACATTTGGGATGACCTGAAATTCATGATGAATTAGAGATAAGTCACAGCCATACTATATCCCACTGCAAAAAACTTTGAAATCAGCAATTTCTAGATGATAAAAGGTCATGAGCTGTTGAGTTTTAAATTGATCTTTGGACTTAACTCAATATGACCACAATTGTATCATAGTCCTTTTTAGAAAAGAAATAATAAAAATAATCATATTCAGGCAATTCGCTGATATTTGCTCACAGTCATCTTTATAATAAGTCAGCAAAAAATACCAATACAGCATTAGAAATTTCAAATCCTGGCACATGAGACAAAATGTAGATTTTTGAGATCACTTGGTGCCACTGGTGCTGCATGAAGCTTTAGGGCATTTGGACCTCAGCATGGCTCACTTGGCAATGAAACTTTGGTTTCTTGTTGAAATAAGGTGTAGGTTCTCAAGATATGAATCAAGAAAGTTGATAGACTCACAGGGGAAAGCTTCTGAAAATCAATAAGAGATTTACTGTTGGGTTCAACAGGCTTTGGATCAGGCTTAGGTCAAGATCTGCAGTTACATGAATGATACCTGGCTGATCCCTCTGTGAAAGACACATATCAAGGACACAAAATCATGATTCCTTAGACACTGGAAGTAATCTAAATGCCTATATTTAATTTCATTTGTACTGGGTCTCAATACAGAGGCACAAAATACAAAGATAAATAATCTCCAGAACCAAGACAAATTACAGGACAATCAAGTATATTTTATTTTACCTGTTAAAGATATATTAAGATATACATTTACATATATACGTATACTAAGATATACTAAAGATATACTAAGATATACATTTTTTAGCTAGGAATGTTAAGAAATTTGAAATTTATTATACTTTAATAGCATCAATTATGTTATAGAGAGTTGTCCTTTGAAAGGAACAACACTGTTAATTAAATTGACTCACTTTTTTGTAAACCAAGGTAGATGTAAAAGCTAAAATGGCATGCTCTCCAGAATATGCATAGTATGGAGTAAATCTCTTGGAGCAAAAGAACAAATATATTGTAAGCTTCCTTATTTAGGATGGTGCTGTATATAAACCAAGGCATATAAAACTATATTATGTTTCCTTGTATAGAGACATCTAACCAAACAAGAGCGAATCTACTGCCAACCACTTCATACTGTTTTGTGCTTTGATAGTAAAGGAAAGCCAAGTTTTCAGCCTGGGTCTAGCCTGACTCAGGCCGTAACTTGTGAGTCCTGCTATTCTAACCCTTTCTCTTGATCTGCTTTTCAGCATGTCTTAGAGTACACAGCTCAAAGCAGCAGGGGAGTTTCTTAGCAAAGGGCCACCCACTTGCATATTATTCCTTCCTTGCCTGTGACATGACACAAGAACAAAGTAGACATTAACCGCTACATTAAACCCAGAAGGAAAGTAATCAGTAACCTGTTATTCCCTTAATAAAGGGAAACACATGCAGTGTGAAATCCAGAAGACTAATCAATAGCCCCAGACAATGCAATGTGCCAAACAAATTGCAAATCAATTAGAATCCTTGTTTTCTTTGAAATGGTTCACTATACCTAAAGCAATTACTCGTTCATTAGACCTAATTTAACAGCATGACTGCCCTAGCAACAACTGGCAGCGTCTGGCTATCAAATGGAAGAATGGCAGCTTATTTCTGTCTGTCTGTGAGTCTAACGCCAATCAAAAAAAAAAAAATTGAATTCCTTTATATAAGAAAACTTCTCATTAATGGGTAAAATATTTTCTGTGAAGGAAAAATCAAGTATCTGGTTCGAGTTGAGTTTGGCATTGTTAACTAAGTAAGGGAATAGATGTAGACTTTGTATGAAGAAATTCTGGAATTCTTAGTATGTTTCAGTAAGTTCCAATGCTAAGATATGCAAATAAGAAGAGGAAATTTTATATCTCCTTCAATAAATCCTTTGGGATTTGGAAAAAAGTAAGTCCTAGATATGTTTGCATCAGCTGTATGTTTACCACAATTGCAATGGCACAATAAGATTAGCATGGTCCAGCACAGGATAATACAGATTTGCCAAATGGTACATAATCCCTTTGATGGGCTCAGAGGGCATTCAGCATTTGATACAAACCCTCCCTATTGTCTTCCCTTGGCATTGGATCAGGCCCCTAATACCCTAACTACAGGTTTAAAGTGACATTTTGATATTTCGTTTCCTGCTCTATTCAATGTTATATGGTAATAACATAGACATATGGGCCTTAAGAGATTTTTTTAAAAGCCTTTTAGTTTTTAATATGTGTTCCTTTTTCCTTCCCACAAATCTAAAACTCATAAAACCAATTTTTATCTCTTCCTCTGCTGTGGTGCACAAAAATCTCAAGATGAAAGGGATGTACCCAAAATGGGGTCAGTTGGCAGGAAACCACCTCCAGGAGAGGGAACTAGATCCCTTGCCATGCTTGTAGCACAGATATTTCTAACCCTTACAATGAACAAAGGCCAATAGGAATGTTTCATACCTTTAGCGGTTGGTACCAAGAGTGTTTTCAGGACCTGAAGAAACGTCCAGAGTGAGCTGGGACTTCCTCCTTTTTACTCTTATTGGGGCAATGTACTGCACTGTCAATTACTCTTAGGGTTAAGACAGTGCACTAACAACATGTTTGGGATTAAACCCCCTACAATTTTAGCCTGTAAATTTTAACAATTGTGGGAAAAAAAATGCTTGCCAAGAAGGTTATTTTTAATGGTCATGAAACCTTTGTATTGTTTATTGACCTTTAAGGATGTGACATTCTTCCATAAAAAATCCTTGTAAACTCTTCAGTGTATATATATGAGCATATATAAAAATATACATAGCCTAAATATATATAGCCTATACATATATAGCCTAAATATATATGTATATATTTATAGCCTCAGTTGGAGTATATTTTTGTATTAATTGAAGTAATTTCTAATTTCCCGCAGATAAAAAAACCCTTCAAAATTATTTTAGAAAGCCTTTAAACATTTTGAGTCTATATTTAGTGTCAAGTTGATTTAATTACTTTTAGAACAGCTGCTGTTACAGCAAACTGGAGCTGTTAAAACTGACCGTAAGTATTTATCTGAAGATATTCAACTTCAGTGTTCAGTCTTGTAGGCCTGCTAGACTTTATCCTTCTGGATCTTGCCATCCTTTCTGGTAGTGTAATACTCTCCCCCATTGCAGAGAATATTAGTGAGATGATATTTTAATTTTCAGAGGATAATGTTTTTCTGGAAGTTTGTCTCTTATTTTTGGGGGCATCAAGGGCTTCTCGGGAGATGGAAATATAAGATGTAAGTGCAGTGATCATAAAAATACAATAAATAATCACAGTTCCGTATTTTACCATATATACTTTGTGCCTGCATGTATATGCATATTTGATGTTTTGCTGTAAATTCAGAGATGACTCACTGTTCCTAACATCTTACACAGACCCAAAGTAGTTGAGCTTTGTCTGCTGGAACTTAATCTGGTATTACAGACCGAAGCAATGCTTAGGGTTGCAGCTTAGCTAGCAAGAACAGATGTGGAGATCCTGTCTGAAAGATTTGGGACCATTGCATCCAAATATCAAGTATTCCTGAATCTTCTGGGATTTCTGAAGGCCAGTATTTTCCTTGGAGCACAGACTAAAGAGTCATGAAAAGCACCTTGAATTTAAGGAATATGAAATTAATTATCTATTAACTTATGTTGTTAATATTTTCAATAGAAGTAGGACAGTTGTTCATGCCCTCACTTTGATGGAAACCTTGAACCTATGTTCACATACATTGTTTTTTACAAGACAAAAGTAGCCACTAAGCAATGATGGTTCATATAGTACATACATTAGTTCAATAGTTCATATTCTTGTATCTCATTAGAGCCTGTGTACCTTAAGACTATGTACCAGCACTCTATTGTGCAGGTATGGCAGCCTGAAACATGTCTTAAACTGTTTCTTCTTTGTTTTGCCAGCATATGGAACACAGCAGAATCTGAAACTAGCCAAAGGACATCTAAACACATGTAACTGAGATAAAGTCATTATGTGGCTGTTGCAAAATAACATCTTGACATACAGTCAATTGTGCCTTTTCATTTTGTGGGATCCCTCACAGGTGAACTCTGTATCTTTTTGTATTTATCAGATTTCAGAAATTTGTTAGATTTTAGCACTGCTGTGTTTTGGAATTGATGTCCTCTATAGGTGGCTCGGTCACTTTCTCAATTTGGCACAGATTTTGAGGTAAGGCCTGAGAATATCTACCAACTGTCTCCAAGGCATGGCATGGGGGTGAGGGACCTGCTTATTGGCAGGCCTAGTCCTGAGTTCTTTTATTTTTCCTGGGTTCCATGACCTGATTGGTGGGAAACTCCAGACAAACAAAGCATAGACCAGGGAAACTCACTGTGTATTTGATCTTGTGAGGATGTTTCTATGCGCAATGCCCTGACACCTAGTGGATTACATTTAGACCTTTCAAAAACTGAGCAGGTGACACTTTGGAGTCTCTGTATGTCACATAAAAGGGCAGAGACATATACTGGTCAAGGTGATGAACATAGTGTATGTGGAAAGCACCTACACACAAATATTAGGGTAATTATTGCTGTTTCTTCTTATTCTTTTAATAACATGCTATATAAATTTTACAAACCAGAGTAGGAACCAGCACTTTTTGCTCTGCAATTACAAGTGTATTATCAAGAACTGTGATGGACAAGTTGAAATGACTGCAGTATATTTAGGGTTGCTTCATGCTCTTTGGGCTATACATATAGCTACTCCACTTCCCATGCCACAGGTAACCATCCCTTTATCAGATTTTCAGAACTGAATATATATTTGTGCCTCAGATAATCATATTGTATCATATCTATCTTATCTTTCAGCATCTCAGCTTCAAACTCCATGTCATTTCTAAAGATAAGATTCATTCCACCACAATTTAGGTGCTTAAAAGTGATGCACTCTACCTGCCAGTCTTTTAGGGTCTTTTTGCAGCTACAGAAGACAGTCAAGGAATGTCAGACACTCTAAGATAATTGAGACCCACACTTTGCAGCTTCCCTTGAAAAGTAATACATCCCTGCTTGTATTTAAAACTTTTTTTTTTGTTTTTGTTTTTTGTTTGTTTGTTTGTTTGTGTTTGTTTTTTTTTGTTAAGATTGGGGCTGATTTAACTGGAATATCTTTTATCTTTCAAAATAAACATTTTGTCTAGAGGACTTAAGAGTAACTGAGAACATTATTTTCAAATGACAGAGCATTTGTCATTTTTGTCTGACTTTACTTGTATAGTTTAAGACAATTCCTCAGTAATCACAGCTAAGTATCACTTTTCTCATTCATGGTTGGCAATGCACACATAGGTGGCAATTGGATTTCTTTGTTGTCTGTTCGTTACAAGGGTAATAGGACTAGAAGGGATCTCAAGATGTCCTCACACTGATCTTCCAGCCCCAAGGCAGAATCCACTCTATCTTGAAGTTGATTAGGCAAGGAAATGTAATCTGTGTTTTGTGTTCTGGTAATTAAGCATTTTACAAAGATGTGGCTGTGGCTAATCTGAAGAATGACTATGCATATACATATGTATGCCGTGATGAGGCATCTCTCAATGCAAGAAAGAACTGGTCCTAATAGAGCTGCACATGTTCCAGTCAATGCATACCTAACAGTTATATTGATAATGTATGAGTAAAAAGAGGATGGGATTCATCCTCTCATAGTGGCACTGGTTCAATAGTGAAAAAAACTTCAGTCTCTCAATGGACATATGTAAAGAAGAATCCAGAGAGACAGAATAAAGAGCATTCAGAAAGAGACTTTACTCTTTAACACTTTTCATATAATTCCACTCTTTATAAAAGGCTGTTTTCAGGCTATTGAAAGGGCTTCTTCCAGGCTATTGACAGGGCGATGACAATCACCCAAATTGTCCTGTTGAATTAATTCCCTACACTGAAACTATTTGTTATTTCCTACTATGTAATTGGGGATTGAATAGCAAAAAAGTTCATATTTTTTCAAAACTTTTAAGGCATGGTTCCTCATCTCTGTTGGAATCTTTATTATACTCAGCATCATAGTAAGGCCACTTTGCCATCTTTGAAGGGTCACAGAGATCAGGGGGATATCCATGATAACTGGAGAAGGGCAAATGCTGAATCCATCTTCAAGACAGTGGCAATCTGAGAAAGTATAGGCCTTGCTTCAGTCACCAGGACAATCACAGAAACTCCTCCTTGAATGAATACATGGATGTAGGAAGATAGTGGTTATTGGAAAGTCAGCAGTTAAAATCATGTTTTTCCAAATTGCTTTTGATGATGAAGTGGTTGTATCTGTTGTTGAGGGTGGTGCAGTGGATGTCATTTATCTTGTCTTTATCAGGACCTTGGAGAATCTCTCCAATGTTCTTGTGTCTGAGGTGGAATGTTAGGCTCTAGATTGTTGAACAAATGGTTGAGTAAATAACTGAGTGATCAGGATCAGCTAGTAGTGATTAGTAAGTCTCTGGAGGCTGGGTACAAAGGAGTACAACAGGGATCTCTCATGGGACTGGTCCTGTTAACCACTTCTATCAATGATCTGAAGCAGACAGTAGAGTGCTCTCTCATTAGGTGTGAGGTGACACCAAGCCAGCAGGACCACATTTGAGGACCACATTTGATACATTTGAGGACCAGGCTGCCACCTGAAGGGGCCCATGATGGGCTGGAAAAAGAAGCCAACATTACAAAATTCAGCATGGACATATGTAAAGTCCTGCCCCAGGAAGGAAGAGTCCCCTGAAGCAGTCCCTCTGCTCTCCAGGTGAGCTGGTGGGCAAGTGAGCTGAACATGAGCCCTCAAGGTGTGACCCTGTGCAAGAGCATCCAAGACAACAGTCACAGGACCATGGCCAGTAGACTCGAGAATGATTATTCCCCTCTACTCAGCCCCCAGAGACCACATCTAGACACTCTGCCCAGCTAAGGGAGCACCAGTAACAAGAAAGGTAATGATCAGCTGGAGGGAGTTCAGCAAAGTGCCACAGAAATGGTCAGGGGTTGGAGCATTTGCTCTGTAAGGAGAGGCTGTGGCACTGGGGCTTGTTCAACCTGGAAAAGGGACATCTTTGGAGGGATCTAAGAGCAGGGCCCTCCCTATCTGCAGAGAGGGCATTGTTTCTCTGGACTGACCTACCAGCTTTACATCAATAGCCTCTGGTATCAGCTTTGGGAAGAACACCTTCCAGTCATGATGGTGGCACTGGGAGGGTCATTCAACTGTAGAGAAGGGGGAATTTGGGTAGTGCTGCCACGCAACCAAAATAACAACAAAAGCAATCAATTAAACAGATCTGATTAAAAAAAAAAAAAAAAAAGAAGAGACAGGAAAGGATGAAGAGAAGGCACTGATCAGTGATTAGAGTAAAACAGCATTTTAGAATAAACAAAGTATATTTTGAATTAACAAGCAATGAAGAAAATTTTGAACTACTAAACAGGGAAAGAATACCTCCACAAACGTCAAGGTAAATTATCTCATAACAAATCCAAACTGGTCACCAATTTAGAACATCAAACCCTCACTTTGAAAGACTTCACATGTATTTTGAATTCTTCAGTTTTCTTTGTTTTTAATTTTCCCCTGTTCACTGCAATCAATAGAAATGAAGGGTACTTAGTAATTCACAGAAGCTCCCCAACAATTTGAAGGATTGACACTACCACAAATTTTCTGAGAGATTTTGGGCAGCTGGGCAAAGATTCTTATTTGAACATCCCTTAAAGGTGTAGTCTCTTGCCCAGGGGAGGAGTAATTACAAAGCTGTGGAGATTTATAATCCATATTCCAAAGATACAGGATATGACTATCCACCATAAAAATACTGCACTATAAAAAAGGTAAAATATTGACCTGAGAAAAAAGCAAGATCATACTTTGTTCTGTTTTCAGAGTATCTGAGCCCTAAATACCTACATGTCACCTTCATCGTTGTTGCAATAAAGGTTATAACGATATAAGGCAATTTACTCCAGATTCCTGAATAAGAAGTGAACAGTACCTTCAAACTAATTAAAACAACTCAAGGTAATGCAGATTACATCTGAGAACCACAGATAAAGTCTCTCCTCACACAAATGAAAATCAGTTTAGAACGGCCATTACATTTTATACGCTTACTAGTAAAGAATTTTACTGTTTTCACAAAATGGTGCATGTCTACACATAGGTGTATGAAAAAATGATCTGTGAAAATAAGAACCTTCCATGCAGTTAAGAAGATTACAACAACTTTCTGTTCCTAAGATTGGACATTTACATATACTTTTTCAAGATCTATGCATATTTGTATTAACAAATTATTCCTGTTTTTACAAAATTATATACTTAAAATATATGTTCAGGCTTTTGAATGCACTTAACATTTTTTTAAAATGGTGCATAGAGAAATTAAGGCAAGAAACTTTTTCACCACTGTTTTTAAAACCATCATTCTATTATTGGTTATTATGAGCAAGTATATTGTGATTTTTTAAGCCTGGGTTTTTGAATTTTCCTGTAGCAGTAACATTACATGAAAAACCTAAATTCACTGTGAAAAGGTCAGGGTGATTTAAGACAGCTGTCTGGTAGCAGACCCTGACTTTTGAGGATCAGTCTACACATTAAAAGGGAGGAAAACTTCAGCCTAAGCATTATAGTGATAACTAAGAAGCTGGGATGTTGCAACATTTCAATGAAGATGGAAGCAATGAGGTTTTATGTGTATGCATCCTATTTGTTTCCCTCTTAAGGCAATTATTCAAATTGTCTCCCAGCTTTCCAAAAAAAGAAATAAAATAAATTTTAATAGCAGAGTTACAGAGGTGCTCTCTCATTATAATTTTTCACAGACTGCCAAGACCAGTCAGTCAATATTTATGACAAATGGCATTTATGGCACCTATCACAATGCTTTAAATGGCTTTTTCTAGCAAGACACTCATCAAAAATGATTAAGGAGATTTTCTACGTGTGACGTATTTCTCTTTATTGCAGTCCATGCTTCAGAGACCTGATTACTGGTAAAGCACAGATAAAAGCTATAACAGAATGGTGGTCAAACAAGTGGAGCCTATAAAGTATGCACTCCTCTTTTGTTTGCTGCTATACAAAAAGTGAATAGACAAGCCCTTTTGCAAACTTGCGGAGGACCAACTTTTTCCCTACCCCCCACTCCTGGGAATAAGCCATTTTAATTATTGAAGTTTTTTTGTTTAATCTTCCACCAACAAGTAATATGAATATTTTATACAACACTGATGAATGCTTAACTAATACAGTTCTTCATACAAATGCAAACTTCCTTTTTACTGGCCTCTGGTGACTATGCATCTAGTGCCAGAGTGGCATCATTCAGCTCCAGTTGCTATAGCATTTTCAAGAACCTCTCTGTTCTTGTCATAAATTATCTTTAAGTGAAAAAAGCTCCAAGGAGGTCTGCAGCAAACTGTATCATATAATGGATTTCTAAGCTTTGGTAGAAAACACTCATCTTACTTATATTCTTCTACCATCGATTGCTTAGTGACCCTTCTTTGGGATACAGATGAGCATAACCCTGAAAAATGTTTGTGTTGTCTTTCTCTCGTTGGCAGCCTGCAGCCTGCATGATCTAATAAATATTGGCAGGACCAAATGAAATAATATAGAAGAGCTTCTCTTCTTTAAAGTCCATAGACCAAGAGACTCTTGTCACTTGTTAATATCTCCATCAAACAGTGAAGTGTTAACATATGTGATACGACCACGCAATCAAGTAAGGACCGATTTGTTGACTAATTAAACCAACACAACAAGCTCTTTAGCACCTACAAGTGACAAGTTTAGAGCAGGCAAGTGGAAACTCTCAATTGAGTCCCCTTTTATGAGACTATCATGCCAAATTCAATTCTGACTGAGTAGTATTTGAATGTACTTGACTTCCACTATGTGCTGACATGCTTACAATAATTCATCATGTGTGACAATAGCCCAATATTAGAGATTTATGATATATACAAAACAGTTACAAATGAAATGTAGCCCTAACATGTGTCTGCTTTACTTATCCACAGCCTATTGATATTATAATTAATGGTCAATTACTTAGGGATAGAGAATAGAAAATAGTCATTACCAGTATCAGTCATCATCTGGTTTTGGCAAATTCTGGAAGTAAACGAAACCATTTTCATAGTGTTTGGCGGTTGCTGGAAAGTACACTGTTGCTCACTGTTGCAAGGAGGAATGGGTTTGCTATCTATTTTACAGTTTAAGAGTTATTTTAGGAGCATAGTATTTATTTTATTATTACCATAATGTAGGTAAGTTTTGAAAAGTGTGTCTGGGAAGAAGAAAATGCAGTGAATGCTGTATGAGAATATTTTATGGAGATTGCTAGCACTGGCCAATTTTGCACACAGACACACTAAAAGCCAACTCCCAAAGCAATTTAAAAATGTAAATTCAAATTCTTTTCATTGGAAAAGAAGCACTTCCTGTTGACCTTTCACAGTTTTAGGTCCTGACTTAATAATGACAAGATTACTGTGAGTCTAATAGTCCAGTTCATGGGGGAGTTCAAACCACTGGGAAAAAGAGATCTAAATCACTTTTGGGTCACCGATTGTGAAAATGGTGTAAATACTCTCCTTTTAAAGTTTAATATTTCCACTGAAATCCCTGAGGTTATTGATATGCTATTGATATATGTTGTGGTATTGATATATCGCAGTATGTGGATCCTTTTATTTAACAAGCAGCAACCAAAAGCCCAGACACTTCCAGGTTCTTGGAGTATTCATTCCAAGGTTCAATCTACTCCTCACTAAACTTTCATCCTTGAGGGAAATAGGGACTTTCCACAGTCAGGAGAGATTCAGATACCAAGGAAAGTATTTTCAGGGATGAATCAGATGGTAGTCCTCTTCTTAAGTTCCCAAGGCGACAAATGCAAGGAAGAGGCACTTTGGTGGCTCACCTGTTGAAGCCAGTCGGTAGGCCAGAGAAAACGTCTCCCTTAGCTCAGGATCCTCAATTATAAACCTTCCCTGGAGTATACTCAAAAATTAAATACACTTAGGGAGTCTGGTCTAGAGGAAACCACATCTTCAACATACACTTTTTGATAATTGCTCAAGTATGGAAATGAAGTCAGGAAGATGAAAAAAAGGAACTCAGAACAAGCAGAAGTATTCTCACTGACGTTGCCATTTCAAAGACATGTTTTAACTACTGACCTGTTGTGGAATGCACCCTGTAAACAGGACGTTGTAGCAACACACAGATGAAACAGGCTGTCTCTTGGTTTGGATATTGGCATGCCTGTGCTTGAAAGAAAAGAGGCAAAATGAGAAATAACCTTGGATTTATATCTGGCAAATTGCTCTAACTGTTAATTTGGGCACTGATATTTGCAGAGTGCTTTGACATCATCAGTTGGAAGAACTGCAGAATATTTTTTTCTGCCTCAGAAGCTGGCAGGGACAAAAGGACTTCCAACCCCAGGGGATAATAATTTCAGGAATACCATTCATACACTGTTGCTAAGCATGTATTATCAACTAAACTTTTAATATGAGTTTTCTAATGTCTTTAAAAGTGTAAGGTTTGTCCCTAGAGCTAAGTGCAGTATTTTTCAGTATTCTCAATTCACTTTAAAATTACATAAATAAATAATAACTAAAAAAACCCAATTGATCAAACATATAAAAATAAATTGTCAGAATTTTATATAATAATTATCTGGAATCTAGATAAGCATACTTTATTTCAGAAGTACAGTCATTCATATTTGGAAAAGAAAAGCTTTGACTCAGTTCTAGTAGTAGAACAAACAGAGCAACATTGTAACACTGAACTCATACAAACCAACTCCAACATACAAATTCATTTAGATATTTTATTACGTAAAAGCCTAAAAACATTAACTGAAAATGCAATTATTTCAGTAACCTTAAAGAAGATGAGATCTTATAGACTTGTGTTGATATCTGCATCTCCAGAGGAATCAATGTAATTTCAACAAAAGAATTGTATCACATTGAGTTGTTTCATATAATTCCATTGAAATATAAGAGGTTCACAAAGGGTTGATTAAATTTAAGTGGAAGAAACACAATGAGCAAAATTCATCACTGGTGTAATTCTGTTGTCTCCTGCAGTTCCACCATGAATGGATAGGACCCATGACAGTCTGAGCTTTTTCTGCACTGTGAAAACTGAATTACCTAAATTAAAATCCTTTACATTCTAAAAAATCCCAACAACCAAAAATCCAATCCCTGCCCTCATATTATAAAAATTAAATAGAATTAAAGAAAAATACATTGAAATAATGTTAAGAATTTGATTTGCTAAGACAAGAACAATACACAGAGGAAGCTCCATCACTAACATCCACTGTAATCATTATTGATCTTGTGGGTCACATCGAAAGTGTTTCAAATCCATCTAAAGATACCAGGTGCATGATAAAACTACTGATATTATTGAGACAAACCTACCATCTCTTTTTCTTTCTTTTTCTTGTCTTTAAGGAAAAAGAGAACAGGGGGTTGTTATAGATTTTCAACTGAATTCTTAAAGAATATTTCTAAAAGAGAAGTCAGCAGGAACTATAGATATTTATTATTTCACAGAGCTGGGCATTTAATTTATTTTCACAATTTATCATGTGTAAGATCCATCAGCTGCAGTAGCAATTGCAGAGATGGATCAGTAAAGAATATCTAAGTACATTCTATAGGATATATGTTTACAGTGACACACGTGTTTATTAAGTGAAGCTATTTTGAAATGCAACTAACACTAGGGCTTCTTGCACCCAGCCTATATTTATTGTGAAAATGAATATACAGTTCCCCTCCCAGGTACCTCAGAATTGTTCAAAATTTTATTTCTAAAGAGAGTTACCCACTGCCGAAATTCATCTAACTACGTCTTTCTTTTTCATAAAAAAGGCATAACCTACTTTTATTGGAATAGAATTTGCATACTAGCTCCATCAGCATGGTTTTGGTAATCATACAAATAGCTGCATTCAGTTATTTATTCATTTAGACACTATAATTGGGAGATCAGAAAATCTTCCAAAAGGAGAGATAAAATACGAGGAAAAAGCCCCTTGAATTTCTTTTAAAATGAAGTCAGCAGATCTCTTAATTTGTAGATAAATTATTGGATTTGAATGTAAAAGCCTCAGAGAAAAATAGTTCTGTGAATGTCAGAATTAGGGAACCTGGTTCTGTGGTCTCTCTCCTGTGTTAGCCTTGATGTCTTGTGGCTTGGTGGCTGATGTCGTCCCACGATCTTACTGGCAATGAGGACACTTATTTTGCACCCCCGTTCAGCTGCCTGCTTTCATGTATCTCCTACTCAGCTTGAATCTGAAATCTCTCTTCTAAGAATTCCAGCCTTTCTGTATAATTTCATTGAAATTAGACTACATATTGAGGAATTACTAAGGGGAGTGGGGAGCAGCAGGAGGAGACGCAGAGCAATTACACAAACCTTTTTCACCTTTAGAAAAAAAGCTAGAAGTCCCTCATATTATTTGGGCTTCCATGACCTCAAAAAGTCAATTTCTTTCATTTTTAATCAATACAGTTGAATCAATATTGGCATATTTTTTGATTATTTTCAATCTACTGTTTAAAAAGAACTAAATATTGAAAAACTTATTTAACCCATTTTCAGTAGCAGCACAGAGTTGTCCTGTGGAGTGGAAAAGTTACGAGACCAGAGCACATACAGGATGTTTCTATATTTTTTGTCAGGAATGTTATATTAAGACTTTTTGGGGTTTGGGAATAATCTTGGGACATATCTCAGTAAGAAATGAAAAACTCTATCAATAGGATCACGGCTGAAAGGGTATACTTGGCCACAGTTTTGCAAGTACAATGATTTTTACTTTAAAGATACAGAATTGTAGTGTGATCCAATTTAAGTGAGCTCATATTAGATCTGGACCAGACTGTGTATTTCTGCTCCCAACTTGACTCAAAAGTATTGCGTAGTCTGTTTTATTTAACATCCGTATAAAACAAAGGATACGTCAGACACTGGATTTTTCACTTTATTTTAGATACATAGTTCCTTTTAAAATTTCCTTATTCCATTTACACAAGACTTGTACTTGGATAATGTATAAATTTCAATGAAAATATACCTAACTTTTATTGATAAAGATTAACTTCTGACAGCCTATGTTGGCAAATATCATCAGGAGTAACCACAAGCCACAGTGAGTAAAACTAAAGGTGTCAAATTGAACTATTAGTAATTTCTGTTACTTATAACATGCCAGTCTGAGGATGTCAATCTTTCACTGGCAGATTTATGAGCATATTGGACAGCTCTGCCTTGGAGAGTGGCAAGACCCACTAGAGGAGTGTTATATGTCTAATGTGACATCATCTATGACACAGCCCTAAATATCTTGGATATCTGCCTGCATTCCCACCTTGCTCTCTCTCTTCCCTTCACCACATTCTTATTTTCCTTTATTATACTGCCACATAGCAGCACTGGACTTTGATCAAAATTGAGCAGTTTTAATACTCAGGCATGCATTTGTGACAAGGAAAGAAGAATTAAGAGATATGGTAGCTCAGAATGATACAGTTCAATGGCTCCATTAAATTCCCTTTCTCTTAATAAAAGTTGAGTAGGGCTGCTATGAACTGATTGAAATAGGTCTATACGCACATCGGCAGTTCCAGCAGTACAGTGAACTCTGGGCATTCAGACCACATATTTTCTGTGGCCTTGGGTAGTGTTTATGCTGCACCATGGTGTATATCCATTAATGCCACTGATATTACATGGCAGTGCTGTAGTGTGAAGCCTTGCCTGCCTTAAAGGCAAAAGGAGAAATACTATTGACCTAAATGGGGGTTATGTCTCTCATCAGCTTGGCTCCACTCATTAAATTATAATCCACTGCAAGTCATGGGAGTCCTGTTGATTAGAATGGAGTTCATGCCAGCTGTGGATCTGGCCTCGTGATGTCAGTGGGCCACCTACAATGCACAAGCAACATGCAGAAGTTTTGAAGGGGTAGCACCTGAGAAGAAATGTTCTTCAGATATTAGAATAGGTCTTGACCTGCTTTAGTTCTGATCAAAACAACAGTTGTTTCAGTTACAAAAATAAAGTGAAACAATAGCTGTGGGTGCCAAACACTGCGTCTGTGACAATCTCCTGAGGTGTCATCTCCATCACTCTGTTCGGGCTTATCACCACCAACAGGACAGAAGGACAAAGATAGCATTTCAGACAATGAATTTAAGATGTAAGCACAGGATCTCTCTGCTTCAGTGTTACAGCAGCAGTAACCTTTGTCAGCAAGGCTAAGGAACATATGTGTGTGGTTACACTTGAAAACAGATCAGTAAGATTTGCCAGTGACATTCCCCAGTACCTGCAGAGATGCTTGCTTCCTTAACTGAGCTTCAACTCAGTCCTGCACCTCAAAAATAAATAATCCTTACGTAAATAACAAGCAGAATTATATTCTATGGGCTGTGTTTTTGTGCTTGGGGTTTTTATTAATTGGATCTTGAAACCCAGTAACAGAATTCCTACAGGCAAATATATTATTTTAGTAGACCTGAGTTCAAGTTTAAAACCCACCAGCACTGGAATCTTGAGCTGGAATATTATTTATGTCAAAAGTGAAAATTACAACAGTGACATGAACCTACTAACAGGAGCCTTCCATCTCTTCAGTAGGATTCTTGGTTTCTGCTTAAGTGAAGGCCAGAGACTTGAACAGTAGGGATGTTTGAGCCCAGGACTCAGGTGCATTAGAATAAGCAGAGGATACTCAACAGTTTCCATTTCTAAAATATTATATTAGATTTTGTGAGACAAAGAAACCAATGTAGGACTCCAATCTACAAATCAATTAACATTCATATAGCAAAACACTTAAATATATGCTGCTACTGAGAGAAGAAGTCCAGGATATTAATGTGGACTTAATTGCTCCTGTGCATTTGAACGTGTCCAGCACTCTCTCCCCATTTTGTAAATGGAAATTGAGACAGAGACTGAGTGATTCACTTCCGCACACAAAGTAAACAACTATGTTAGTTTAATACATTTCTTGTTCCATCTGTTCTTTCTTTTCCTTTGCCAGAGGTTGCTGCCACCATTGCAGGAAAAGAGGTTTGCTCATTCCCCAGCTGCTGCACTTCCTATTTCCACCTCTGTGCAAACTTTGACAGCCATGAAGTTAATAGCCAAATTAGAATGGCTGAAGTACAGTCACATATTCTTTTTGCCATTACTGAGACTGGGTTAGTTATCTGCAGAAGAGAGGTGAGGCAGGGAGCTTACAGTGGTGATGTACAAAACTACCTCAGCAACAATAACCAAAACTAACTCTTGGAGCTTGACAATCTAACTCTACAAAAGGACAGCTATGAGTCCCTCAAAGCCCAGGATTAAAATCCTCAAAATTCTTGTTTGTCCATGAAAGTGTTCCTAAGAAGCACATAATTTTCTATTTTCCTAGGTTTTTAAGTGTTGGGCTGGCCAGTTTATCCATCTTGATAATGGCAAACTACTCCATTATCCTGAGATTTATCAGGATCTACAAAGTGTTCCCCTGTCTGTCATGCCTGGATCTCACTCATATAGATCTCATAGAGGACACTTAATAGACTGAAGTCTGCACAAACACAGGCAGGAAAGAATACAGTGCCTCTTGTAAACAGAGGAATAGGTAGAGGATTTTGATATATTATGGGAGATCTTTGTTTATGTTCTTTCCAAGCTGAAGACTTCAAAGTCCATCTCAAAGTACTAGAAAGTTGAACTTGTTTGGGGCTTGGTGATGTCCCTCTGTGCTACAGAGCTGTGACGGATGACCACCAGAGGAAAGCAGCATATAAAAAGACAGGATGCAAGTCTTCAGCTCAGTTGACAGGGCAACACAAATGGTGTAGAGAAGCAGGTAGCTGGGCTTTAACACCTCCTCTGTTGGCTAGGTATGCATTTTATTGTAGGAATTCACTGAAATTAGGTGCATTTTGTGAATACAGTTCTGGTGAAGTCACAAGGGAAATCTGTGGTGGATCTCAATAGCAAGTTTCTCAGCTCAGCTAATGCCCCAAGCACTGGATTGTGAGTTTTTTCTAAGCAAGATTTTTATATCAAGACTATTCAGTAACCTCAGTATTTCCTCAGATCATGACCAGCATCTTCCAAGACAAAGATCTTAATTGCTAATGTGTAGCTAGAAAACCAGAAGAAACCTGTCATGTTTATTGAATTAGTATGATGGTTGGCAGATGACACAGACTGTACTCTTAGGCCAGCAGTTATTCGTCCATCTTCAGTAATGGGGGGTTAAATTCCCAGTTGTTGAGAATCAGTCTGTCCTAAGAGAAGATTAAAAAAATACTAGGATTTTGTACTTGTAAGGAGAAAATTATAGAGCGAGCTGAAATGAAGGGGTGCAATTTTGAGTGAGGCAAGGGGAACCAACAGAGTTTGTTTCATTCTGGGAAGTAATACCAAGACTATTTTTGGTATTTTGAGACCCTGCCTAAACTCATGTGGCAAGACTGCTGTATGCCCATGCATATGCATATTCCATTTGGCAATACACTCAATACGGCACTCAGCCACCTACTAAATAATAGAACTTAAAAATGGAAAATCAAATGACAGAAAAAGCTATTTCCAGGTATTTAATCAAAGGGAGGATCAGAGTACAAAGCTCAAGACAGGCCCAGCACACAACTCTGGCTGAACTGTCACTCTATAGCAGGCTTCAAACATCTGCATTACTTTGACTGAAATACCATGAATAATTTATAATAGAATACAGAATTTAAGAAAAATAGATTTTAGAAAAATTAATACCCCACAGTAATCACCTAGCTTCATGTTTATTAGCGAGGTGCTCTGGGGTAGAAAACATCATTGATTTTATGAACCTTTGGGGATGTTTCTTTTTAAAAATTAACATTTCAGCTTGATATTATTTTAGTATTTACCACTCTGTATTGTCTTAGATGTCATCTTGGCAAAGGGCTCCTAAACAACTGCCACTTTTAGCACTGCTGCCAAAAGGCCCCCTTTCACAATAAAGCATGCTGTGCTTTGGCAGGAAATCAATAAAGTGAAAATCTGTTCTCATCATCCATACATTTACCATCACAATCAACAATCAAAGGCAAGACCTGGGTTCTTTATCCACAGGCTCCAGCCTCCCAATTTTCTGCTATGAAAGGCAGCATAAATTAGAACCCTTGGTTCCTGTTAGCTGGGCTTAATGGGTATGATTTATGAACCATTAAATGAGGTTATGTAAATTGATCCTTAGCAGAATGCTAGCACACAGGTGACAGGTGCAGTACATTTGAATGATGAGTCCACAAGGGTTCTGTTCAAATCAGATTTCAGTGACATTCAGTTTTAGGAAGGAGAAATATGTTGTCAACAAGGAAGTGATTTAAATAGTGCCCTGGGTTTGTCAGCAATTATGCTTTTCTTCTTAATTGCTGCAAACTATATAAATTCTAATAGGAAATAAATTACTGATTTACCAGTTAATGACAAGGGGGTACAGACAAGAATGGTTTAAACATTAAAAAAAAAAATTGCCTTGTGAGGCCATATTCAGTAATGATTTCATTTATCATATTAAAGTTAACAGCTGCTTTAAAGTCATATGATAAACTTTGACATGAGCTAAGTTATATTGTTTTTATTGCTAAGCTGAAGGGAACTGGGTTTGTGCTACAGCTATAGATGTTCTTAAAAGGATGAAATCATATATTTGCATAAAAATTAGGATAAATTTTGCTTGCTGTTTTTGCTTGTTTTTTTTAGTGTTAATAACCTTGTCAAAAATCACATTAACAAAAATCACTTTAACCTTGTCAAAGATCACATTAACTATGTTTAAAGTATTCTGCCTTACCCTGATAGGATTTTTATATTAATGATGAAAATAATCAAAAGTAATGATCTGATGTTTGACTTACTTCCTTCTCATTCCCAGTAAAGTGACCATCAGGATTGATTGACTGCCTTATAATAAAGTTTTGATAGGAAAAAATGGAATTGTTCTTGTATGATATTTAAATCAGTGTCATCACTGTTCAGGCTGCTTTGGTCTGGGGAGGTGGGCTCTTGGAGAACTAGACATATTTATGTGACTTTAAGTTCCTCTTTTCCCTAGTCTGGTTAATAGCATGTTCCAACTAGTGGCCTGACACACCTTCACTTAATGAGTGTTTGCATCTTCCTTTGAAATGGAATGGAATGAAACAGCGATAGGAATGAAATAGCATGGATAAATCTGTATGTAACTCAAGGCTTTGAGGGCAGCAGGTCTAGAGGAAAGATTATACAGGTAGGTACTCGAAATATATAGGATAGTAGGATGGTGCAAAAATATTTTCAGAGGCTTAGCGTATTAGATAATTTTCATCTGTGGAAGAAAATACACAAGATGAGAGAGAAAGAGATAAAAACCAAAATATCAGTTTCCTGGGAAGCCTAAGATTTGCCATGTTCATTGGCTGTGTATTTCCTGTATTTTTCAAAATTCAGTGAAGTTTGTTCAAGCAACAAGCATCAGTTGCTAATTGAATTAGCCTCTGCTTTTGTGTTTTACCTCAATGGAGATTCCCTTCAAGGTTCAGCTGCTTACTCACTGCATTGTTCTGCTCAATGCTCATGTGTCACTTGCTGCAATACTTCCCCTTTCACAGAAGCTGTCACTTTTATTTCTGTGAAGAGGATCATCAGGAGTGAGTCCAAAGTGTGCAGTGCTTTTGGGGGTGTGGAATGCAAATTAAAAGGATCACAAGGTTGCAATGTGGGTAATGCAGAAAAAGCACGATGCAGTTTCATCTGTGAGGAGATGAAGCACTGGGATTTATTCTGGGTATTAAGGAAGAATTCCATAGCCTTCCAATCAACAATATACAACACAGCTACATCAAAAGAATGAAAAAGACAAGTCTTAAAAAGCTAAGGAAAACTGCACTGCACTTGCAGTCTATGTTAACCTCATTCAGTATCTGTGACTGCATTGCCAAACAGCCTTCGTCATACAGGACCTGCTGGTGCTTGGAAGATCCTGCTTCTGTTTCACACTTACAGAAGGGACTACAAGTGTACACTAAGAAAAGACAGTTATTTTTAAAGGTATTAGCCTGATCTAGTCGAAGTTATCTTTTCCCACCACATAGCTTGCTTTAAGTTGCCACCTTAAAGACACCATGGCAAACCACTATAACTTCAGATACAAAAAAAATCTTGTATTTTTTCTCACGGGAAATTGTCTAACTCAATGTATAAGATGGTTGATCTTCATGGGATGGATTACTGCTGAATTTTTCTCTCTGTCCACCCTGCCTGCTCCATATCCCATGTTCTCTGACAGTTGCCTTCTTTGACAGGAGCAAAGAGCAGATGTGGCAGAAACCGTACAAAAGGACAAAAGATATATAGTACTTCTGAGCCCTCCTCCAGCCTGTAGTCATTGTCCACTTAGATAATTCCAGAGCTGTATGCAATTTCTCTATGTTTACTAACTTCTGATGCATTTATTTTCCATATAGTTGTCCCATCTTCTCTCAAATCCACATTAAGTTTAGCAAGACATTCCAGATGTCAGCTCCTCTCCTTTTACTTCTTTTGAACCTGAACCCATGTGCAGAAATCCAAGTCTTAGGACTTGAAGCATGATTAATGCTGAAGCACTGAACTAGAATGAAGATTTTAGTTTCTGGTACCTCGTATGTTTACATTTTAATACAAAACAATTTCTGTATTTGGTATAGAGACAGTCCCAACCATATATAGTATACATCTATCAAGACATAAGTAAATGTCTGAAATTCTAACATCTTCCTCTATAAAAGGTCCTATAGGGATTCCAGCTGTATTCACTCTGGGTTTCATTACTGAAGGAGCATAGCCTCAGTAACTGCCTATTGTAAGAAAGGGGGCAGCATCTCATCATTTTCCTGCTGAAAATGGAAAGAAAATGGTGCTCCAAACTGCAGTCTGTAGAGATCTACAATCAGCTTTGGGTAAAATGGGGTTCTGGAGGCATGTTTTATGGAGAGGATTTCAATATAACAAAGCCTAAGAGAAACAATATTGGCCTGACTGGTGCAACACTGGTACAACCACACAGTGCAGAACAGCTTTAGAGAGTCAGAAGCTCAGGTTTGAAAGTAGTCTGGTTGTGTGAGTGCAACACAGTGATGCAGGGAAGCCAAAACTCATGAATTAACACTACTGTAGTTACAGAAGTTAAAGGATACAAATTCAGTTCAGAGGTCTTTACATGATAATGTAAGAAACATATGATTTAAGTGCCTTTTAGACCTACTTTTGAGTTCTTCATAAACACTCAGACCTGTGCTGCTCCTTCCCTGACAGGTGATATTACCCTTCCTGTGTTCCAGATGGGCAAGCAGAAGTCAGGGAAAGTACATCCCATAAGTACAGCTTGGTTGTCCAGGAAAGGGAATGTGGCAAACACTCTGCTTACTGAAGTTCTCTTTTGCAACAGATTTATGGGTTTATTTTGAATGAAACCAGGCTAGAGGAAAGGGATTTATGCACACCTAATGCCCTTCTGCAAAGAGTTCTCTAGTATAAAAGCACTTTGAAATTCCATAATGAAGACTTAGGCACTGCCATTAAAGCCCAAATTGACAATAAAAAGTAAATATGCATGTCTAGTTTGAAGGACCAAGGACCTAATTTTGTTGCATGTTAACTTCTTAAGGCACTTCATTTTTACAGTAGAGTTTCCAAGGGCTCTAATATGCAAAGGTCAGAGCTTGGTACAACAGTGAAGCACAAACATGATATTTTAAAAAGTGACAAAATAAAAATAGCGTCCTTTTGTGAAAATGGTTGCTTGTGACTTCTCAGCATCACACAGGAACTCCATGGAAGAATTTAGGATAAGAAGCAATTAATTAGCACAGCATTTCATTGCCTTAGTCATCAGGACCCTGAGTTCCTTCCTACAATTCCCTTTCTCATTAACTGCATGCCTTCTCAGGCTTTAGCAATTAATGAGATAGGATTACTGAGGGGGCAATATCCTGAAACATATAAAATGCATTCGTCCTCAGAGTAGTACCTATGAATATATAGGTATGAATATATGAATATACCTATGAATATATATAATACAGTGAATTAAGATTAGGTCTTTCAGGCTGGAAAAGCTTACAAAATCATGGAATTAAACAGTGTATTACTGTACTTTTAATAATAAAGGCAGTTTTAATTCTGGTAATCCTTAGTTTGAGCACCCTGCTCAAATATGTGACCTTTATACAACTCTTGCTATGTGGAATTCTTTAAACTTTGTGTTTTTTATACTTTCCCAAATTATAAAATCTTAGAATTTGGAAAAACAAACTTTTCATTGCATGTCATTGCATGGTCCCACAAGAAACAGTTGGACTTCAGTTGGACTGAAAGATCTAGGCCCACAGAACCTTTTGAGGTTCTGTGAGAAGGTCAGATGAGAAGGTCATGTGAATTTCTGGTCCCTAAGCTTCCTGTCTCATCCAGACAGCTTCTTTCTCATGTCCCTTCCTCTTTTGCAGTCTTCACTGTGTCATTTTGACTGTCTGAGCACCATTGCACCCATCCTCCCATCTCCAGTTTCTGTCCTGTTCCTAACTTCTTTCCCAACTGCTCCTCCAGTTCCTCTCCCTTTACTCATCCTACTTTATTCTTCATGTTACCACATCATATCTGCTGTGCAACGTGCTGAAAGTCCCAGGGTTTCCCACCGTCAGCTAAAGTGCCAACCATTGCGACATACATCTCTCCCAGCCTCCACCAGCTCTGTACCAGGTTCACCGCAGAAAACATCTAGATCAGAACAGTTTATAAAGGGTCCAAAAGTCACAGAACAATTTCACTATGAGACAGAGGGTACAGAAGTCCTAAGGCCTGATCCTCAACTCAATTTTTTCAAGTGTAGAAGATTATTTTCATAGAGTTGGTGTCCTAGATCCTGGGCATTTCTGCTGGAGCCAGGACTCCAAGACGATCTCACCAGGGAACCCCCATTTTGTTGGTTAGAGATACTGCAGAAGGGTCCCTTTTCTAGCAAAGAGCATGAAAAACATTTTGTCAAAATTTCTAAATGAATACATAAAAGAAAAGAAATTTCAACAAATTTAATTGCCTAAAATGTCTTCAGCTTCATATTCTGAATTATTTCATTTCCACGTACACATGTCACAACGTAATCTCCCATGGTGAGACCCACAGACCTCAGACCCTTAAAGGATGAAAGGCTGAGGCAGGAACCAGGCTGCTATGAAACAGCTCCAGTGGGAGCATTTCAGTGTGGTTGTGGAAGAGCAAGAGATCAGGCCATTGTCTGAAGTATCATTAACTGGCTTTTCTTGAGGAGTGATTGTAGTCCAGAGTGAGTATCCATTTAGCTTGTCACTGACTTTTGTCTCCTCATATCAGTTTCTTTTCTTATTCCAAATTACTCATGGAAGAATCTCTTTGGAGAGAAGAGGTTCAGGTAGGAAGCAAAAAAATCCTTCAAAAATCACTTTCTCAACTACTTGCCCCCATCTTGGCTTCTTCAACAGATTTTTCTCTTTTCTGCTCATTGAAGCAGTAGAAGACAAGGAAGTATATTCATATTGGCTATTAGCATGTGTTTAACAGCTGCAAGCATTCATGAAATTATTTCAGACCCAATTTCATTACTTTTACAATGACATCTTGCAATTATCTTACATCTATCATCTAGATATATTCCTGTTATGAATGTTTTTTAGCAAGATGCTTCACACAGGATAAATCCTTATATGAGCAAATGGTAGCAGATGTTAGAGTGATTTGCTGAACTTGTATTTTTCATCTCACTAAAAATCATTAAAAGGTTGTAAGAATTACTTTAGGTATATAATCTTTATTTTTATTATTAGGTTTTATCAGTTTCCTGAATTTTGTGTCTAATGTCTAGTATTACATAAAGCAACATAATTATGTTGCTTCTTTTTCATATGAATAAATGTGCTAAAAGGGAAAAATTGGGTTTTTCTCAGATGCTAAGAGTTCCTGATAATTAATTCTTTGCTGTGAGGTTACTCAATTATTAAAAATAAAACCAGAAAACTTTTAACAAAACAAATGACAATAGCAACAACAAAACTTTGCCATGAAAAGTGATATTTTTCAGATATCTCAAGTAGCCTATTGGAGCTACATATTCACAAAATATCCACATGGTATTCCCAGCAGTGTGCATTGTACTTATGCTCTAATTTCTATACTTTCATGCTCCACAGTCAGTTGTTTTTCTTCTCTTTTGCAGACCAGATAAAGTGGGTGATATGCTCTGCTCTGGGTCTCTTTACTCCTCATCCCATTCCTTGACAGGAATCCTTTAGTGTTTCTTAGATTTTCCTTTTGACATGAAAAACAAATTATGTCAGTTATTGGTGATGTGCATCCCACACTCTTTTAGTAAAGGCTACAGCAGAAGAAGCAAGCAATAGCTGCAATGGAGACTGTGATCACGGCCTGCCATTCACATCCTCCTTGGCACAGCACCAAATAACAATTCCTCATTACTAGTGAAATTAGAACTACTAGGGCAACAAACCAAAGCAAGGGGAATGTCATGGCATAGACCAGTCTTCATCTTCTGCATGGTGAAGAAGTTTTTGTTTATTAGAAGAGGTTCAGTTATAGATCCTTTCAGTAACAGTCATGATCGTTTCAATTTTCTGCAAATGCAGAAAATGCAAATTTCACTGCTATTCGGGTTTTGTACTGACAAATTCTGAAAAGACCGGAAAGTCAAACTCAGAATAATTTATTCTAAAGCCTCTGTTATGAGTTTAATTTTATAAAGTAAAAATAGTGATTCCCAAAATGCTGGGAGCATTTTTGACGAAAGAGCTTTTTACTTCTGCACTTTTAACCAGACTCCTTTTAAAATTTCTGCTCAGATTTATTACTGCATGTGCTAATTTCTTTCTCCATTTATGATTGGTTTGACAGCCAAATTTCTCACATGCATTTGGCTTGATAATTTCTTCTTTGGCAAAATTTTAGCAATTTATGCACCTGCCTCATGCTTGTCCCAGTCAAGAAGGTTCCAGCTTTGTGTTCCAGAACTTTTGTTAGTGGCAACTTTTGTGCTGTTTGCTTGAAACTCTAGCAAGGATAGTACTGAAAGAAAATTACTCTTTTACATCTTTATACTATGAAACAATGGCCACTGTGAAAGGAATATTGGTCAATGGGAAAATAACTTCCACCTAGTGGCTTTCCAGAAAACTGCCATAATAGTGAATTTCTTGAGAAGCTCAAATTTCTATTTTTACATAATTTGGAGGTAATTCTGCTACCACAACCCATTTTCAGCTTTCAGTGAACTCCAATACATTACCTACACACATATAGTGCTTAATATGTAGTTCATGGTAATTTTAGTATCACCATGCTTTTGGATTTATCATATCATCAACATAATTCTGAAAAACTTTAGACTAAAACTTATTATGATTGCTCATGGCAGACTGATTTTATTCCAGCTTTTCTATTTCATACTGATAACATATTTAAACACCAACTATACTAATATCCCCATACCCACTTCAGAAAAAGCTCTTTGTATTATCTCTGTACTTAAACTACCAGCTCATCAAAATTGTATATACAACCATTTGGGTAGTGTGGCTTAGCGGAATATAAATGACTCATAAATCTGGTAAGATATGAATCTACTGTTTAATTTAAAAAGGAATTATTCAAGAGTTTAGTATTATACACCTACCAGAGCTCAATAAAGAAAAATTCCTGGAAATGAAAACTCAATATATTATTTTTCATGCCATTGAAACAATAACTATTCTGGATCACTGATTTTAATATTAATTTGCATGAGCTGAAGATCTGCCAGTAGGCTACTCTGAACATTTTCTTTTCTCCGTAATGCATGTAGTAAGAAACTATCTAGACAGACAGAGGTAAGTTTCTGTACTGTGCAATTAGTGTCATATAAAATTCGTGTTGATTATCAAGGATATATATATTGGTTGAAAAAGGGCATGGATAAATGGCATTGCCTGATAATTAATCTATCTAAAAAATCTATCTTTGGGCTAAATTCCAAAACCTAATCCAAACCTGCAATTTTGTAATGATAATTTTTTTCCAAACAGAAGAAGCAGTAGAAATACTGTAGCAAATGTATTTTTTTAAATCTAGAAAGCAAATAGAGAAGCCCATAATGAGCTGCAGTGAAATTAAGTTTATAATTCTTAAATGTCTAAGATAAGATGGATGCAAAAAACTAAGCAAGCAGAAAAAACCCCACAGCAATTACAACAAATTTTGGGTTTTTTCCTTTTCCAGTAATCTAAACCCTAAATTATTTAGTAATACTAACAGGGGAAATAGCCATTTTCTGCTGCTATCTTGTCCTTTATGGAATCATGTATGTTTTATATATTTTTGTTCAAAATTATTAGAAGGTGACTGTGGCATGTTCTTTGAATACTATGGAAAATTATGCAAGATGCAGAAAAATGAGATTGTTCTTTTTAAGTTAACAATTCTCAAAACTATTAACACACATATTTAACTAATTCACTACAGTTTTCCTGTCAAGAAAATGCATAAATATTAATCTCTTAGCATTATCAATATATGGGCACTTTTATTTGCAACGTTATCTTAAGCTAGTGACCAACCTGTACATAAATATTATGTCTCTGATTACATACACTGTACCTGGGGTTTTGCCCGAAAAAAAAAAAAAAAATAAAAAAAAGAGGGAAGGAACAGAGTCAGAACAGTTGAATTTGGTTAAAATGTTTCAACTGCCATTTAAAAAAAGGCTATTTTATGTTGTGCTCACAATACTTATCCTAGATATAAAAAGTTAAATTTATATTTAATTTTGTGTGAAATGGGTAAAAAATTAGTTCAGAATCAACCAGGTCTGTGGAAACTTTGACTAATCCAATCTGTTGCTTGGGAGTCAGGGGGATGGAAGTATTTCAAACAATTTATTAAAATAAATGAACATTTTTTGAATCAGGTAATTGCTATACGACAATTTTCATTAGTATGGGATTTATTGATGGTAGTTTTAGTAATTTTTCCATGCATCATCCCTCTTGATATATAATATTTAAGCCACTATCTTTCAAGTGTGCACTATGTGGACTAAGTCAAACCCGTTACGTGAAGTATAACAGTACCATGTGATAAGAATGAGGCTTTAAGTGTATGATGGAAAATCCACAAATCCAGGCACCTTCCTGAACCCTGACTGTGGCTTCTTTGAAGCTGAATGACCTTTAAATGTAGAAGGAATTCTTCTTACTTTAAAGGATGGTGCGATCCTATTACTCTCTTTCAAACCAGCAAGAAAGAGGAAGTTATACAGCAGAACCAGGAATGATAGGAGTGAAGATGCAGGTCTCTAAAACAGTGCCTCCCTTCATCTCCTTCTTACGTAACCTGGCTGTAAACTATGCAACGATATTTTCAAAATCTTCCATTTTTATTCTGATGGGATATAATGAGATGTCAGGCACAGTTAGAGGACTGCAGTGCATCCATTTCTATCTATCTTAAGTTTTCATTACAGCTCAGAAGTAGAATGTCAGTACTTGCTTATTTACTATAATGGGTATATATTTATTCAGGCTAGTGAATTGCAATTAATCTTGTTTATGGAAGGAAAAATTAAACAATTAAGCAATCAAACATACTGTACAAATTAATCAGAAAAGATTACAAGAAAAAAAAATAAATAAAAGGCATATGATTCCTTGACTTTATTCCAAAGATTTTAAATTCTACTTTGGAATAAGGAAAATCCAAACAACCAGAGCACATAAAAGGTTTTACACAAATAATTTTATAATTATGGGAGATTTTTCACATCATAAAATGGAATTAAATCTCCTTTAAAAATTATAAGCAATATAAGCAATTCTCAGTATTGTGAACTGATAGATTTCATATCATAATTCTGGAGGACTTCAGTGAAAATGAAACCTGCACATTCCCACATCCTCCAAATTAGGCAAATAAAACACTCTATAATCCATGACAGCCTTATTAAGGTTGTCAAAAATGCATCTGGAAACATCTGGCTATAAAGGAAGATGACAGGAAATGACAAAGGTTGAATGCAAACAATATCAGCAGTGAGAGAAATACATAACTGTGACAGAGTCTGACACCCAGGTGAGTCCTGCTGCCCAGCACCAATCTTAGCCAAGTCCTGCCTCTGGTTCCAGGAAGACAGACAATATATAAAGAGCTAGGAGAAGAATATTTTTAAGTATTTCTGGGATGGTTATTTTCATAATAGATATTGAAGAAAGATAATTTGTGTTCCAATGGGAAATGTGATGGAACCTGAAAGGTTTTTATTGCTCTAAAAACGAATACATTTTCATAAGTTTTTGCATTTTATCAAAATCCAGACACATCCTTCACCTTTATTTCCTCTCTTTTCTGACAATAGAATACTAACATTGGTTGAGTTTGGGTAAAAAGAAAGAATTTTATTACTAACTTCCAAAAAAAAAGGTTAAGCTTTCCATTTCTTCAAAAGAATCACTGCTACTGTTTTTCAGAAATGCTGCATTTTATCAACAACCAAACTGCAAGATAATTTCAAATGAAAAAAATTCGACACGAGACCTAAATACGCTTAGTTATCACTTTTCATATGATGTAAATAAATACCAACATCTCTGCTCACCCAAAATCTAAACCTTGCTGACCACCTCAGTGGAGGCAAGGGGGTTGTGTGCACGTGTGGTGCACGAGTGTGTGAGCGTGGGCATGTACACACCTGTGCACGTGTCTGCTAGGACCGATCCATGCATATAGGGGTAAATCTAAATGGTTTATGGTGTATTTTACAATGGGGACATGTAGATGTTCTATAATTAATTACCAGAAGTATCTAACAGCCACTACAACACTTCACTATGTGGTACCACTGTCCAGACTATAGAACAGATCTATAAATCCATTGCATAAAGTACACGGAGACAGATGGCCTTCAAGAACCATGTAACAGAAGCCATAATGCTTGCTCTTTTCTTCAAAGCCCAGTTTCTCCTGTTGTCACCAGTCAGCTTGAAGTACTTTATATTTTCAGCCTAAAGCTCTAAAATAGATTATTTTATTACAGCATAGTATCATGATACTAGGATATGAAGGCTAGATGATTTATTCACTTTGATGCGTGTAAGGAAAGCTTTTATTTTTAAATTTCTACCCCTCAGTGCAGTGCGTCAAACAATCAGTTTTAATATCTTTAGGGTTAAGTGCACTCTTGTAATTTAGAATTAAATGATTTTTATTAAGCACTTTTGCTGAATATCTACAAGCTTTACAACTCTGCTGATTAAGGATCTGACAGTGACTGGTAAAGCAGCCACCTCCATGAATTAAGGAAGCATTAGGGAATGCATTCTGTCTATGTTCCTTAGTACTTAGGGAGTATTTCAAAATAAGTGTAATTTCTGTAAAATGTAGTCATAAAAATACAAGTGAATCAATGTATGTGAAACCTAGTGCTTGCATTGCATAGCAACATCTTTAACAGATCGAAGGTATTTTTGTCTAGAGTGGGGACAGATAAAATACTCCAGGGGAGAAACTTAAAGTGCAGAGTTTCTGAAATATTCCCCTGTAACACTGAAACATCTAAATGCAAAGCTGGCTTTGAATAGCCAAGGCCTAATGGCCAGATTGCCAGTGACAACCCAGATTTGAGGGAAGCGTGGCCCAACAGCCTGGGCACAGGTCTGGGACCAAGGAATGCCCACGGCGTGCTGATATTTACCTCCTCTGCAAGCTTGCACAAGCTCCTTTATTTCCAGAGATGTTGCTCCCTCTACACTCTCATTAACTTCAATGGGAGCCAAGAATGCACAGCACCTTTGAAAATCAAGCGGCTAAACTCACAGCTTCAGTTACCCATCTATAAAATGAGGCTAAACCTTTCTTACCAGTCTCATAGAGCTGTTGTGAAGATTAATTAGATAATGACTGCAAAGCCCTTTGAACATGAAAAGTGCCAAGAATTGTTGTTACCAAATGATGGCAAAGATTGGGCTATTCCTCATTGCTGTCAAATAATAATAAAGAGATGTGCTAGTCTAAGAAAAGGAGAGGTAGGAAATAAAGGGCAATAATGGCTGCTGTTGTTTGCGCATATGGTACTGAATAATCTTTGCAAGAAGAAGCCAATCTTGTGAAAAGCTATCTACTGTAATGGTGCTAGGGTTATTGACAGGTCTGGCTATAAGTGCAGGTTCCATTAGATACATCAGCCACAATGTATTCGCGGCAAATCTCACTGATGATTGCCCTCCTGCAGAGGGAGAGATAAGACAAACTATGATTGAAGTAAAAATGTAAACAGTTAAAAAAAGAAATAGAAGTCAACCACTGCTCTCCCACAGGGGCAAGGACCAAGGATTGTTGCACCTGCGAAGCAGTAATAACATCAAATGTTAATGTGATATACAATTGTAGCACAGATACTGCTTCAAGCTCTTGCTGAAGAATTTATGTTGTTTAGTATTTTTATATGTATATTAAGTGAAGTGCACTTTCCTAGTCTGGGGCAGTTCAGGGCACAATACTGGCAAACTGAAGGGGTTTCACATGAGTCAACAAGAGCATTCTTTTGCAGCACAAGTTATAGCTTGTGGTTTTTACAGGTCTCCAGCAAAAGCCTCTGAACTAATACTGACCCTCTTAATCCCAGGGTGTGTTATAAAGTATATGTGCTATGTTTTTCTCCTTTGTGTTTGAAGTTGATATTAGACCCATTACTGTAAAAATATATTATTAATTCATATCAATGCATGATACAAATTCTTCTGTTTGGCAACTGGAAAAAAACTGAGTGATATCTCGGTGCTCCTATTTTCCCAGTGATAAGGAATGTTTACAAGAAACACTGACATTAAATAATGTTCATATCTGAAAAATGGCATAATATTAATCCCAGAGTTTTTAAGCAATTGGTCAAAGAGGCATTCTAAGTTTGATTTCCATGTGTGGCTTAACAACTAATGCAGTTTGTGTGGCTGGCCCTTCATTTGGCCATTAGTTCCCCTTTTCATCTCCACATTTTCCCCCATGCCCAAATAATTTTCACCCTTTGGGTTAGTTGATGTAACATTCAGCAGAGGCACAGAAGTGGCAAAGAGAATGAATTTCCTCCACATTTAATTAAAATAAAATACTGTCTGGGTAGAACAGAAAGCCTATTCATGGCACAGAGGAGAATTCATTGTCCCTTACACTTAGGAGCAGCCAGCTTATTCAGTGATCACACATGTACTAGCCAGCCAGCCAGCATGTCTGTGCCAGATGTGCTGGCTTTTCCCCAGCTGGCAGGATAAAATACAGAGGTAGAGAACATAGAAAGAAGACTACAGAGAGCATGGAGTACATGGAGCTGTTGTTGTACTGGACATATTATACTGGGGATGGATGAGAGCCAGGGAGAAGGACGACTATATCAGAAATCAAAGACACTGGAGAAAGTGCACAACAGTGGTGTGGTGAGATAGGTGATGTGATGGAGGAGAGCTAGAAACACAGAGGGAATGACATGGCAGAACTGTACTGGGAAAGATTTAGAGCATGTGGAGAGAGTTGGGATGACAACAGTGAGTGGGTGGAAGATACAACTCCAGAGATAAGAGTGTTTAATTATTTCTACTCTTCAGGGAACAATCTTTTAAAAATACTGTCATGCTCTCAAAGTTTCAGTGATCTGGAAAACATGAAACACGTTATAATTTTTCAAAAATGCCTACACATTACCAAAGTAAGTAAAAATCTAGTGACCTTGTATTCCAGACAAAATACTGGGATACAGAATAGAATGGGATCTAACCAGTAAGGTTACAAAGACAGTAGCATAATCCATTTCAGTGAATGAGTTTTCACAGAAAATTAGTGATAGAACTGACTACATCCTGAGATGAAATGAAAAGTTCTATTGCTAAAGGAAGTCGCTCTGTATAACTGAGGTATTTTGCCTTGTACTCTGACCTTCTGGTAAAATGTGACACCACATAAAATTTGTGTAGCAAATTTTAACAGGCATGGAAAGGCTGATGCAGCCAAAAAGTAATTGCACAGAGGGCATCATTATATAACGGGGTTCCACATAGATCTATTCTTAGTTCAGTGCTATTCAATATCTTTATCAATGAGACGGAAGAAAATAGAAACTTGTTGTTAGTAAAGGCTGCAGATGCCATATTCATATACAAGAAGTTAGTACGTGACCTGATTTTTAGACACACTAAACATATTTAGGCAATGAAAAAAGAAGATTTTGGCTGAGAAGCTAAAGCCACAAAATATGTGGCTATTGCGATGCCAAGCTTTAAAGCACCTTTTGGGCTACACTCATCTCAAAACGGGCTTCATAACAGATGGTAAGGGAGAAATGCCCTAACTAGCCAGTACAGAATGACCCTGTTCTTCAGTGCTTAACCACTGATTTCTGATATGTCAGATCAGAAGGCAACTGCTTACTCTTAAAACCCTCACAGAAAATTAAGCACTTAATTGCTATTTCATACAACCAAGCTGTCTAGAAGTGAGGGTGCTCACTTGACCATGTCAGCTATCAAAGCTGAACATCCCTCTTTGGTGTCAGCAAGTTGGCAGATGCACTTCTCAGGTTCTGGAAAGGTATCTTTGCCTACAAGTTCATTTGGATGGAGATTCTTTCCAACTCTCCTATTTAAGCTTAGGCATTATATAGAAGTGCTAGATAAACACCACATATGCTCAGACAAGCATTTGATAATGTAATAGCTACTGCCTCTTCTGCTCTCATCAGCTGATGGTGAGAAACAGATTACCCCAGTTTTAAAATAAAATTATTCCATGCCATCACATGTTTTTGAGGAAAAAGCTGGTGCAAGAGAAAAAATAAGCTGGTGCTGGTGGTTTCTCTCTTTCTATACATTTATAGGTATGAAAAATAAAAAGCATCAGGATCCAGCACCTTTGTGGTCTGCATAGGAAGCACTGTTGGTTTTTACATAAAACAACTTCACTTTCCGTGGAGATCAACATAAAGTAGAGGATAGACAAAGATGGCGTGTCTCCATCTCAGGGACATCCCATATCTAGATCAGAAGATAGAGAAATATCCCCAGATCTTGCAGATAAAACATGGCCTCAGAGAACAGAAATTTTTCCTCAATCTCCACTGCCTCTCACTATCTTACATGTTCCTATTTGTTGCCTCTTATTAATTTCCTCTCTCAGGTAATGAATGACGGAGTTTTCTATCTGTCTTCATAAAACTTCCTTTAGGCTTAGGAGTAAAGCAAAGGTCTGGCATAGTCATTGCTGCAGACAGCAGATATAAATGTACTGAAGGAAGGCAGTGAAAAAATAAATCCCTAACTAATAAAAAAAGCATTTTTGTGAGTTCTGATAATTAAATTGGTGATAATAACAAAGCATGCTAACCCATTTGTCCAAACTACAGGTAGCTAGGGACAGAGGCTGTGCAGACCTTCCTGAGCCACAGGTTTATTATAGTGATCCTGGGCAGCTCACTCTCCAGATGCACTCCATTTTTGCACTGCTGGAAGTACTAACTAGAGTGCCACATGCAGGTGTATTTTCTATAAAGTAGACCATTACCAGCAAAAAGTAAAGTGAAACTATCAATTCACTTAATGCTGAATACCTCTGAGCATTCAGTTGCTGCCACTTCTGGGCACTGACAGCTACATTTGAATATCTGTAGGTGCTTATGACCTACATTCTGGGTTGTGACTACCTGATGAGCTGGCCTCCAAAGAACTGGCTAAGCTCCTCTGTGGGCATTGTTGCATGCACGACAGGGTCCCTCTGTGCTCTTTGAGAGAGCCACCAAGAGCTGTATCTTACCCTGTCTCTTAGCTTTTGTAGAAGTTTTGGAATCTATAAGGCGATTTTGGATCTCAGGGCCATTTTATAGCCCTGTTGGACTGAGCAAAAAGACCCTCTCCATGTTTAGAGTATGTTCCTTTATTTATACCTGTCTTTATTTTTAATAACTTCTGAACCAAATTGTCCTAATGTCCTGTAATAACAATAGCACAATAACTGTTTAGTTGAAGTGAGCCTTCCTTGCATAGGGGATGCTATGATGGGTGAGATACCCGAACTGGCCTTAAACGACTTAGCTGCAGTCTAGCCATTCCAGCACAGCTGTCAGCTTGGATCAATTTTCCCTTCCAAAAAAATGCTGCTATCAGGAGGAACGCTTTGTGGCTGAGCTATCTTGATCCCCCACTACATTTGCAGCAGGGATCTAGACTATTTATATTCTTCAGCAAAAAGCAGGAAAAGAGCACTCCTGATCTGGGAACCAATGTACACCCCATTCCTGTTGTAACTCCAATGCCAGGAGGAGTTTGGTAGTCCTCTGAAAGGGTTCCTCATCTAGATGACTGGCGTGGATGCACTGGGCCAAACAGCTGCAGTCTGGTGACCTGTACAGCTCCAACAAAAGTCAGATATTTTATTAGAAATTATGGAGTTTGAAATAAAATTGAAATAATTTTACCTTACATGATTTTCTGCCAGTTTATGTATTTAAATACTTCTTCAACAAAGAATGGAGTTCTCCCCAGCAAAGGTAATTAGTAGCTATCAGTGTGCAACACAAAAATGTTTTTCTCATTTTGCTCCTACAAAGAGCACCACTGTGTATCACATTAACACTGTCTGATAGCAACAGATGACAGCTATAAAAATCCAACAAGAAAATTAACAGTAATGCTTAAAAAATCATCACTAAAGACCTCATTTTGCTAATTGATATTTAGAATGAGCCATCATATTAGTTCTTTGGAATAGGGCTGGCTGCTGTTCTTACTTTATCAAGACTGCTATGTTGTAGATTTGTGATGGTATCAAGCTATCAATAAATGCAAATTAATGACCATTGACACACAGATACAGAAACAACTACACCTATATTATCACATGCCCAGGAATGTCCTTACCATCTACACTGCCTAGTCACTATCAGGGTGCACTTTGACTGATAGCAAGTGGGGAACCTCAGAGCACCCAGCCTTCAGAGTATTATAGATAGCTCAATGGTACATGGAAGCCTGACTTCATCCTGTTCTACAAAACCACAAGTTTGGCCCAAACTGCAGTTCGCACTCCACCTCAGAGTGATTCTACCTCAATACACAAAACAACACAGTGCAAATGTTTCATCTTAATAGTGTCAAATGGCTGAGATGGGGACGCACAACTTCTCATCCCAGTAGGAGGCCCATCTGCTTCTTTTCAAATGGAAATTGGATAGAAGAGACTACTCATTTAAAACAGTTACATCTGTGCAGAGATCACTGCCTGTTCTGGCAAACTAGTGTGCAGGCCAGCCACGGAAAATGCTGAGACATGCCTCAAGCAAGGCTAAAGATGGACAGTTTGTAGTTATGCACAAGAAGGTACAGCATCACCCACTGATGAAAGAGGAAAGCATCAAAGACTCAAATACAGCCATACTCTCAAAACAGCTGCAAATGAAATATTCAGCCTATTCATCCTGTGCAGGCCCTATTAGGGATGGACTCACAGAAACCTCCACTGTCAAGAGTCACCACATAGCTACAGTAAGACATTTCATGCCTGGGACAGAGTGTGAGACCACTGCCAGCAAGGGGTAACTATCCAGAACTTCATAGCCACGGCCAAGAGCCTGTCTGTCCCTAAAAAAAAGATGGAAGAACAATGTTGAGTGGGGCCATGACAGCAAACTTGGGAGAAGGATGGGAATATACAGGACACTAAGAAAAATTTGTTTTCCAGAGAGATGCTGGAAGCTTCTGGCAGGTGGGGGGCAGGCAATTGCATGCTTCCTCATACATTTTCTTTGTGTTCATGTGAAGTGAATGACTGTTGCTTTAAATCCTCTTTGCTGTCGATCTTCAAAAAAAGAATTGAGAAGAAATGTGTATAATTATACACAGAATATTAATCTTCTTCCTGGTGATCTACAACTCTAGCATATTCATCACATTGGAACTGTGCTCAAAAGTATTTTCATCTGATTAAAACAGCTGATTCATCGATGCATGTAATCCTTTGCTAATAGTATGTATATAAATGGCTCTTAACAATTTGCACATCAGTTTTTCCTCATTTTTCATTGTTATGTGATTTTTCTTAAATGCTGAGTGCAATTTTGAACTTGTATGTTTTGATTGAGCTTTTTGGTGAAGTAAGGTGCAGTGATCTAAGCTACAGATTGAAGAAGCTTGAAAACCTAACATCTGATTTTAGTTCTGGCCACAAATTCCCTTTGTAGCTTTGGATAATTCAGTCCAGTCTTGCCTGCTCTGAGATCAATTCTACAATCACCTTCAACCCTGCATCCACAATTTTTTTAGCAATTGTGAATACTTAGACTTGGTCACCAGCCACGTACCTCACTATTGCAAACTCTGCCACAGTTCAGGGTATGAAGCTTAGTCTGACCCCCTGGAAGATACTTATACACTCTCATCACAAATGTAGCCATTTGCTATTCTTTGCTTCTGAGTCCTTCTGTACCTCCTTCCTTTCTTTACTATTTATAGGTGGCAGCTTGCCTGGGAGATGAGACAAGGCTGCCAAATGATTCACAGCAGTGTCCCACAAGGAAACTGGGGATAAATCTTACCTATATGCTCATGAAATAGAAACCCAACGCTAACAACTTATGTTTCCACCAAATGGCCCATAGATATATAATGCAAACAAGAAATAATGGCTCATTAGACTTCAAATGTCTGAGAATAACTATCATAGACATATCCTTAGGATGTATATTTGTAGCAGTCTCAACACCACTCTTGTCAAATCCTTCAAAGCTGGAACCAAGTCCTATAGGCCACAGATACTACCAGTTAAAATTCTCACTACTTAAACATCTCTTTATGTTGGAGTCCAGGGCACGGGGAAAACCCCTCAAACTGCCCTGGGGGGTCCAGGACCCCTGCCGGGACACCAGGAAAACATTGCCTTTGACCTTAGTCCATGGGAAAAATTGCCACCACTTATGGATGAAAAGAGAAAAACAAAAATTTAAATTAGATAGTAGTTTAGTTCGTCACAGGGTGAAAATTTGTAGTTTTGGGTTTTTAGAATGGAAGTAGATAGAGGCAAGATGGAGAATTTTGGGTGGTTTCTTAAGTTCTTCTTCTACTCCATCTTCTGCTGTGGCAGTGGCACAAAGACATTGGTAGAAAGTAAGTGATGTAGAGAATTACATGTCTAGAATTACATGTCTAGTAGTAATTATTGGTACAAAATTCTAAATGTAGTATGTTTCAAGAGTTAATTTGGTTAGAAGTCCTTAAGAGACCTTGGACACCAGGTCTCGTGTTCTTGGCAGTGGTGTCTTTCAGCGCACTAAGCCTGGTATTAGGGGGTTAAGCTGACCTTCAGATAAAACACTTAATAAACACCTTTCAAGACTGAGCTGCGATATCCGCTCCTCTTTTTAACTCTGGCATGGGACTTGGAAAAGGAAAAAACCCCTAATTAGGGGAAACTTGGACTTGAAATCCAAGATCTTTCCACACACACATGTTCACAAATGCTCATCAGCAGCCCACTTTCAGCAGCAGCATAAGGACATCTCATGCCCACTTTCTCTTGTTCACAGAAAAAATGTGGGTGCATCCCACCTATGCCTTTTGAGAAATCTGAAATAGTAGATGTGTTCAGAGCATGTGAACTGTGTACCTAGGAGACTGATTCTATGCGGACGTTAATGTTAGATATTTATTTTATTTAAAAAAAAAGACATGTCTTGACCTGTTTTTTGTACCTTATCCTGGTGATCAGAGCATTTTTCCCAAGTTCAGCCGTCTCCTTAGGCTAAGAGACAAAGCAAGGTCAAAACCACAGCTCCCAAGAGCTTCACGGTTTGGCTGAAATCTCTTCTTGGGACACAAATTCTACATTGGTTGTTGGAGCTGTTTAATGCAGTCCTAAAATGTGCACAGTCTTGCGAGTACTTGAGGAAATAGATCAGATCCAATCCCCATTTGCTTTTTCTTCAGAAATTATTTAAGCATTTCATGCCAGGAAAGGATGCAGAGTTCTTCATCCCACATGGAACGAAGTTTGTAAAGGGTTATTTATACAGCTGAAATAGTGAGAATCTGGAAATCAGTCTTTCTCTTGTGTTAGCTCATGCAGCTTTATGTTCACCTGCTGCAAACATTCTGAGTTAATGAACTCCTCCCATATCTTGATCCTGAGTAGTTAAAAACTTGTAATACTCAGTAATATGATATCCAAGAGTCTTTATGAATTTAACTACTAGGACAAAAGTTTCCATTCTGAATATGCAAATGTCTTCAGTGCCTCTGAAAATTAGATCAAGTCTCTATCTAGTCAGTGCCTAATTTTACAGTTGATGTTCTGAAATGTTTGCCCAACCTCTGTATTTTCTGGTTTTTGTTTGTAAAAATGGAACATTAATACTTAATTGCTTCTCAAAACTTTGTGGGAATTAATGCTTCTAAAGCATTTCAAGAATGAAAAGGACCACATAAACTGACAACTACTGTAATTAAGTATGAATTATTTAAAATGAAAAATTTGTATTGCAAATGAAGTGCTAGAGGAATGTATTGAACAAACCACCAAAAACTTCACAAAAATTACTAATCAAAACACAAGGCTTAGACATCTTGCAGTACCACCTCTTAACAAAGTATTGAACATCAACTGAGCTGTAGCAATTGACCATATATGCACATAGCTTTATTTTGATGGAAAGCAGTTTCATATGAAATATTTTACATTGCATTTGGTTCAGCTAGGAGGGTGCTTATGGTCACTCAGTTAGCACTGACTTAATGAAGAGCCCTCAAAAGTAGTTTCATAGCAACTACTAGTGACTGAGAGCCAGCTGCTGTCTTGTGTCCTCTTTTTGCAGTATCCAGACTTTTTTCCCTTCCAATATTCCAAAAAATGGTTTCTGTGGGGCAGTAACCACTGTTTTATTATATGGACATAGAACAGTTAGGTTGAAACTCCTGTAGTGACATATGATTCAGTACAGAGAAATGTCAGTGTCACTACTACTACAAGTAAACTTATTTGAAAAGGAATGTAACACTTCAGGGATGGAGCTACCAAGCCATTGGTTTTTGTCTTGTGTACACAGAGCATACAGAACATGACATCTACAAGTGTACTAGAAACATTGTTAATATCCAACTTCTTAAGCATTGTACATGCTTTACATCTATTTCTTCCCCCCAGCTTATTTCGTATCTTAGTTTTGGAGCACTTAAAATGAAAAGGATATATATTAAATAGCGAGGATATTTCTTTAACTTTCTGCTAGTGTTCTTTCCAAATTGGTTCCATGAACACTGTCTTTCAGTTTAAAAGACAATGCAGTAAACAAAGTGATTTATCTGTTTTGAATTATTGTTAAGTTTCTTACTGGATTTTTTAATAGCTCTTTTGCTATTTGTAAAACAACACCTCTTTTAAAGAACATTTACTGTATGCATATAGGATTTACATTAAATACTTCAAATGAGTATACTCTAGGTGAAACAGATGGTTTTGGGAAAGGGAAATGAATAATTCATCTATAATATGGTATAATAATATATTCACATTTAATAAAAACATTCCACTAATAAACAGATAAAAATATTCAATATTTCTGAAAACCCCTACCCCCAAACAGGAGTGTTATTACTTCAAGTTTTGCAGACATTTTACAAAGTTTTTCTAGTCAGAAAAAGGCCTGATGGCTGGAAAATAGCCAACATAATGTCATTATTGAAGATGGACTCAGGGAACACTTCAGGAAATTATAGACCATTTAGTTTTGATGCCTTTTGGGAGGAGGGAATCTTAAAAAGCATTTTTGGACATTAAATGGGAACCATTTAGGAAAGCACAGCTTGATGAAGGATAGCTAATATTGCCTCAGGAATGAAAGGTCATGCTTCACTACAGTCTGGATTTCTTTCAGGTTATACATAATCAGGGGACAAAAAGGTACCATACATTTAATTTTCATTTTCTGAAAGTATTCAGGAAAATTTTAAAGCAAGGACTAATATATTGTACTATGATGTTGGTAAGGGAATAAAGTAATTTTTTTCTGAGAGGAAAACTTCATTATTCTAAAACAAATAAGAGTAGAGAAACACAGGTATTAATGATAGGGGTTTGCACTTCCATTTTACATATATTTTGCGACAATAGAAATAACATTAGGCTATCCAAACCCACATCATTTAAGTCCCAACAGAGTACTTAAGCACGTATATAACTCTAAGCAGATGCTGAAGCAGTATTGTTAATGTAAGTGGAATTACTGAGGTGCTTTAATGATTTACAGAGGTTCAGCCCCTTCAATTATAAGGTCCTAGAATCCAGATTAAAAAACAGTATTTTCTGTATGCAAAAATAAATAATTTCTGCAACATGTTCACCAGGAAGCTAATCTGATAATTACAGCACACAGTTTCTTACCTTTCCCTTCTCTACCACTAAGAATTCACTTGCAGGTTTCTGATCCATCCATCATCATGACGCTGCCCTCTACAATTTGCTGTACCTCCGCTTGGAAAATTTTGTGTGTTTTAAATATGAACATGTGGTATCATCGAGATTTGTCAGAAACAACTAAAAATTTTGAGAGCCTCTATGCTTGAACACCAGGGAAAGAAACCTTTGAAATATGTGTCCTACAGAAACCAGGTGATTACTTCTACATCTGAAAATGAATCCCATTTTAAAGAAGCCCCAAATTTAACTTGAAAAATGGAGACATTTTTTCAAGTGACTGTGAGAAGTAACCCTTCTTGAAATCTTTAAGATAAATGAATTAAAGGACCTAAATTTAATTGTGCAGCACACACAATAGAAATATATTTTTATGATGCGAAATTATGAAATTTAGAGTACTATATAATCTGTTCAGTAAGTTTAATTTTTGCATCGATTTGCATTAAACATATCACTACCAAAAGACCCAACTACATAATATACACTGGAGCTGATTTATCTAAAAAACTTTCTGCTATTTTTTTCTCTAATCTTTTCCTATTTCCTCTCCAATATCAGTAGCAGTTTGAGATTTCAATTTGAATGCCAAGTTTCATGTTGAAAATTTATAGCTGACTGCAATTCTGGAAATATTATGACAAAGCAGAATTAGTTTGCACAGAAACATTTTGTTTTTCATTTCTTCCAAGACATATGCAGACATTTGTTTGAGGCCCAAATGCTATACTTAATATGTTATAAATATGTTAATGCCAAATTACCCTTCAAACTCTTACTTTTTTTTGAGTATCAGATGAGAAAAATCCTTACCAGGATTAACAAGGGGAAGACTGACAGAAATAAAGGAATGTCAATATGCAGGCAGATTTTAAACAATTACTCTTGACATAGTCTTAATCTGAGAATTCAAGCATTCTCCAAATCATGTGCAGTGCTCTGAAAATAAAGCACAAGAAGAATACCAGATAGAGCTCTGTCTCAAAGAAATCAGAGGAGGTGTTGCCCTTATAGGATGGAGTGGAAGAGGAAACAAATGAGCACTTACATAGTACAAAACACGGAAATGTTAAGAACAGGATCAAGACTTTGAAGAGGATGAAAAGAAAAAATTACAGAATTTCCAAGGCACCACTGCTAGAAGCCCAACTGGAAAAAAATTGGTGTAGGGGGGAAGGCTGAAATAGCTCATTTGTGAGCCTAAAATCAATCTCATTGGTATTAGCCATCTCAGGCAAAAGTGCATGAGAAGAAACCAGAGACTGAGTCGCCTGCATTGTTTGGTAATGGGGTTCAAGCAAACAACATGTAATTTTTTATGGCCGGTTTTGGCCATAGAACATGGAAGCTGAAGGGAATTTCCTCCACAGGATGCCCAGAATCAAAAATCCATAATGTTGCCAATTACCCAGAGATATGGCAGAAATTCAGATGAGGTTTCTCCCTGAAGCAGTGTGCTCAAGCTCAACCTGTAGCTCTTTAGTTTCTCAATTTCAAGCATTTTCTAAAGATGCCTTAAATTCAGATGAGGACTTACATCAAACTACTGATGTAATTGATGTATCTAGCTAAATGATTCAAAATCATGGTCAAGCATGGTATTTTCCACCTTTAAGAATGCCTATCTTAGGAACTGCATATTTAGCTCAGCAGGGACTCAGTGACACATCAGCTATAATTCATTTCAGCATTGCTTTTGGACAGACTTATGAAATACTATGATCATACTGGTAACACCAGCTGTCCAAATCAATATTTTACAAAATTTAGATGTTGAATCTTTCTAAAGGTTTGCCTCTTCAGGGGAGGGGGCCCTTATTATCTCTGGTCTTCAGCAATAAAATACAGATTTTCAGCGTGGAACTGTGAGCTCCCCTCATCTTGCAATTCCATTCAGTCACATGCCTATCAGTAGTTCTACAGTCCAGATCCATAACCAGGCTACTAAATCTGTGAAACATGTCCCAAGAGACAAAATGATAGCAAGATTCCCTTGACATTCTGCTGTGCCTATATCTCTTCAACCTTTTTCTAGCCTCTAATTGTGATTTCCTTGAAGGTGAGGATGCCATGGATGTGTTTCTATTAATAATGAAATTAAAAAGACAGCATCAACTGTTTTCCTTCCCTGACCATTAATTCATTTGAGGTCAATTCATGAGCTTTATGAAGAAATCAAACTATAGCTATAGCATATATGCAATGCAGACTGTAACTCATATGATATAATTCTGCTTCCTGAGCAGACCAGATGGAAGTATAAAAATACTGAATATTTCTGAGAATGTAAACTTTAGCCTGGCCAGATGTATATATGACAATTAACTGTGGCCTCATGTGATCTGTATGCAGATGTATACAGGAGTATTGAATAATAGGAGGGAGTTTTGTCATGTGCTATTTTTTCAGCCTTTTTAGAGGCAGTTAGTTTAATTTCAAAGTTAAATTTAAAAATCTCAAGACATGAAACTTGTCTTTAAGGTGAGGTAGTTTGTGTCTTGGCTATTTAAAGCTGATCAGATGGGGAGGCCTGGCAAGCCAGAGCTCACAGGTTCAAGTACTGTAAAATCATATGCTTTTCTGCACACTACCTTCTTTCAGTAAAGAGGCCAGAAAGCAAGTTAAAGAATGATTTGTCCAAATTCTATGAGGTTTTTACTAAAGAAAGATGAAGATTAATCAATGCCTCTATTTTGGGCAAATCAATGTGTAACAAGATTCAGCGGTTTAAACTAAACTCTACATCAATTCAAACTAGAGGACACATTTTTATTTTTCTGATAATAATTGAAACATCACACTCAGCATTTTGGTAGATTTTTTGTCTCTGTAAGTTTTATAATCAAGACTAGCTTTTTTTCTCAGATATACACTCCAATTTCCAGAGGAATTAATGCCGGGAAAATCTTAGATATATGTTATGTGGGAGGTCCAGCTAAAGAATTGCAATGCTTTCTACTGGCTTTATACTATACAAACAAGCTAAGAACCTGTGACTGAATAGTTGTTGCTACACCACTCCTGTTTGGGGAACAAGCATTATGGTCACATAATGCTTTGTTCAGTGGCAAAGCTCTTTTTAACTGCAGGCTAAAGTATCACAGCTTAGAAAGACATTTCTAATTTGTCAGGATCACCCATTCCAGCTCATGGTAGTTCTTTAATAATTTCACATTTCTTTCTCATTTTCCTATATCCATGTCACTGAATAAAATCACAAAAAAATATCAACACCTTGGTAAATTCACCCATTTATTTATGACCTAATATACTGATCTGTCATGTGTAAATGAAGCATAAAAGTCTAGTAACTCATTGATCAATATATGACTCATATATTTGTTCAGGTAGTGAAACTGAAAAATAAGCATTCAATAATATATCTTGCCCAGTATTACAATTTGACATAATGGTGTGAGAAGCCCATAGCATGAAGAAGATCGACTATCACCTGAGACACAAATCAGGTGCCTTAGGTGTCTTTTGATCACAGAGAAGTCATCTTTAAAGATAAGTTTCAACAGTTAAAAACTGGAAAATAAGGCTATTACAGCATTTTCTGGCTATAGAATAAGAAAGACTGCTCAAGTATACAACTGTATGTAGTTTAAATATCGGTCTTCCACTTTTTGTTCCAGGGCTGGTGCAATTTCACCTTGGAGACAAGCTTTAGTATAGGGTTTATGCATTAAATCAGCTTTCCTACTTTTCAAAAGCACAGATGTGTCAGGATCTGTCACCCTTTTATCTTTGTGAAGAATGCTAGGCTAAACTGAATCTGATTCTTGGGCAAATGTAAAAACTGATGAGGATGCAAGGGATCCCAACCTTTGTAAACACTGGCATAATCTGCAGAGGGACAAAGAGAGAGAGAAAGAGAATGTGAGACACTGGTGAAAGAATTCACAGTGCTTAGGAGCCCCAATTATGTACCAAGATCCTGTTTGCATTGTTTAATAACAAAAGATGGTTCTTGCCCCAAGGCACTTACAATAAATGTGGATTTGAAATTAATTTTCAAGGAATGCTAGGGTAATTGTGTGTGCACTGTGTTTAACATGTAAGGCAACACACTTTGGGAAATGGCATGTATTAGTGGAATAAAGCCAGCCTGAGCCTGTGTATTGTTAAACTCCATTCAGAAGATAAAAATTATTGTATGATATTGGACAAAGACATAATCTCTCCATTAATAAATTCCAATTTTTAAATGCCTTTCTATATTAGCTATAGAATTTATGCATCTAACAGTATCTGAATGAGAAAAATAAAACATTTTGCATTCTGTCACTGAATGACCTTGATAACCATAAAAGAAATTAGAAAATATGTTCTATATTTGTTATGGCAAATATATTCTCTAAAGTATTACAGTAATCATTTTTAAGATCACAGTAATTTAACAGTCCCTCAGTTGTTGAAGTACTCTGGCCTTGGATGATTGCTTGAACCTTCACATACACATTACCTGCAAAGTCTTTTCAAACGTTTTTAATACTTCAAACTCTTTATTTTCCTGGATATATGTTTAAAGGTAGTGTGGTTTATGAAAGGCCAGATGAAGATATTTCATGATCTTCCATCGCACAACTGAAGTAAAATGAAACTATGTCCACAAACATGGTGTTTACTCTTCATTTTTACGAAAATGTTTTTATTTGCTTCTTCAACAAAAGAAAAAAAGTGAGCTCTCAAAGAAGAGACATCTTTCACATTGAGCAGGAAGAACCATTGTTTCACTCTCATAGGCTTGGATCTAGTAAATTAATTCTCTACCATTAGACCCCATAACTCAATTCTTCTCAGTGCTGGTAATGGATGAACTTGTCTCTGTATCTCACTACAAAATCATTACAAATAGTGTACATCACTGCTGGCACCCTTGGGATATGACCATTCCCTTATGCACCAACAATCTTCCTGATAGCTGTAATGTCGCTTTGGGAATTTGCAGTTCTTCTTTCCCATGTGTTTTTTTCCTTCCGTTCTCCACCCCTTTCTGTAAGCTGATCTTGTGAAGCTACTCAAGGAAATGTCATTACTCCCCAGACCACCCCAGCTTCTTTGACCTAGAGCACTGTAATCAGCTCCAATGTTTCATGCAGACAATGAAATTATTGTCACCTACAAAACTTTTGGAGGAGCACAGAACCTCCTCAGACGTAAGGCTTTGGCTCCATTTCTGGTCCCTGAAAGTGTCAGTCATGGCAGACACCATGCACAGAACTCCCTCTTACAGTTCTACTTTCGCTCCCTGAGCTCTTTCAAGTTCTTGCTCCTATACAGTGCAAACCTCTTCTTTCCAAAACTGTTTCCTATGTAAGCCATCACCTGGTTTCTTTCTTCCTCTTTCTTCCTCTGATTTCTTTCTCCCCTTCAGTCACGGTTCCCAACCTCCCACCTCTTGCACCAGTTTGCACATGGAGACCAGCAGCATCGGGCTGGAAGGACATGGATCTGCACAGTTTATGTGCAGTATCTACATAATCTACATCTACTGCATATCTGCAGTATCTACAGAAAAGTGCATCTCCTTGTGGGACAGTCACAGTATGGTGCATATATTGGACCAAACTACTTCTCTCCTTGTGAGACCTAATTTGTGAACCTTAACTATCAGAAAGGAGCTGTTGAACATATCTGAGCCCTATCAAGAGGAAGACAGTTTCAAATAGCTCGGAATGATATAATACTGCACTTCCAAACTACAAAAGCCAGTTCTTCTCTCCTAGTTATTACAGGACTACAGGATTTCTTTCTTGGCTCTAAAGATTCATCTTCCTTTCTCTACTGGAGTCTGTCAGCAAACCTGAGCAGATCTTCCACAGACTTTCTCTGAGTGTAGGTGATTATTTATATATTTTTAAATTTATAGGTGATATATTTGTATAGAGTCAACATTTTCCCCATGTTTTACATCTTTAGGCCCATCCTTTGGATCCACAGCAGAAAATGCAGAAGTACTTCTTTCTTCTGAGCATTCATGATGAATTCAGAGCAAGTTTTCCTCTGATTTCTGCTTGCCAAAGTATTGTGTACTTGAGTACACTCTAAAATTTCCCAAAGGTACTTCCAAAGGTTGTGCAAGGCTATGATTCACAGAAATGGTGCTGAAGATCTATGTCAGAAAGTGGGCTGTGCTCAGCTGTGTACATTGGCTCAGCTGTTATGCAGACATCAGGCAGATAGAGACCTTCAGCTGCCATCTGTGCTGCTTGCATTGTGCAATCGCATCTCTGTAATCTAAGAGTAAAAATGGAGGGGAAGAAGTAGCAATAGCTGTGGAAAAAGGAGAGAGCAGTAAGTTTCATATAACCTCTAATATCAAAAAGTGTAGGTCACGGAGCAGTTGATTTTGCTTGCCACAAAGGCAATTTTCACAGTAGGTGATATACAAAATTATCCTAGACATATTCATTTTTTTAGAATAATCGAGTAGAATTACACACACATAAAACTCTCGTCATGTATAGGGCAGTAACAGTCATTACCAGAGGAACTGTCAGAAGCCTTCTTCCAAAGAATCCTTAAGAGACATCACAAGGAGAAGTTGTTAAGTTTGTGTAATCTGCAGAGGGTAATAAATTTTGAGTGACACTATTGGTAGCTACTTTTTAGAACAGCACCTCTACTTCCTAATAACTATCCCTTATCATCTCCCTGAAAAAAATAAAAAAATTAGAATGTCTACTAGCAGCAGGAGGTTTTATTCATTAATTCCTAGCTCTGTATCACATGGACAGGAGCACATCCAAACATCAGAAATTTAAGAGATGGGAAAGCAGTAGTGCAGAAGCAATGTAGTACAGTGGTGGTCTCCTCATGATTTTTGGGCTAAAAGGGAGACAACCAAAGGCCCAACTAGACTGACAGTTCTTGCAGCTAACTTAACCTCTTCTTTACCTTCCCAGCAGCACCATTCTTTCACAGAATTCCTCAGAGCTTTCCAAGCTGAGCTGGGCTTCTCTCAATATTAAAAGGTTCCAAAAGGGGGCTATGCAGAATAAATGGGGTAAACTAGTAAATTCATTTATACAATGGCAATCATGCCTTCAGCCTTTGTAATTGGGCTTTTGTTACCAGGCCTTTTCATATGTCTTTTCCTTAGAGGTAACCTCATGTGTGAGAGCTAAAGCTGTTTTCCTATAGACAGCCCTCTGCTCCCCAGATGCCAGGTACAGATTAGCTAAGAAATTATTTCTCCCTTAATTTTCATCTCTGTACCTCTGTGTTTGGTTTCTGCACCTTGTTTTGACCAGGTTTAGATTGATTATATGTTTATTGTTGTATTTTAAAACATTTTTGAACAGTATGTGTATCTTAATGCAGAAACACATGTATTCTAATATGAATATATATATAATTTACTTTCACTTGTTTTTTACAAATTACTTATTGCATCTAGTCTTCAGACCAAAACCAAGCTCTTCCTACATGTTAGTACATTGAGTATGTAATGCAGTGAGATTATACTTTAAGATTATACTTCAAACTATTCTGCAGTTCTACAAAACATTAAATAATATTTCATAATCTGTGATTATTATTTTTTTTTACATAGTTGCTAAGGTAATGTGCTGGAGTTTGTTATCCAGTTTTATTCAGCTGATTGTTTATTACATTTTAAAAATAAAAGACTAATAACATTAAGTTTTATTTATTATTTGAATAACCTCTGCAATTCTCCATGGACTTCTGTGTAAGACACAAAGGCAGTCTGGTGTTTTGGAGTACCTTTTCTCAGAGGACATAATGTAGGGGGAGGTAGGTAGCAGTTCATTAAGTGGCTTATTGCTCTTCCAGAAGACTCAGATGTTGGAGGATTTTACCATGTCAAATTTCCTTTGTTTTGCTGGTACATGCTTGTCCCTCCTGCATGATTAGCTCAACATTTGGCATCATTCTTTGTTGAAACCTCTCTCCTCCTCCATGTCTGGACCAGGTATATCCTATCCCCATCAGTGGAAGCAGCAAGCTCCCTATGGCCTAACCCTGCTGCTCTGTACTGAATTGTGTCCCATCTTACTCCTCAGGCAAGCTTGGGAAGCATCTCTATTGCATGCTAGGCCAAGCACAACCAGCTGGGAAGGTTTTGCTGCCTGTGCTTTTCACCCTGCCATTTGTGCCTTTGATTCCTTGTGTTCAAGGGTTTGTGTGCGTGCAACACCCCTCGGTATTTATTTTAATGATTCATTAATATTTTAAAACACAAAGCTCTGTAATCACAGAATTCCGTCATTTATTTAGGAAGTTGGGTGAACATCAAATGTGTACAGATTGTAGTTTAACCACACGCAGGCTATTCTGAAGATACGATTTTTAGTTTTTCTGAAGCCTAGGAAAGACATTCTCACCAATCACTTCAGTAACTCAAACTTGCTGCTTCCACTGAATTGGGAAAATAGTATGAAAGCATGAAGTGCTTATTAAGTTTAATGCTTTTGTTCATCTAGTTTACTGCTTTCCCATCAACCCTTTACTTGCAGAGGACTTAAAATAAGATAGAAGCTAAAGGAAGCACATTTATCCTGCTGTTGTCTATTTAGGTTTCATATAAGTAAGCTGGTGCACGGTTCACACTCATTCTCAAATCTAGCCCATCATCTAAAAGTATTTACGTAAGACTCTTTGCATTATATACCAACCTCTGCAACACTAGTATTAACTACTGACATCTGCCAAGGCTGACTAGTAAGTGCTTTACAGTATCAATTCATCCCAAGCAAAAAGCATGTTTGAGTGCAGCAGTGCTCTTGTTAACACCAATAAGAAGTATCAGAGCTCGTATGACACCTAGCAGAAATTAGTACCCACATTCAAAGAAAAGCTTTTGTTATTTTCCAGAGTATTATGTGGACTTTATTGAGATGACTGCATCTGACACCTGCTGTAATATAAAATGCAGCTATAATTAGCCAACTGATGCTCTCCACAGTTTAGGTCGAATCCCTTCTGTGGGAATTATGCTTTAAAATATTCAGAACTCCAAGTGGCTCTCATTACATTTAATTTTTACTTAGAATTAGGTGGTCTAGAAAAAAAAATTTAGGATTGTAATAGCCCCCCGCTGAATGCCACACAGCAACGTGAAAAACCCATAGATTTTTTTCCAAATAAAAAAATGAGAACAAGCAGACTACACTACAGCCTTCAATTGAAGTCTGGCTTTGCTTAATTGTACTTTTTGCACTCATCAGTCTCTCCTCTTCAGAGCAAGCTACAAAAATTGCCTGAATAGCCAAAGAAAAGTTTCCCACAGTCACTGGTCACAGAAAAACACCATTGTCCTTCCTCACAGTTTGATGGACAACATTTCTATAAATGGGTAGCCAGTCTGTCAATGGTACCCTTGCTGAAAAGGCAAAAGAAGAGAACAGATTCTGCCAATATCTGACAAAGCATGTTAACACATAATCAGGCATTCACTAGTCAGGCAGCTGCCCCTGGGACCTTCATAACACAGGTGCCTTTAAGCCATTTCCTATTCACATATAAAGGAAACAAGCAGGAGATACCTGGGAAAGGAGCAGTCTATTGTCGCCTGTCAAATGTCCATCTTCTAGGCTGCCTGTATAAGAACGGAAAGAACACAAAGAAACTTCAGCCTGAACCGCTAAATTATAAAACAGCAAAATACTCTCCAACTCCATAACTTTAATCTTAATTTAAATAATAATTTAAGAGGTTACTAAAGGAGTACCTTATGATATAAGATGTACCTTCTTCATTATTTTTCCTGCATCAAACTGAGCAAAAGATAGTTGTGTCTCCAAGGCCAACAACTAGAATAGTCATCAGTGGCTATCCCTGGACTGTCACCTTCACTCCCTGCAGTTTTGGTATGGTTTATCTGCTCTCTTCCCCAGCTGAAATTATTCAATTAATCTTTAAACTAAGGCAACTGGAATTTTTGAGAGATCAGTTTGGTGTGAATAAAAGTTGATTAAACTGTAGAAAAAGACTATTTCCTTTTATTTTAAACAACTTTAACTTAGTGAGCCTAACAAACAAGTGACATTTTATAGTCAATGTTATCTAAAGGCCACTAAGTAGAGTGACCATTTTAGCAGTGAATAGATTGTGATAAGACAAGAATTGGCTTTAAGTAAAGGAAAATATTTGTATTTTGTGATGGTGCAAAAGATGTCTATTTCATGCACTCAGCATATTAAATGATAAAACTATAGTCCCAAGCAGAAACTCAGCTTATATTTAAGTAATTTCATTTCTTTTTCATGGTAATTTTAGTAGCACTGCCTGTGTGTTTAATGTTAAACACATGAAAATGCTTTATCTAATTCTATGGAAGTTCTTGATGGAAGCAATTCATGGAAGCAATACCTAGAAAATGGTTTCAGTAGATGCATCACAACAATTGGAATTCCCTGATTTTGTTGGGAGGCTCCTGCAGGTAATTCACCATCTCTGAGAACATAAACTGCTGCAGTGCACCACAAAAGACTTCAAGCAGAAGACAGAATATAGCATGGTATGAACAAATAAGTGTGCAAAACTCTTCTGTACACTTCCATATGAAACAGCATTGATGTCTTGCCTCCTCCTCAAGCAAGTTTCCCAAAGAGCCTAGTTATGATTTCTCACAACTACAATTCTCTTAGCAGATCTACTCTCTCATACAGGCTGTGTGTGTGCGTGTGTATATATATTTAAATATACGTGTGTGTATATATACACACTTGAAATTTAAACAGGAAAGTTTCTAAGCTCCTGCAATAGTTATTCAAATGGAATTCATAGTAATAATGAAATTAAGAAGAAGACAAGAATTAGTAAGATTAAGGTGAAATTCAGTATGATAACAAGGAAATGAAAAAAAAAAATTATGATAGCTTTTGCCATTTTTTCTTGGTCAGTTTTCACAGTTCTGTACTATGAGGACTCCTTGCACTGCCCATACCTGTTCAGCTTAGCCACAGTGACACTTCTCAACTTTTTAGAAGGCCTGCTTTTTCTCTATTGAATCAGTTTCAGGTCACTATCTAATTTAAAACCTAGGCCCAGTCTTGCAAAGGCTTTTGCACACAGGCTTAGTCTTATGGTCATGAATAGTCCTTTAGAATTCATTAGGATTATTTGTGCACAAAGTAAGTAGGTGCATGACCAGCTTCACTGAAAGTTTGGGACCCAAACTTCATATCCCCTATTAACAAATGCCTCTTCTGCTTTAGAAAAATGTTGACAGTGATAAGTGTGAACCTTTGTGCAGTCACTACAATACAAATGACTTTACAGTTACTTTATGTCCAAAAAGGGTATTATGTGTTTACTTGTAGAGGAAGTTGAAGAATACTGCAGGTGGTACGCACACAGAGGGACATACCCAGACAAGCTTACAGGACTCAGGTACCTATCTTACTTGGCACATGGATATATTAATTCCTTAAGGCTAATTTAAGAGGCTCAATACAACTACATAATACAGGCCCCTAATTTCAACTATTAGTCCACAAATCTCATGCAGGGGTTTGGTCTGTTTTTCCCAGCTAGCTCTTGCACCAAATCCACATTTAGGGGGTACAGCTTGGTACCTTTCTGATCTTGTGGGTCTTGGCTTCAGGCTGAAGCGTGGTGGTGGCAGAGGAATAAAGGAGAACTTCCATGTGGGTTTTAACCAGGTTTTATTTCACCCAGAGGAAGGCCCACGTAAAAAGGTCTCTTAGGTCTCAGCTTAAATACAGGGGGTGTGGACAGGGGCAATCTAGAACCAATCCCAAAGGGAGGGGGAGTTACCCAGCACAAGGGGACAATCAGTAGAACAATCCCATACATAAAAAAAGGGAGGGGATGGCAGGGTCTCTGCGAATCACCCCGGTCCCCCACTAGAACTTCTTAGCCATCTGGGCAGGGTTGCAGGGTGATAGACAGGACCCATAACCAGGGAAAAACCAAAAGGGGTTTTAACATGGGGATACAGGGACAAACCATTATAAAACAAATAACATAAGCATGCAGAAATTTGGTAAAGCCAAAATGCACCACAACAATCTCATATCTAAACTAGATTTGGTTTTTGAAGTTCACCAGGGGGCTGCCAGAATCTGGAATGATTGATCAGACCAATAATGACAGATGTGGTCTATTCAATGATAACTGTCTAGCTACTGGAGTACAGAAATTTATAAGCTGAACTGTTGAAGCAGGAGATAAATTTAAATTTTAGCAATATAACTGTTCCACAGAAAAGGCTAAGAACACTGTAATGTTTAGAAAAGGACTTGGCTCGCAGCTAAGGTATGTGGAAAGCTTGTACATAGCACAGCTGAAGAATCCTATTTAATATATTCCTAAGCACTCATCACTATTATTTATTTTAAAATAATAGTCAAATTATACTAATAAAGATGCAAGCTTCAGCTTTTAAAATCAAGCACTCAGTAATCAAAGTACCCCAATAGTTACATTTGCTCTGAAGTAAATACGCTATATTCCTGTTTCCCTGTTAAATATAGATTTTCAAGTGTCCTGTTAAACTTGAGTTAAATATATAATACATACAGCATGTACATATTAATGCAATGGAAAATTATTAATTTTTAGTCTGTCTTCAGGTATGAATGCTTAATTTGACAATGCTTGTGTCAAATTACTGACAGTTTGCAAAAAGGGAAAACACTATGAGCATAGACACCTACTCTGCAAGGCACCTTCTACATTTTTATGTGATAGTCTCACAAGAAAATGATAGGAAGGAGATTTATAATCAAATCTTTCAAAGTTACTATAGAAGTCTAGAATTTGCAAACACAGAATAATTATAATAATGGTTCACTGACTTCCCAAGAAGAGCTGTTGAGCTAGGACTTGCAGGGATCAGTTCTCAATTCCAAATTACATAACTGAACTGAAGGATTTTGTGCAGAGTGCTAATCATATTTGCAGATGGCAGCAGGAAAGGGGGCAGATAGGTATATAAAATTTAAATACGTTGTAAAATTACTATACACAGACAATGAAAATAAAGACCAAAGTAAGGAAGAGCATGAAGCAGTATTAGAAAATCACAAGTGTAAAAAAATTCAGAAAGGAAGGGTCGTGGCTATATGTGCATGCCAGGATAAGGACACTAAACAGAATGCAGGCAACAGCAACACAAATGTTAGGAATGATCAAATTACTGCAACTCATAAATATAAAATACTTATAGGTTTGTTGGTTTGCCTTTTTTCCCTAATGGCAAATACATCAGGGCCGTATTTCTGCCAAGACATTTTGTAGATATCTCATTCTAATCCTGTCTGAACAGGGCTTTCTAAACTTTGATAAAGTGAAAGAAACACCAAAAGATCAGCAGAGACATTGGCTTTGAAGGAATGCAGCTCCTATTTGAGAACTAGATTTGCAATTCAGTGCCTTATTTGATGAAGTTAATAAGCACATGACTACATTTTAGGGATGCAGGTTTTTTTCAGCTGGGCTAGTGCTTAAAATTATGCACCAGCTTAAGTATCTTGTTGAACCAGGATCTATAAACTTTATTGGAGCAATGCCTTTTCCTGGGTATTTGGGAAGCAACAGAAGTGAAGTGCTCTTAATTCTGAAATTAATGCTTGGAAAAATGAATAAAAGCTTTTATTTTGGAGAGACTTGGTCATTTCCTATTTTAACCCTATTTAACTATTTAATGAGTATGATACTATCAATTTTCTTTTCATAACTGAGGTAATTTAGAGCAGCACTGATAATCTGAATACTAGGAAAAACTAAATTTACGGCAGCTGGTGTCAAACTGAAACATTTTCTTGGGGCTCTGGGCAGAATTCAGAGTATTGTTTTTATAAGTTCCAAATTATTTCAGGTTTTTTGTTTGTTTGTTTCTGAAACATTGCCTCTTTTGCCTTTCTCTGTGCTACAGCTGACATAAGCAGAAGTACACAGCATGAGCTTTTCAATTCAGGAGAAAAATCTGCTTATACATTACACAGCCCCCTTAGCTCAGCACTTCATTCTTCGGTACAACTAACCTCAATGACTGGTACATTCTGCCAAGCACCCACCTTTCTTTGAGTATTAGTTAGGAACAAAATCAAAGTGTGAGTTCAGAAATTATGGTACTGTAATGTCCAGCAGAAGAAACTGTGCTAGTGATTATGACAGCAGTGACCAACAAAGAGAACTTGTGTCAAGTTACTGAGGTTTAATGTGATTTTAAATTGCTTGAAAGCACCTAGACTTGGAAAGAGGTGAATATGTTTATCATTTTACAAACAAAATAAAAGCAAGCAATAGTCCAAAACCAAAAGAAAATAGTATTCTATTTCAAAATAATTTTACTCCAACCACAGTATTTGACATTTAAGAACTTAGTGGATTTGTGCTTATATTTTTCAAGGTGGTTTCAGTGGGAGAGGCTTTTATATGCCTCAATGATTAATTCAGGGATCAAAGCTGCAGAAGATTTAATATTATCATGACAACTCTATCCCTGAATGTTGAAAGCAAATCCAGATTACTCCCTCCCATGTTTGTCATGTTATTAAAATATCTGGACATTACTGCCAAGTTACACATATTTAAATCTTCTGGTTCCTCCTTCTAAACAAGTATCTCTATCTCTGGCAATCCACTTCTTGCCAGTTTTCTATAAATTTATTCCAAATTACCAGTATCTTTCCAGCAATGAGAGGTTCCAATATTTTATTGTTTCACCAGCTTTAGTGAGCATACCATGTAATTTCCTCTGTCTTTACGGAGGCCTGGATTTACTGTGGCCAGCTTGACTTCCAGAGGCAATTACAAGCGCATTCATTTGTACTGTACACTACATGCAGTGAGCATATAATGATCTTCTGGAGCCATTCTGCTCTGGTCTGTCTCTTCCACTGGATATGAAGGTTTAACACCTCTGCCTTAGCTGTACTTGCACAATTTTCCCCCCTATGCTCATTTTCTCACATGCTCTCATTTTCCCAATCTCTTGAATCACCTTGGATTATTTCTGTTCTGATCATGTTTGTTTAATGCATTGCATAATTTAATCTGTGAAACTTCAGACGATACCAAATTTATTCTACTACCAGCTGCAACCCAGATCAAGGTCTTCTGAGACAGAGCAAGTAGGACGAAAATCTTTCTCCATAAGAATCATTACTGTTTTTCTAAGAGAAGACATTGGCAAACAACAGGAAGAAGGCGAGATCCAGTTTCTGCTTAGTAAATAAAAGGTGGGCATCAACAACTCGACAAACTATTTCATGGTCTTTTGCCTACTCTTCTTGTAATGATCACTGAATAAATAATGGGGTATCAGTCCCACTGTCTCTTGAAATCCTCCACATTCATTAAGTCACTCTTATATTTTTCCACATATCTTTCTGATATTTATATGCTTGTCTATTTATTTTTCATGTGAAATATTTTTTTACCCCAAAACAACCTCTGGCTACAGGTAAAGATAATGTCTCAAAAGAAAAGGAAAGATCTTTGGTCTCTCAGTTAGAAAAGCTACACGTACCCTAAAGTAGGACGTATCTGCTCCATCAATCCAGGAAAGATGGATTTTTCCAAACTGGAATTTATCAGGTAGCTGAGCACTCATCACTTGAAGTTAAAAATTGGTTCAAATGCCTGGACTTGATCTGTCTTTTCAGGTCATTGGGAATTCAGTTAAGACAACCTGTCTCCTCCAACACTGAGAAGCAACAAGCAATGCCAGGTTATTACATCTGTGCTCCATATTCTGCTCTGGCAAGCAGATCACTTATGTGTTAATTCAGGGTTGTAGTACTGATGGGGAAGGGGAAAGGGCAATGTATTTTCCTTTTGTGGGGGTGCTGAAATTG
>VWZU01004437.1:10643-23517 GCA_013397095.1 Sterrhoptilus dennistouni | reverse complement strand
AAAAAAAAAAAAAAAAATAAGCTTGCTGTGTTCCCCCCTGTGGGGTGAGTACTGAAAGCAGGGAAGTGTGGAGTAAATCAAGAGTAGATGTGTCTATCTCCAATTCTTTGGTTTCATATTTAAATTTCCATCTGGAATTTATGGAGCTGACTCCTGAAAAAGAACTGGCTAGAACACTGCTTTCATCATTTTTTGGGCCAAGCCCCCCTCGGCTGAGGAGGGTGGAGTGGGCAATTTGGGAGAAGATCCCCTAAAAACCTGAGCACAGTTCTCACCCTGGGTTGGCCAAAGGTTCATTTCCCAGCTGTGCCAGGGGGAGAAGTGGAGCTGCAGGTGCAGCCTGAGCAATGACAGCCACCGATGGAGTTGTGAGCACACAGCCAGCCTCTCTCTCTGAGCAAACACACCTTGGGGTGGAGCTCAGCCTTCCTCAAGGGTTCCCCAGCCCAAAGAAAGAAAAAAAAAAAAAAAAAAAGCCTTTTTTAAATTTTTTTTTCTTTTTTTCCTGGAGCAGGAAGAAAAGTTTCTCTGCTTGGCACAAACACCAGCTCGTGGCATCTTCTGCCTGCAGGATTCCCTCGTTTCCAGCTCAGCACTGAACACAGGAGTGTTGAATCTTGTTTTAAAACAGCACAAAATTCCCATTCCCCACCCCCAGTAAAGGCTTCCAGAGGGGGAAAAATCCAAATTTGGGAATGCTCCCAAATTTGCCCTAAACCAGGACAGGGATTCAGGGGGTTTTACACCACGGTGATGGAATTGGAACCCAGTGACTTTGTCCTGAAGAGAGGAAGATTCTCACAGTGACACTGCAAGCTGAACTAGGCAGGGGCTAATTAATGCTGCTCGTTAATAATGGACAATTTAGCATCACACAGCAGGTCTGGTTCCCAGGAAGAAAAGAACATCTTGTCTGAATTCAGAGAATCCCAGACTGGTTTGGGTTGGAAGGGACCTCAAAGCTCATCCCCTGCTCTGCCCTGGGCAGGGATTTCCTTCCACAGCTTGGGGCAACTCAAATTCCATCAGCAGCCCCAAATTCTCGGGTTTTATGGACTCCAACACCAAAATTTAGCTGCATTTGAAACAAATTCAGCCTCCATCTCTTCCCTTTCCAGTCCCAGCTCTTCTCTTCAGTGTCCCCAGGCTGAGGTTGGGAGCCCAGGTCACATCCACAGCTTTGGGGGGAGATTCCAACCCACTCACCCCCTCCCAGGAAATGTTTCCTCACATCCAAAGTGGAGCCTGTGGATTTCCACTGCTGGTTTAGACTTGATCTTTTAGCTCATTCCAATTCCAAGTTGGAAGGAGCAGCTTGGGGGCAGCCAATTATTCTGAATTTCCATCTCCTGGGTTTTTATTTTTTTGGTCGGTGCTTTCTGCATCCTGCACCTCCAAGAAGAGCCTGGTTCCCCCTCTTCTTTCCATATTTAATNCTTCAGTGTCCCCAGGCTGAGGTTGGGAGCCCAGGTCACATCCACAGCTTTGGGGGGAGATTCCAACCCACTCACCCCCTCCCAGGAAATGTTTCCTCACATCCAAAGTGGAGCCTGTGGATTTCCACTGCTGGTTTAGACTTGATCTTTTAGCTCATTCCAATTCCAAGTTGGAAGGAGCAGCTTGGGGGCAGCCAATTATTCTGAATTTCCATCTCCTGGGTTTTTATTTTTTTGGTCGGTGCTTTCTGCATCCTGCACCTCCAAGAAGAGCCTGGTTCCCCCTCTTCTTTCCATATTTAATACACTGATAAGATCTCCTTTGGAGATTTGAAGGGCTGGAAAGACTCCTAGGTCCTGAATTCAGCCTTTCCAATTTAAGGGAAAAACATTCCATTCCCAGAGCACATTCCCACAGAAGGAGTTCCCATTAAAATCCCACTATTAATGGGAGGCATTAACTGGGATCTTGGAATTGCAATGGGAGAGCTCTGGAAGCCTTGAGAAGGTGAATGTTTTAAGACAAGCTTCTGGCCATGAGCTGAAAGAAGTATCCAAAAAAAAAATAAAAAATAAAAAATCACTGAGCAGCTCTTCTTCACTATTCCCCCTGCTGAAATCATTCAGGAATTTGGATGGCAGTTTTTTTCCAGTTTGAACAGGAGTTTTACTGGGGCTGGGACTGGTTCCCAGGTGCTGAACAGCCAAATAAAAAGCAGAAGGTGTTGAATCATGCAGGGGACACTTACGAGGGAGTTGCTGGGGTCGCTCTGGAGGGAAGAAATCTCCTTTGGGAAAGGCTCGTTCATCCTAAAAGGAATTCAACACGTCCAAAGTTGGCAAGGGAAAGCAGGAAATTATTTCCTGACCCTTGAAATTTGGAATTAAAATACAGAAATTACAAGTCAAAGCAGTGCTGACTGTAGTTTTGATTTGTCTTTTAGCAAAATAACCTGAATTAACCTTCTCTGATTGCATCAATTCAGTCGGCAACAGGCAAATCACACATTTCTCACTCTGGATTTTGATTCCACCCTTGAAACCACAAATCCCCCCAGATCAGGAGTGAATCCCCAGGGCAGGAAACAGTGGGAATGGGGAATGGGAATGTGTCCTCACCATTTTGACGTGCATGGGTCTGTCAAAGAGCAGCTGCCCATTGAACATGGCTGGGGCTCGTTAAGGATCCTTGGTCAAGCACTGAGGGCTCTGACAGGGAGCACAAAAACCCCTCAGGAAATCCCATTCCCTCAGTTATCAACCACAGATTATCCCAAATCCTTCTCTTTTCTCCGAAACTAAAAAGCCTTGAAATCTAAATCTGCTGAACATACAAAAAAAGGCTTTTTGAAACCACATTTTTGGGTAAGATTAAGTTCACTAAGAGATACAAAACGTAACTCTAAGTCAGCCCAAGGGTTTAAATGTTTCCTCAGTCACTTTATCCATTGAAAAGAGGAGAAAACAGGGAAAAGTTCCACATTTTTGAAGTGTGCCTCCCCAATGAATCCTCTGCCCAAGCCTGGCTCCCACAAGGTTTAGTGGGTGCAGTGCAGAAAGGAATTAACACTCAAACAGAAACTTTGGGAAAGGAAAAAAAAGAATATTTTCCTCCTTTCCATACCATAATCAGGAGTTGAGAGAGGAATACCTGGAATTTTATTGCTGGTTGATTTGTAGGTAGCAAATCATTGTTTGGACAGTGGAAGGACACGGGGAACAGGAAAACCAGTTCCATGTGCCTTGGCACGGGGACTTTTTCCTTTCCAGAGAATTGCATTTTAATACTAATTACAACCTGAAGTCAGAAACTCATCTGGGATAGAAACACACTTTAGCAAAGGTAATTTCCTTTGCTTGGAAATCATTCTTTGGGCAGTGGAAGGACACAGGGAACAGGAGAAAAACAGCTCCATGTGCCTTGGCACTGGGACTTTTTCCTTTCCAGAGAATTCAATTTTAATACTAATTACAACCTGGAGTCAGAAACTTATCTGGGATACAAGCACATTTTAGCAAAGGGAATTTCCTTTCCTAAAGATCCTGAACAAATTGCAACAATTCCTTCAAGACGGAATTTCATATTTCGCTCTTCCTTCCATTTTCCATCCGCTACAACTCAACCTTCCCCTCCCTGGCAATAAATTCATATTATTCCTTTGGAACACAACTCCTCCCTTGGAATACACCTCCCCCTGCCCCCCTGGGTGCCCCTGGCAGGCCGTGTGCCCCCTGCCCAGGCTCTGGCAAGGATACAGATGGCCTGCACGGCCTCGATGGCCTGCTCGAAGGTGACGGTGCCGATGCCGCGGCTCTTGCCGTCCTTGTCCTCCAGGATGTCGGCCCTGACCACCACCCCGGCCATGCTGAACACCTCCTTCAGCTTCTTCCAGCCCACCTTGTAGTCCAGCTGCAAGACAGGAATGTTTCACCTTTAGTGGGCTCGTGTACTTCCCCTGGTATTGGTGGGAAAGGTGTCAGAGAGATGAGAGAAAATTTAATTCAAAATCCCAATTAACAGACATTGTGGTACAAGCCAAATGAAAACTTCTCCTTTGCACAGAGGAGCTTTTCCTGGAATTCCCAAAGCTTCTCCTCCCTGAGATGTGGGAGCTGAGAGGCTGCCAGTGCTGGCCAGTGTAACACTGTGTGTTTTCAGAGTGCAGCTCAGGCCTTTCTAGATCCCAGCCAGCCTCTCCATAGAGAAACTGAGAAGAATTCAGGCAGCAAATCAAGCTCACACATCCACACACGTTACAAGGCTGGCTCAGCAGAGAGGCAGAGGGCTCCCAGCCCCAGATTAATTTCCAGTAAGTGTTTATTCCCTGTGCCAAAGGTGAATCCAGAGCCAAAGAGACAGGGACCCTGTGGTGTTTCTCAGTTCTATAGGGTGTCAGGTCTGTGGGTGGTACAAGGGGCAGGGCAGGGGGCAAGGGCCCCATAACCAATGGGGAAACAGGGACAGGGGATACCATGGGGTAAGCGACACACTTGCAAAACGCAGAGAAAAGATTGTACAACATCTGCAATGACCAACGGGGGAGAAACCTTTAGCTACACCTCACAGGGACATCTTTAACCTCCCCTTTCCCAGGGCAGAAGGACACTTGGAAAAAGCCCTTCAATGGCAGCAGGGGCTCCGAGGCAGCACTCACGTTGGCCACGAAGACGGTGCTGCCCAGGCGCCCGGCCCGCAGCGCGTGGATGATCTCGTTGGGGATGTTGGGGTTGTTCAGGATGCTGGGGGGGATGTTGATCATGCCAGGGCCACCAGGGCCGGGCCCGATGCCCATCCCTCCTGCTGCCATCACCTTCTGCATGGCCCTCCTGGCGTGCTCCCCGTCGGGGTCCTGGGGGATAACACACAAAACACACACTGAGGTCTTGTTGGGAAGGATGGGACAGGAAGGGCTTGGGGATGTGATTGTCTGGTAAGAAATAACTGGAGATGGAAAAGCTGTGAGTGAAATAGAAGTGAAGGCTGAGTTTTGAGATGTGATCATGGCAGGGAGGAAGATGGCGATGAGCTGGAGTCAGGACAGAAAACAAAAGGACCCAAGGGTGCAGCCCCTCTCCACCCTGCCAAGGCATCAGGGAACAAGTGCATAAGAAAGTAGCCTTTAGAGTTTAGAATATAGGAAAAGGTAGATGAAAAAAGTAGTCTTTAGAGTTTAGACTATAAAATGACATGGTGATATAGCAGTTCTCATGGGCTGCATGCAAAGTCTGTAGGTTTTGTATCTTGCGCCGGTTGGTCACTGTAAATTAGAATNTCTTCCCCCTACTCTTACCTCGTTTCTACTCCTTAGTTCTCCTCTATCTCTCTCTCGCTCCCCTTTTCTCTTTTGGGGTTCCCTCCAGCCCAGGCTGGTGGCTGAAGGCAAAGCCCTCTTTACCCACGACCCTTGCAATAAATCCCCACGTTTCTAGAGTATCTCAGCTCTGCATAGTTCCTTCTCCCTGCCCTCCACGGATGTTCCTACAAGATCTCCCTGTCCTTGGGCAGTGCCAGGGCTCAGACAGGCACAGAGAGGAGTTTCCCTTCAGCCCAGGATTTCTGCTCCCTAAACATTCCCAGCCAACTGCTCTCCTTTCATTGTCAGTTTTATCCAACACTCAGAGCCCTTTATCATTTAAATAATACCTTTGTTATTGGTAACATTTATTATTAAAGTTATTAATCCCCAGGTATTTCCCTGGTTCCCGAAGTGTTTATCCATCATTAACACCAACAACAAATCTCTGTTACACCCGTTCCAAACCCTCCCAAACTCCCAGTGCCACTGCAGAGGGTTTGGAATGAATTCCCAGGACTGGCTGTCAACAGCAAAGCCATTAAAATGGAAATAAATCTTTGAGGTGCTCCAGGTAAGAGCTGATTCTATGGAATTGTTGGTGGAATCCACTCGTTCTGATGCAGAACTCAAAGGGAAGTTTGTCAAGAACAAACACTCGTGGAGGTTTCTGTGTCAAGTCAATTAAAGCCAAACTCCTGCTTTGTCCTCGCATCAAGTTTAGTCTTGATAATCAAGAAGTTCAGCAGTGGTTAAAATGATTAGAAAAAGGTTGACTGGGGTTTTTTTATCCTATTTAAATCCTGCTTTCTGTCCATTATCCTCTGTTTCATCCCTAAACCTTTAACACCAGCTCCCCTCCTTACCTCTTTCACTTTCAGGGGTCTCCCACCAAGACTGTGCTTGTTCAGAACCTCTGCAGCCTTTTTCATGCTCTCTTCCATCTTGAACTCAACCACCCTGTGGGGACAGGACACAGCTCAGGGTGTTTTGTTTCATTTCAAGGAGCCTCTTGGATTTCTGGTACAAATTCAGAGAGAACTTACGCGCATCCCTGGCGAGGTGATTTCCCAGGGCAGTCACAAGGGAGCAGGGAAGAGAAAAGAAATAAAGTCAATGAAAGCCCAAACAGCACACAAATATTTTTATTATTAAAGCCAAATCACATCAGTTAAGCCCTACACCAGCGAAAATAAAAAATGTAACCTTACACAGGCAAGCCTCCAATGCTGGAATTCCATAATTTCTTATGCCTTAACAGGATTAACCTGGGGGTGGGTTCTCTGAGGTCGTAACAAACACTAAATCCCGACTCTCCAAGAAATACCACACGCTTCCTCTGTGACCTGCTCTTCCCTGGCATACAGCAAAACCCTCCACACTCTCACCCTAAATCCACTTCCTTCAGGACACTCAGGAGTGCTCCTATTGTCTGGACTCGAGGCCCATGAAGGCACTGAACTTTTTTTACATCCAGGAATTTACCTGGCCCGGGAAAAAAAAAAAGTGGAGTTTGCAGCACCTGCTGTTGCAACCCTTTCCAAAACTCAGCCAACAGCTCTCCAGTGACTTTTCCAAAGCACAGGAATGTTCCAGAGCCCTGCCCTGCCCTGCTGGGCTCCAGGGGGTGACACGGCCAACGCCAACAGCTCCTGCCTGCAGAGCCCACCCCAAACCTCCTCCCATCCCGCAGCCACTCCCTGACCTACAGCCACTGCACATCCACACTCTGAGCCTCCCTGGCCTCCTGGTCCAGCACACAGAAACATTTTTTTTTCAGGTAGAAAAATCCACAAAGAAACTCTCAAAAACACTTACCCTTGACTTTCCTTCAGCGTCCATTAAGAGCTCCACGTATGTTACCTCACCAACTACAAATCAGATTCCAGACGACACAGATACCAAAGGGAGAAAAGCCAAGAAAACAATGGGAATTTAGAACAATCAACAACCGTGTATGGAGCCTCTGCCTTATAAGAAAGCCCAGAAACACTCCATGTTCTCTAGACCACAAAAAAAACTGGACAATTACAGGTATGCAGTAAAGGCTTTAAGAGCTTCAAGGATGTTCTTGGTTTTTCCTCCACCTCGAAAGCCAAAGATTGATTGCTAAATTTCCCTGGATTTTCCAGTGTTCCCCACTGGTTACCTGAGGCAATCCAAACCCATGGGAAAGGCTGCAGGAATAAGTTTCCTTTACTTCCCACAGGATGCAGCTCTGGATCCATAATCCAGAATTTCAACTAGGCTTTTTTTTGTCAGGATTTGAAGACAGAAAAGGAGTCACACTGAACCAATAGACTGAGACATCACTGCCTGTTCGCTCTTTATTTCCACAGGTTTGTGTTGTCAAGCCACAAGAAATTCCATTTGAGCACTGAAATCTGCCATATTTGCTCTCAAGACAAAACTGTCAAAGGCAAAAGGCAAAAGTTCATGGAAAACTCCACTTGCCCCTTTCCTCACAGGGCTGGGATTGCCTCTCTAGGACCAAATAACCCTGGCAGGGACCTCCAGAATGCAACTACCCAAATGGCTGCTGCCTTTGAAAGGGACTGGCACGCAGAAGAATGGAATAAACACCTTTTTAAAATTTTTTTCCTTTCTGGTTTTAGGAGTCTTGGGGTTTAAATTTAAACCAGGAGGACTCCAGGTTTATCTGGATTTATTTGTGGGAAAGCAGGAGCCAGTTGAACTCTTTAATTAGAGCAAAGAACTGGGGTTTCACAGACTCTGCCAGGAACAGAGGGAGGAGTTCAGCCTGAGCTCCCCCAGGCCCAGCAATTTACAGGACACTGAGGATTCACTGTGCAAAGCTGGAAAAAAAAAAAGGGAATGCTTAATGAAACCACTGATTTTGAATCTCCATTTCTTATTTTAAACAATAATTTAGCAGTGAGAGCATTCCAGCCAGAGAACAGGATCAACAGCTCTCATCCACTCCTGCTTTGGGGAGGACAATGAGGCTGGAAAAGGCTGAAAAGTCCCTCTGAAAGGGACTCCAGTGGAGCGTCCATCACCATCCCCAGCTCCATCCATGCTCTAACAGATGGAATTCCAGGCTGTGACCTCTCTGAGCTCTGTGGGATTGTTCCTGAAGGGTCCTGGGGGAGTTTCAGCATCCCCACAAGGTTCTGACACCATCCGGCTCAACGGCAGCAGCCAGAGCCCGACACGCCTGGGGCGGGACTGAAAATGGATTCACCAGTTCCTCCCACTCCAAAACTCCTCAGAGACACAAACCCTGCACTCCCTGAGCCTGCAGAGCCCAGGGAGGGCTCTCCTCTCCCTCTCCTCTGCACATCAGCCACACCAACAGCTCCCTGAGGGGCTCCAACACCCACTGACCAGTCCCTGACTCTGAACCACGACATCTCCAGGAATCTCTCGGAAAGTTGAGCCTGCGCCAGTTTTGCTCAGAGATTCCTGCTGGAGCTTTTCACAGACACATGAAAATCCAGATATTCTGCCTGAAGTAGGTGCTTGCCTTTTAAAGGACACCTGAACTTCCTGAAGTTCCAATTTCAGAGCAGCAGGAAGGGGGGAAATGACACACTCAGTGCAAGAGCTCTGAGCCCAAAACCACTCTGAGCCACGAAAATGCACCAATTTCACCTTAAAATGTGTGAGAGGAGCCAACCCAACCCCTCCTCTGCCAGGAGAATACTGTCTGCAGCTGGCAAAGGAATTATTTTTTAAGAAGTTGGGCTGGGTCACATTTTATTTGGAGTTTTGGGAGGTTTTTTTCTAGATCCCAAACCCATGGAAAAATACCAGGAGCAGATCTGCCTGTGCTAGAGCAGGATAAATGCCCAGTGATTCCCCCTTTGCCAGAGAACAGCTGCATTCTGAACATCCCAAAGCCACAAGTGGAGGAATTTCATCCAAGCACAAAAAATTGTTACTTTAGGAGCCTCCCAAGGGAGGAAACTTCCAAAAAGCACCAGCTCCAAGTCACTGCAGCTTTAATTAAGGAGCATGTTCCCTGTGGTGTCTTTAAGATTTAACATAGAGGAGAATGATTTATGGATTTAGTTAAACCTCACATTTAATGTTTGGAAATGCAGCTTTTCCCAAACCAAGAGACTGGAGCAGAATTTACTGCAATGAGCAAAAATCCAAACTGAAGGAAGCTGCAGTGTTATTTATCACAGTCATTATTTCTCCTCCCCTTTAAAACTTTGTGTCACTTCCCAAGGTTTGTGAGGACAGAAAATGCCAAAAATGGACAGAATTCCAAAACTCTGCAGGGCCTGTCCTGGGCAGGATCCACAGGGTGACCTGAGACCCTGATTTGGGAACTCCCCAGAACAAACTGGAGACAGAAATGTCAACTTTAGGTTGGGCATTTTGATTTTAACAAGTTTGTGACAAAGCCAAGGGCTCTGAGGGGTGTGAAAGGTGCAGAGAGGGAAGTGGAGCAAGCACAGACCTGGGACAGGGGAAATGCTTTGCAGCAGTTTTTCCCTGGCCTCCAGGGCCAGAACTAAACACTAAAGAGGGAAGGAAAACCCCAAACTGGTTGGATTTCTCCTCATCTTCTGAGTGATCCAAGAGGATCAAAAAGCTTCACGCTCCCAGGGTGAGGCAGAGCAGAGCTGGCCACGGCTCCTCCTCATTTACAGGTAAAACTTGGGACAGGAAACCCCTGGGAAGTCACAGCGGGCTGGGGAGGGAGGAGGAGCAGGTTTTACACAGGCAAAGCTTTGGCTGAGAAGGGAGAAGGAAAACCTTCCCAAAGCAGAGACAGAAATCAGCAATTCTGTCACAGACGGGGAAGGGAAACTTCCCCTTTGCCGCAGAACACCCCAAAGTGGAGATCTTGGCTCCTGAAGAGCAAAGAGGGAGTGAAAAGCTCCCTGCAGGCAGGGAAGGGCTGAGATTCCTTGGAAAGGTGGTGAAAACCCAAAGGAAATAGAGCAAATCATCAGAGACTTGAGTGAATGGAAGGGGGAACAGGTCAAGGGTGGAGCAGCTCATTCCTTCCCCATCCCTCCCTCCCTCCCTGACTCCCCAAACTCCACACTGGCACCAAATCCTGAGCAATTTGGACCAATTTGGGCAGTGCCAGTGCTCAGCTTCAGCAGCTGCTCCTCGGCGAGGGGATTCTGGAGATTCCTGGTCTGTGATGGAGAAAGGAATGTGGGCACTTGGAGTTTTGGGAGGTCCCAGCCCTGCTCCTGGTCACAGCAATTAATTACGGTGATTAACACCTCCCTGCCCACACAATGTGACAATTACTGCCTCGTTTTACAGCTAACTCCTCTCCTCGGGCTCTGTGCCTTTCCCTACTTTGGGCAAGGAGAAGGTTTAAAATACTAAATCTTGTACTTCCTAAAGGATCCGATAAACACCTGGAATTCAGATCCCAGTTTTTTTGATCCCATGTGTGGGGGGAACAGATCAGGACAGGGATCCATCATTCAGTTCCATCCACGGAAAAACTGCTGCCTCTGGAAACCCTTCCCAAATCGTCGGTTTGATAACACTTTGTGTGCGTGCCAGGCAAAACGAGGGAGTTCCAAACAAAGAACATCTCTTCATTCCTTACCAACATTCCCACTGCATACCTGTAATTGAGTTTCTCCAACCAATCCAACTGGGATAATGCCCGAGGCCTTGGGAACAGAGAGAGCCTGGCCACTCCCAGGCTGCAGGAACAGCTCCTGCACCTCGGCTCCTGCCCTGCAGAGCCCTCAACACACCCAGGGCTTCCCCTCGGCCACTCAATTCCTCCTGGGATGTTTGGGCCTGGCGTTCTTACACTTCCAAAGCAAGAATTCCAACGGGTTTTCCCGCGGGCACGTTCCTGGGGTTTGGAATTGCTCTGTTTTGGGGTGAGGGCTGAGCAAAGCACAGCCCAGCAGTTGAGAGAAGCCCAAAACAAATCCAAAGCGCTGGATCCAGCAGCAGTGCCAAACCCCGGGAAGGATGATCCCACCTGGAGCAGGACAAGCCCTGCAGCCAGAAGGAAGAGGCTCCAACGTTCCCCTAAGGAGCATCTGCTGGAATGAGCAGCTGAACAGCCCAGCCTGGCAGGAAAACCACCTCAGGCCGGCCTCTGCCATCCACGGGGACTGGAGAGAAGCCAGCAGACACTGGGAAGGAGATTCCACACAGCACAGAGAGCTGGAGACGACTCCACAGCCCGAGATCCCGAGCACCAACGGGGCAACCAGGGGGCAGAGAAGGGGCCCTCCATAACCAGGGGCTGCTCCAGCAGCTTTCCAGGCTGTTGCCATCACACCAAACCACTGCTGCCTCTCCAACAGCCCCCAGTTAGGGAAGCTCCCAGCGCTCCCAGTCCCAACGGCCCTTCCACAGACTCAGTTCCCTTTGGACTCCAAAGACAAACGTTTGAAAGCCTCAGGAACTTTGTTTTCCCCTTCTTTAGGCCACACCTCAGACACCTGAACTGTCAGTCCTCACCCAGCTCCAGCACAATGACCACTGCCCACCAGCCAGGCCGATGTTCTGTATCCAGAGGTGCCCCACAGGAAATGTTGTGCTCTGAACTTGGTCTAGACATTTAAAAGGCTGGAGAGGCCAAGGATTTTCTTGTCACTCCACTGCACTTCCAAGGTGACTTGAAAACTAGAAATCTGGGCACCAGCCTGAAGAAATGACACTAATTTAGACTTGCCACTACCCGAGTTCTCAGCTCAATCTCTTCACCTTCCTCAAGAGATGAGGATGTTCAGGTCAGCAAAGGCAGCTCCCTCCACATGGGAATTAAAGGGAATTGTGGAAGGGGAAACACCACAAACCTCATTTCCAAAGCCCTGATTCTGCTGCAGCACATGCCAAAGCACCAACCTGATTGTGCAGGTCACCCTTAAACACATTGAACTGCAAACCAACTGCAGAATGGCTCTTGAATCCAGCCCAAAAACCCCTGTGGGGACACAGCTGGACATCCACACACCAGAGCAGGACAGAACCACCTGAATGCCCAAAAACAAAAACCATTAAAATGCTTCAGAAAGCTCTGCTGCTGCACTTCAAGGCTCCTGGGGGACGGATCCCTAAGGAAAACACTGCTAATCCCGGGCTGAGGCTCTGTCAGCTGCACACCAGAGGCCTCCACAGGAAGAGTCCTCCCCTGGAAGGCTGCTAAGGTTGTGCAAGGTTGTGCAGGGCTTTGAGAACAGCTTTGCCAACCTCGTGTGGCTGAGTGCACCCAAGTGCTGAGCTACAGACAGAGCCAGGCACGGGCTGGGGCACCTGAGCTGCACTTTACCTTTCTCTTTGACCAGGTCTTTCAGCGACTGCCACTTGACGTCGAAGGGGATGTTGGTGATGAAGGCGCGGTACCTCTTGGCGGGGTTGGCGTAGGGTTCGAAGCGGTTCCCTCCCCTCTTCATCCCCTTCTCCTTCTTCTTCTCGTTGGGGGGCGGCCGCTCGCCTTCGCTGCGGGGAGAGGGGGAGAGAGAACTCCTGTGAGCTCCTGGGGGTGCAGGACTGCAAATCCAGGGGGGATAAAACCAGCATAGAGCCACTGAGCCACAGAGCATGGAGTCAGTGAACTCCAGAGCCACCAAACTCCAGAGTCAGAGAGTCCCTGAACCCCAGAGCCACTGAACCCCAGAGTCAGAGAGTCCCTGAACCCCAGAGCATGGAGTCCCTAAACCCCAGAGAGTCCCT
>VWZU01004436.1:9827-26685 GCA_013397095.1 Sterrhoptilus dennistouni | reverse complement strand
TTCCAGGTGTTTTTTCAGTTTATTAAGACAAAATCCCCAACAACTTGGATTTGAGAGGCACATCCTGATCCCCTCTGGTGTCTGGGGCTCCCATGGTTCTGTGGTCACAGTAAATTTTGGGGGGATCTCTGCAGTAGATGGGAATTTTAATCCTTGGACAAGCTCCTGTCTAAAAGAGATGTGGATGAATCCAGGCAGGAAAGGAATGGCAGCCAGCAGAGTCAGCATCTTTTCCTGAATACCTCTGGAAGCACAGAGCTGGACAGACAAACATTTCCCTTGTTTGCCACTGTTTCCAGTCCAGGAGTGGGGATGGGAAGGATGGAGGTGTTTTTGAAGGGTGTCTGCAAAGCAGATCTCAGCAGTGCCACCCTCTGGGATCCAGGCTGGGATTGGGATTCACTTTCCTGACAAGCTGCACTTCTCCAGCCTGGTGCTGTTTCATTGATATCCCTTGGCTTAGGGAAGGAGGGCACAGGTGGGGTCAGAAATCCAGCCCTGCATCTCTCCTGAGCCATCAGAGATGCTGCTCTGTCCTTTTCCCAGGTCTCCTCCTCCTCCTCCACACTTAACCTGACCCAGATCAGAGCTTTGACCAGCAGAGCTTCTTCAAGGGTTGTGGTGCTCCTGGAAGGGCCACAGGCACCACCAGCCTGGGGAAGCAGCTTTGTGCCATTTCTGCTGGACACATCTGTGCTGGCTGTGGATCTGAGCCTTCAAACCCACCAGTGTGGAGCTGGGTGGATGTAGATAAAACCAAAATCAACATACAGCTCTGCTTTGCTGCTCCTTTCTCCCGGGATAAAATTCCTGTGTGGTGGATTCTCCCTGTAGTAACAACTCATTCTGAACTATCTGGAGCGTGTGGCAGCCCCAGCTCAGCTTTTTGAGCCCATCTCTGGCAGATCTTCCAGCTCAACAGCAGAGATCAGGACAGTTTTATGCTGCTGGCACCATCTCTGCTCATCCTGCTGCTCCAGGAAACCCCAAAGAGTGATCCCAGCTCTCCCTCCTTGTGAGCTACTTCCCTAAATTAGTGCCTGGAGTTCAGGGAATTTCCTTTAGCTGATCCCAGCTGATCCTTCACCACTCAGGGCTGAGGATGGGCAGAGATCCTCACAGCTGGAGCATCTCCCAGTGCAGATTTTGGCAGATTTGGGCTTGCAAGGCCTCCTGGCTCATCCCTATCCATGGTGGGAAGGGACAGTGCTGCACCACGGGCAAGGCTGGGGATGTCACTGCTGTGCTGTGCCACTCCTTGCACCACCCAGGGAATTAATTCTGTGATTCCCCTGAAGCAGGGCAGGTGGAGAGGGGCTCCCTGATGCCCCTGCATCTGCTGGTAGATGACTGTTGGTTTCTTATCTTCTTTTTCTTCATGTTAGAACCAGGATTAACAATTTTGTGTTCAGTGTTTATTAATTGTTATCTATGTCACAGCCTCACAAGCCATGAGATCTGACCAGCAAGGTGGAAAATGGAGATGTCTCTAACTCTTTCCAAGGTCTTTTTAAGCATATCCAATAAAGAGGTGACAGCTATATTATTTATATTTTTAACCCAAGGTCCACAATTTCCCTTTCACCCAATAAGAAAAAAACACCCAAAACCATGAAGAAGAAGGACTTAGACAACACCTTAAATCCTCCATATTGCCCCATATATATTGCTATATACTAAACCCCTAAATTCTAAATTTTTCACGCAATCTTATCCAAACCACCACCCACAACCCCAGTGCCATCACTCAAATTTGAGAGCCTGTTCCATGGCCTCAAGTCAAATGTGGTGCTTGTTTGAGGGTCAGTGTCTTAACACAGAAATTCTGAAATTCTCACCCTGCAGGGTCCCACCAGATGCCAGCAGGGCACAGCTCCTGCCCTCCCTGGCAGGGCTGGGCTGGCTCAGGCCTCTCTCTCCACTGCAGAGCCCAAAATGTCACTGCTGCTGCTGCATTTGGAATGGATGGAGGCTGCTCTGACCCCAGGGCACTTTGTGAGCTGCTGGTCCTTAATGGCTGTCAGTGGCTGTAGGGTGCAATCCGATCCAAATGGGAAGCTGGCTGAAATCCCAGCAAGCTGTCGCGTCTTTAGGAAATGAGATGGGCTTTGTGAGCCCCGGGGAAAAGGGAGAAATGCCCCTGCCTTGAAACTTGGGGGCTGCTCCCTGCTCTGAGCTTTGCTGGCTCTTCATTTTGCTCAGCTCCGTGGTCTTTTGTTTTGCACCAAAGTTTTCCTCCCTGCGGGAGACTTGTTGTTTCTGCTCTCCCTCCACTCCCTGCTCCTCTTTGGAATGTTCTCTCCCCACTTCCTGGATGGATTCCTCCAAACCTGAGGTGGCTGTTGGTTTTCTTTTGCCTTGAGAAGTGCTCTGAGAGTCTCACCTGCTTCCTCAGCAGGGTCTGACCTCCCAAGTTCCTCTATTGCTTTTTTTCCCCGAGCACATCCAGAGCATCACTCAGTGCCTGGATTTCTCTCCTCCTTGGATCTTTCAGAGCAGGGGCTGATTTTTAAAGCCCTAAAAGCACAGCCCCATCTGTCTTGTGCCTCTGGGGCATAGTAAAGAGCCTTGTCCTGCAGAAAGGTTTTCCTTGTGCACCAGCCCAACCAGGAAGGTTTTAATGAATTCTCCCAAATTCTCTCTGAACTTTCAGATTCCTGTTTTCCTCTTTCCTCTTCCTTGATGTTCAGCCATTAGATTTGGGGTTGAGGAGGACATTTCCTGCTCTGGGATGTTATTTGAGGCATCAACAGGTTCCACAGGAGCCTGAGGAGGTGCAGCTGCACCTTGGTGTCCCTTGCCTGGTGACCATTGAGTGGCTTTGTCCGAAATATTTGTGGCCATCCAAGGAAGAGAAAGGAAATTTGTCACCCTGAGGATTCTTCCAGCTTCCAGCACTTTGACTGGAGCCTGGGCAATGGACAGCAGTGGGCTCAGCACTGGGATATCCCCCCTGTGATGTGGAGCACAGTGGTGGCTGAGCAGAGGGGTGTGTGTTAAGTTTTATCTTCTTTTTTGCCAGAGTTGGGATTAAATGCTTCATTCAGTATTTCTTGTTTGGACTCAGATGTTTATTAGTTTTTTATCTTTATTACAGTCTCGCAAACTATGAGTTTTACACCACTTCTGCTAACAAAGTAAAAATGGAGCTGTATCTCTCTCTCTACAAGGCCTTTTAAGGATAAACTGTCCAATTAAGACATGACACTTCAATTATTTTTACTTTTAACTCAATAACCAACCACCTGTGGCCTGCAATGCAGACTTTTCTATCCAATTACAAAATGCCATCTAGAACCATGAAGAAGAAGGTGAAAAAGAATGACCAACCTCCTTAAAACCTCCATCTTACTTTATATATGTATATATATATATATATGTATATTCTAAATCCTTAAACTCTAAGTTTTCTGCCATATGATAACACACACTTCTATTCAAACTCCACACCCATAATCCCAGTTCTATTATTTAATTTTGGAAGCCTTTTCCACGGCCTCATGTCAAATGCAGTTTTTTTTCTTGTGGGATCAGTGCCCTTCAGCACAGAAATCCTAAAATCCTCAGTGCCCAGAGTTCCAAGAGGCGTGGAAGGTACAACCACCTCCATGGGGAAATGCTTTTCCCTCTGCCTGGTGTCCCTCTGGGAAGGCAGAGCAGGGTGATGTGCCTGTCCCCTGTCTCCCAGTGACCTTCTCAGCCCGTGGAGACAGCTTGGCTTTGCTGTAAAGCAGCTCATGCGACAGCAGTAATCCTCAGCGGGTAAACAGCTGTGCAGGAAGATTCCAGGGAATCGCCCTATTTTCCCTGTTTTTCCCTGGCCAGAACACCAGGGCTGCACGAGTCCATCCCCACTGGAGCCATCCCCTGAAAAGCCATCCTCACTTCCAGGATTCCTCCTGGCTCGTGGAGCTGCAGAACAGGTTCCAAGATTTTTTTTATTTTTTTTTTTTAAAGCCGTTTCTCCTCAAAGCAGTTCCCTCTGAGTCTTTTCCATGAGTGGCATTTTGAATTTGACTTCTGTCTCCCACCCTCTGTGTCTTTTGGCATAATTTATTCCCTCTCAGTCATACAAATTCCTCTCTCTGGGTAACACTTTCTGATGGCTCATGTGGACCCTTTTCTGCTCCTGAAATACTCAATGGATTTTTTTTCCCATCTGCCCTTGGGAAATTCATTCTGCCCTGGAGAAGATGCAGGCTGAGTGAGCACTAGCTTGGAACTGGTTTCAAATCAATCATAGATTTATTATTCCCATCCCCAGCTTACAGACTGTAGCAACCTTCCTTTCCCTGTGGGTTTGCCCTCCTTGTTGCCACAGATCCCTGAACTTCCCCAGCTCTTTTTTCCCCACGATTTTAACCTTCCAAACCTCCCCAGGGGAAGTTCAGTGAGTGTGTTCTGGTGCTGACAAGTCCAAGGAGCTGATGACAGCTAAAGCAGATGGTTTTAGCCTGAAATCCAGGTCCCTGCACCTCACAGGCAGCAATTCCTCTCCATTCCCTGCAGGAATGAGGTGCCTGGGATCAGCTGGGCAGCAGTTCCTTCGTAGCCGTGGAATCCCTGGGTTTCTCCAGCAGGAACAGTTTGAGGCTGCCATAAATTGTCCACCAGTGGTTTGAGACAATCCCTTATTTCATGTAAGCCACAGCCCAGCCCTGGGGAGGGACCATCTGTTCCTGTGGCCTAGGCCAGATTTGAGCAGGAGTCCTCTCAGTGAAAGGCTCTCTGCTATTCCCCTGAGCCTCCTGATCTCTTCTCTTCCACCCCTTCCCATGGGGAAAAAAAAAAAAAACAAACCCAAACTCCACAGCTTTGTACTCCCAGGCATTAGAAGGGGCTCTAATTGGTGTGTAAATTGGGAGTGCTGCGTTTAAGTGGTGGACACAGAGCTAATGGAAGTGGAATTTTATTGCTGGAGTAAATAGGGGATGCTCAGCTCCTTTGAAGTCGAAGGGATCAGCAGCCAGGGGGGTTTCTGTTCCATCAGAGCCAGCACTGAGTTTGGTCCCTGGTTGTTTCCCTTTGCTCTGACCCATGGATCAGTTGTGATGTCCTTCTCAGGGGTTCCAAGGTTTTGCTTGCCAAAAAAAAAAAACCACCTTTGAGTTGCACTTCCAAATAGGAATTGCGTATTAAGAGGTTTGAAGTCCAGCAGAAAATCAAGGCTTGGACTCAGCTGGGTTTTAGGGTTTCTGTGTGTGTGCTGCTGCTGGACAGCCTGGATCATCCCAGCAAATAAAAATCAGAAAGAATTCTCCAGCCATCAGCAGCTCTTTGATTTTCCAACCTGTTCTGCCTGCCTGGGAAGGGACAGGACAAGCTCTTGCACCACTTGATTCTCCTCATAAATTTTGTCTGTGCCACAAATCTCCACTTTGCACATCCAGGGTGAGACCCACAGGGACAAAACACCTGGAAATCTCCATTTTTGGGAAAACAAACTCATCCCTTTCCCTGTGCACCCATTGCTGCTTTCTCTTGGTATGCAAAAGACCCTTCCAACCCCCAGTCCTGGCTGGTTGGGGCACAAAATTTCTGTGCCTTCAGTCACTAGGCCAGAACCCAAACTTTGTGTTTTGAGCAACAGATGAGCAGAGTTTTAAAAGGGAGGAATCTGCCAGAGGCAACAGCATTCCAAGGATAAATACTCTCAGCAGAGTGAGGTGGGAACCCATCCCACCTGCCGGGCACTGGGAGACGGTGGTGTACAAAAAAAAAAAAGAGGAATGTGGACTGTAAAAACTTGCTCTTTTGCATGAAAAGTCCCACATCTGAGTCGTGTGTTTGCTGTGATTTATTGCTGACCTCGCTGAGGATGGGCCAGGTCCTACCTGGAGGGGGAAGCTGTGCCAAAAATGTCCTATAAAGGACACCAAAGCCTGGGACACTGCTGCAGGAAAGGATGTGCTGGTTTGGAGCAGGGATGCTTTTCTAGCTGCATTTGGAGGAAAAGGGGAAAAAAAAGGAGCCTTCAGGTGCATTTCCAGCCCCTTTTCCCCTGAGGAAAAAAGCCAAACTTACCTCTTGGTAGCTGGGCAGGACCTAGAGCAAGGTGAGGCTCCAGCAGATCACCACAGCTTCCCATATCAAGGTAAAGCTTTAAACACTTCCCCAAGGATTTATCCTCTTCCAAAGGCTCTGTTGGGGGATTTCTACCACTTCTTTTGGGTTAAGAGCACAGAATTCCCTGGCACAGGGGCACTGATGGGGCACAGGTGGGGAGAGACCCGTGGGGTTGGACCCACCACTTGGCCATGAATGTGCACCCTGTCGTGGGCAGGGAAGGCTCCTGGGGGAGCAAATCAGCAAAAATGCTGGGAAAATGGCTTTTAGATGGAGCCAGGGCCTATCTGGTTACAGCCTGCCTTTCTGCCAGCACAATGGCTGCTTTATGTCCCCGTGTGCTCAACGCTCCCCAGGATGTGCCCGTGTCGGTGCTCGGATGTGATCCGTCGGCACCAGCCCAGGTAAAACCAGCTCAGAGCCTTAAAATCACATAGAGCTCCTCCCAGGCCCCAAGGAGTGCCTGGATTTCATGATCTTCCCAGCCTGGTGCTCTTGGGATGTGTAGAAATTCCACTTTGGCTCCTCATTCTGCTCCTTGTTCGTGTCTTACCCTCTATGCCGAGAATTGTGAGAGTTTTGTTGGAGGTGGCCTGAGCTTCTCCATGATGGTTTCACTGCTTCAGTGCAGATTTTCCTCATTGAGCCTCTCTGGGCTAATTAAACCGTTCACCAAAATGTTTGTAAAGTGTCTGGCAGTGCCTTATCCTTAACTCCCACTTTACCTCCCGCTTACACCCACAAAAATGTTCTGTGTGGAATTAGAAATATTTTAGTCGCTCTGCCCAATATTGGGGTGCCACTCCTGTATGGGCACTGAATTTCCTATGAATACATTAATCACCCCGCTAAATCCCCCTCTCCAGCTGTAGTGTTTCCCCTTTTTCTCAGCCTTTTGCACTTGCATTTCATTGTCAGGCACCCTAGCAGCAGACTATTGCACATGGAGCATGGCAGAGGGTTCACCAGGTGAGTGGATTTTTGTGGTGGTAGTTTGGAATGTTGGGCTTTAGCTGATTTTTGGACCTCCTGGTGTTTCTCGGGGTTAAAGGGGCTTTGTCTATCTGGTTTTTTTTTGTGCCTAGACACCATTTGGGGTTGAAATGCCTTTGGGATGTGGTGATATCACTGAGGTAATAAAATATTTTTGTGAATTTTAGGTGCTGCCCTGCCATGCTTCACACAGTAGCCATTAATTAAAACCTGTGGAAAATACAGGCCACTAAAAGCTGTTTAAAAAAGCAGGATAAGGATCAGCCTCAGCTCTTCCTTTGGGGATGTTAAAAGCCCAACAGGGCAGTCAGCAAAGTATTTATAGCAAAACCTATGGGGGGATCCCTTTTAGGTGATTGTTCAGTCTCGTTCATGGCTTTGACACCTGATTCCTGAGAAGAGGAACAGACTGATTTATCCTGAGGTGTTTCCTCTCCCTTTTTCCTGAGGAGCTTGGCACAAATAACCCCTGTGTACCCCATGGTTTTTATCAAAATCCAGCAGGTCGTGGGGGAAGCAAAGCCCAGCTGGAACAGACCTTTGGGGTTGTTGGACTTCCTCTATTTTTATCTGTGTTTCGTGTGGAGGTGATTTGACCACGACAGACTTCTAATCTTCTCAGGTGTGTCCACGCCAAAGCCAGCTCATCACGGAGGCTTAGACAGGTTATTCTCTAAGCTTCCAGCCTTGGAACCCAGGAAAAACCTTCCTTCCCACAGGTAGACACGTTCCCTGTGTTTGTCACCTCTCCTAAGTGACAAATCAACTCCAGTTTAAGGTGCCACCCCCTGGAGAGACCCAGCACTAGAGGGGCAGGTCTAGGTGAGGACTTGAGCTTAAGCAGGGACAGTTTAATTCTGCCTCAGGTGATGCCCAGGGCTTGTTCTCCAGCTCTGAATTCACCCCATGGCTTCAGGTAACTCAAAGCAAAAGGTGTGGAGCTGATCCACCCCCAAGAAACCAAACTGCTGTTCTGCTTTTCCCAAGAGCCCTTTTCTTGGGAGCTTTTCCATCAAAGAAATGGGAAAACTTGGGATTTCAGACTGTTTCCAATGTTAAACATCATTGCAAGGGTTGTTTTTTTTTCTCCTTCTGGGACTGTCCTCACTGCAAAGACAGAGGTCCATGGCAGGGGTGTCACCAGTGAAGGACACCCCTGTCACCACTGCTGTAGACTGTCTTCCTGTGGAAGTGTTGAGGCTCCAGAGGAGATAATTCCTGTAAATCAGGAGTTCCAGCCCTGTGCTTTTTGTCTCAAAGTGCTGCAAACCTTAAAAGAAGTCCAAAAACTCCCTAAATATCCAAAAGAAACCCCCCAAAAGCTCAAGGCCTCCACAAAAGATCTGGAAGAAATAAGGGAGATTAAGCCAAAGATGTTTCAGGTCTTGGCTAGGCTGTGGTCCTTCCTTCCTTATGGAGAGGAAGAAAACAGGAATGTCCCAAGGGTGTTGGTGATCCCAGCTAGGGAAGGAAAGTCCCTGACCAAGATTTGGAGATAAACCTCAAATTTGGATTTTTGGATTTTATTCGAAACAGCACCTTGTTGCAAAATAACCAACATTGTGCTGAGGCTGAGTGAGTGGGAGGAAAAATGAGCTGTGTAAATGCGATTTTCTTTCCTGACCAGTCCCATTCCTGTCCAGTGCGAGGTCCTGGATCAACCAGTGACTTTATGGGTCACTGAGACAGCAACTCCTGGTGCCCTGAGTGAGCAGAGAAGGAAAACCCCTTGCAACAGATCCAGAGAAATCAAAGAATCCCACACTGGATCAGTTGGGTTGGAGAAGATCTCCAAGGTCATCGAGTCCCCACTTTGCCTGAGTGCCACATCCAGGCATTCCATGAAAAGCTCACAAAAAGATGAGTCAATTATGATGTTAAGACCCCCAGGGATGGTCTGAGAGATGAGATGTGACCATGGAGGTGTGGTGAATGCAGGGGAGGAGGCAGTGACTCCAGGGTTGGATCTCACCTCCTGGATTTATCTTCTGTTCTGAGGAAAAGTCAGGGCTGTGATGTAACTTAGTAAACTTTGATATAAAAGCTTCAGGTGCTTGATTAAATTGCTCTTTATTGGGGTTTTGACCAGAGTAGCTCCCGGACAGACAGATGATGGAGGTGTGGTGGATGCAGGGGAGGAGGCAGTGACTCCAGGGTTGGCTCTCACCTCCTGGATTTATCTTCTGTTCTGAGGAAAAGTCAGGGCTATGATGTAACTTAGTTAATTTTGATATCAAAGCTTCAGGTGCTTCATTAAGTTGCTCTTTATTGGGGTTTTGACCAGAGTAGCTCCCGGACAGACAGATGATGGAGGTGTGGTGGATGCAGGGAAGGAGGCAGTGACTCCAGGGTTGCATCCCACACAGCTGTGGATGGGAATGTTGGATCTCACCTCCTGGATTTATCTTCCACTCTTAAGGAAAAGTCAGGGCTGTGATGTAACTTAGTTAATTTTGATATCAAAGCTTCAGGTGCTTCATTAAGTTGCTCTTTATTGGGGTTTTGACCAGAGTAGCTCCTGGACAGACAGATGATGGAGGATCTTGAATGAGGACTGCAGCTTTTTGCAGATGATTTGGTGGAAAAACCTTCATGTTTTGGCCTGACTGGCACAGAGGTTCTACAGGGAAGAGCTGTGACTTGTGGGCCTGGAAAGTTCTCAGGGCTTAAATCACTGCATGGGGGGTTTTGTGATTTGTCAATGTCACAGAATCCAGACCAGCTTGGGTTGGGAGGGACCAAAAATCCTCCTGTTCCACACCTTCCACTATCCCACATCCAACCTGGCCTTGGACACCTCCAGGGATGGAGCACTTGAGCCATTTCTGATGGGAAAAATCCTTCCAATTATCATCCTGAATGATGTCAATTAAGAGTTTAATCAACTCTTGCAGTTGAAGTGGCAAAAGATGGAGGGCTTGAGCCTTCAGTTCATCTTATCTTTAACCAAGTGTCCCTGTTGAGAGATGTCTTCTGCCCCTCTGTCACTGCTGAGTGTGGTGGCATTCCTGAAATGCTTCATTTCTGAGGCTGGCTGCAGGGGAAATCCCATCCATGGTGTCCTGTCAGCACCTCGTGTCTTTAATTTGGCAGTTCAGGATTTGTCAGGGTAACACCTGATTTTAAATGCTCTAATTCCAGCTGCTGTGGCTGGACCTCGTTATAGAGCTGGTTTATCTCCCTGAAAAATACACCCTGGTCCCCTTGCTCCACCTCTTGAAGGCCTCTGCAGTAATTCCCCCAGAAGAGAGGTGGTCAAGAGGATATTTTTTTGAAACCTTTGCAAAGCAAGTTCCCAGTCAAAGGAAACATCTAATAAAAATCAGTTGTGGGACATTTCCATGTTTGTGCTGAGCAATGTTGGCAGTAACACTCCAGGTGGTGTCCAGAATTGCAGTGGATGAGGGCAGGGATGGCTTGATTTTATTATTTTTTTTTTTTAATTTTTTTGTGTGTGTGTGTGTTAAAATCTACTCATTCCAAACCATTGATGAGAATTCTTCCATCACAGTGTTCAAAAGTCACCCTTGGCTCTGAGAGGAGCCTGGTGATGAGATGGTATCTGCTGCCCTGTGTGCTTGGGCCCTGTAGTGCATTCCTGAGCACAGGAATTTCCACTGGATTCCTCAGCCTCCACTGGATTCCTCAGCCCTGCCTCTGTTGCCTTGGTGAGGCTGAGCTGGAACAGAGACTGGGCAGAGCTGGAGAATAAAGTAGAGATTTATTAAAAGGTCTTTAGGATACACCTTGAGCAGGACAAGAGACTGGCCCAGGGCTACACCCAAGGTGGACTAAGAGTGGTCACAAAATGGACCCAAAATGGCCACAAAATGGTCACAAAATGGCCACAGAATGGTCACAAAAGGGCCACAGAATGGTCACAAAATGAACCCAAAATGGTCACAAAAAGGTCACAAAATGGACACAAAATGGTCTCAAAATGGACACAAAAAGGACCCAAAGTGGACACAAAATGGACTAAAAATGGACCCAAAATGGTTCCAAAATGGACACAAAATGGCCACAAAATGGCCACAAAATAGTCACAAAATGGCTGACTGGTCACCAGGTCTCACACTTTTATAAGTTTTGGTCCATTTGCGTCTTGGGGTTTAATTGTCCAATTCCAGCTCCAGGTTGTGAGGTCCCATCCTTCTTGTTCCTCCCTCCAGCCCACCCTTGTTTGTGCTTTTGGGCCTGAAAGTTGTCCTTGGTCTCCATCAGGAAAAGGATTTTTTTTGTCCACCTACTCAGTGAAGAGACCTGACTAACACTTAGTGTGAGGCAGCCCAAAATCTGAAAAACATGAAAGTTAAAACTGAAGGCGTCACTCTGAAGGAGGGGAAGAAGGTGCAGGAGCATCTACCACAAAAGGCTTTGGCAGGACAGTGCTCGGCACAGTTTGCTCTGGTTTCTTCCCCCAGCACTGATGGAAACAAAGTCCTCTGAATGAGCTGGGCATCAAAAGTCCAGTGGAAAATTCCACTATTTTTTAGCCTTTTCCATTTGGTGCTGAACTAAGGGCTGAGGGATTTGAGAGGTCGCTCACTCCTGACTCTGCAGTGCTCACAATTTGCACACCTTTGGTGTCCAAGAGAGCAGAGCAAGAAGAGTCAACTGTGGCCTCTGGAGCTACTGGATCCCCAACAGCAGCACCAGTTTTTGGAGGGGAACCTGCAGCTCTCAGTCAAGATGAAATGAATCTGGTTTTTCATCGGATCGTGTTGCCTTGCTACAAACCAGACAATGTCTTGTGCTCTCTGAGGGGCTCCAAGGTTGAGTCGATCCCTCGAGTCCTTGTGCACTTTCCATTTTGTCCCATAAAAGAACTCTCAAGAGCAATAATTCTGTGCTGCTTCACGACCCCGAACTTTTGTCCCTACTCCTCCTCCATGCCCAGCAGCGTTTCTTGTGACATCACAACCTGTAGAGACACAAAATCCCCCTCGGGTCAGGGCTCCACTCTTGGGTTCTTCCTTCAAGCACGAGGGTGTTGAGAAGGTTCACGCCATTTCCCGTTCTTGTTGGGGTCAGCCTGGTTTGGTTCCACGGGGCTGGGCATTGCCTGGCACTTCTGGCTCCCTGCATCAGGACCCACATGGGAAATGCTTCTCCACCTGCCTTCCCCTTCCAGGGGCTGCTCCCATGGCAGGAGATCAGCTCTCTGGTCATTCCCAGATGTTGTCGATGATGCTACCGAAAAAAGAGGATTTTTCACTTTGGGAAGGGAAAAGCTTTTTCTGGTCTTGTGTTGACAGTCAGTGTGGTGGCAGTGGTTGCTGTGGTCAAAAGTGGGGCTGGTTCCTGCCTCCTCACCCTGCAGGACTTTGGAATTGAGTTGCTGTGGGAGCTCCAAGTGGAAAAGGTTTCATGTGAGGTCCTGCTGTTCTGTCTGATGTAGAGAGTTGAGCCAGGACACTCACTGAAAAAGCCAGGAGGACATCCCTCATTCCACAAGTGACTGCAGTGAAATCACACACTATCCCATCCTTCCCAGCCATTCCACGTGGCTTTGGGAATTCTACATGAAGTTTTCAAGATGCTCCATTGAATGTCCAGATTGTCCAGGCAGGTTGTCGTGGTGTCAGCCAAGACCTTTCCAACTCTCTCGCGTTTCAAGGCTAGCAGAACCTGCCTGTCCAGCTGCAAATTCCCAGTGCTGCTGGAAGGAGAACATGCCAGACATTCACAGGGCTCGTGGCAGAAGCTCTTCATTCCATCTGCTGCCAGATCCCAGCTCCATGCCCCCAGTCCAGACAGAGTTTTGCCTTGGGCTGGTTTCCTCACTGATGAGACTTTGTGGTGGCAGGACCTGTAGTGCCATTCCAGCCCATCTTCCAACCCTGCCTCATTCCTGGGATGAGATAACCAGATTTATTCCTTCTCTTGGCATTTGGATGTAGAGCCACATGTGAGCAGGTGTCCAGAAAACCACAGGGACTTTCTGTGTGGGCTGTGGGCAGCAGGTCAGGGGAGAGGATTGTCCACCTCTACTCTGTCAAGAAACCCCACCTGCAGAGCTGGATCCAGCTCTGGGGACCCCAACTGCAGAAGGACCTGGAACTGCTGGTCCAGGAGAAGAGGCTGGAAAAGAGGAGGCTTCAGGGAGAGCTCATAGCTCCTTCCAGGAGAGCTGCAGAGGGACTGGGGACAAAGCCCAGGGAGGGACAGGACACAGGGAATGGCTTCCCACTGCCACAGGGCAGGGCTGGATGGGAGATTGGGAATTCCTGCCTGGGTGGGTGAGAAGAGACTGGCACAGGCTGCCCAGAGCAGCTGTGGGTGTCTCTGGGTCCCTGGAATATCCAAGGCCAGGTTGGATGGGCCTTGGAGCACTCTGGGATAGAGGAAGATGTCCCTGCTCGTAGCAGGTGGTTGGAACTGGGTGATGTTTAAGGCCCCTTCCAACCCAAACCATTCCATGATTCCATGGCCTGAGCCTCTTTACGCTGGATGGGAGATAAGGATGGACTCAACCTGAGGTACCAGGAAGAAGACAGGATGTCTCGTGTCCCTGAGCAGGACAGTATTCCATATCCTGCAGGGCTGGGAATGAAGCTGAAGCTAAAGCTTTGTCCATGCTATTCTATTTTTGATTTTGATTTTTGGTGCCATGGTTTAGTTGAGGTTAGAGTTGGGTCGGACTTGATGATCCTGGAGGTCTCTTCCAACCTAATGATTCTGATTCTGATTTCAAGGGTGTTAAAGCAAGACAGAAACTGGCACTGATGACCCAAACAATCCTGATGTCCAGGGCATTTCTCATCCTTGTCACCAATTCTCTAGGCACTGAACCATCCCACCCACCCAACCTTCTCCCCTAAAGCCCTTTGGGGTGGGTTAAAGGAGTCAGTTGCAATGTAGGATCAAAACAGGTGTTCTTGTGCTTTTATGCTTCGTGCCAGGTGAGATTTCTGTATCAGACGTCGCGTGACTTTTCACCTCTGAGTCCTGTGTCTCTCTGCTCTCAGGTAGATCCTGACTTATCCTTGTTCTTCCACAAGCTGAAACCTCTTCCCTGCTGAAGCAGCAGGAGTTTCACTCTCTCCACAGTCCCCTGGCTGGAATGCAAACATTGCCAGACCCAGCATTGGAGTCCAACCACAGCCACCTCGGAGTTGATCAACTCCAATCCTTTGATTCAACCCCTAAGGCTTTCCATGGGTCTTCTCCTGCCTTGGCCACCCTCATGTCCTACCCATTCCCCCCATGGAAGCCATTCCAGACCCTCCTTCCTCCCAAAGCCAGCTGATCCTCCACCAAAAAATGTCTTTCTTTGAGATGTGTGTGTGGTTTGGGTGGCTTCAAGGAGGGGGAGCAAAGGCATGGCCTGGCTGCATCTTCCTGGGAGCCCATGGCCACGGTTTGTGCTGCTCTGTGTGTGTTCCATCACCTCTGCTGCTGTCCCTCCCAGGCAGGAGCTGGTCTGAGCAGCCACTGAGGTTCCAATGGGGTCCCATTTCCCTGCCTGCCCTGCTCCTCACAGCGCTCCCTCACCCCACTCCACTTCCTTTTCAGAAATGCGTTTTCCAAAGCCTCCAGAAGTTGGTTTGGGGTTGGTTTTTTGGGTTGGGTGGTGTGGTTTTTTTTTTTGTTTTTTTTTTTTTTGTCTAATGGATTTCCTGTTTTTAATACAATTGAAAGGGTCTGAAATCCATGCTTTAGATTAACATATGCCAGATAGATTAGGGCTAATCAGGGCGCAGGTCTGAGCAGATGCAGCGCGGGGCCAATCCCAGACCTGATTACGGCATCTCAGTGCTTTAATCGTCTCTCTCCCAAGGGCGATCAGCTCTGCTCTAATGCACAGCAGACTTTCCAGCCCTCTCCTCCTCTGGTTTGTCACCACCCCTGGCAGGAAGGGCTGCCACGTCATCTGCTGAGGCGATTTGCGTTAATCCCGCGTGGAGCGGGATCCGCGCGCCGCCGCCTCTCACGGACACTCACTTCCCAGTGCTCTGAGAGGTGGCCAAGCCTTGTCTGAGTTCATTCACCCTTCCCAAATAACCCCCATTGGGTGTCCAGGGCTCACCAGAGCCCGGTTTTGGCACAGAGGGATGGTGGCTTGAGCGTTGCGTGGTTGGTGACCTGTAGGGGTGGTGGTGGCTCCGCTCCTTGGGTTGTCCATGTGTCGTTTGATCTCCTCTGGGTTAACAACCCCAGTAACCCAAAGGGCTTAGTTGGCTTGTTGGTCTGGAGCAGGGATTTGAGGTGCATCCCAGGCCAGAGCTCCAGCTCTTGCTTAAACTGGGATGTGCTGTGTTCTCCTGAGGGGTCTGCTTGGAGATTTTCTTCAGCAGAGCTGAGCCTGAGCTCTCTTTTCTCATTTGTTCTGTGGCCTGAAATTCCCAGTGACCAGAAAGGTGCTGGGAACCTCTTCCTGACTCTGTGCCAACCAACCAGGGAACCAATTCCTCGGCTGGGCTTGGGGAATGTGGCCACGACCCCCTCAGGCTGGAGGATCAGGAAACTTCCCCAGCCCAGGGCTTTGGGACCCCGAGGGGAGGATGTGGAGGTCACCCACCTGGTCAGCACGATTAACTCCTAAGCTTTCCTGTCTGCACAGAGAGTTATCTGAGGACACGGAGCTGCCTCTGTTACCAAACGAGTGCCCTTGGTGGGGCAGAGCTCTGCTCCCTGCTCCTCATCCCAAAGGGATGGCACTGCTTTTTTTGGGAACCAGGAATCATGGCAGGGCTGGTCGTCCATCCCATGCTGCTGCTGGAAGGATTTGTTCACCAGAAAACTAGGTTTTGTTGACCAAAAAAACTGGGGTTTTTCCCCCAGCAGAGGTGTGAGTAGTTTCTGAAATGTCTAAATTATTTCGCTTGTCCAAATCCTCCTTGGCCAAGCCAAAGGTGGAGGTGGGCACAGGGATAATTCCAGAGTGATGGATTTTCTCCTCCCAGCCTGCAGGATTTGCCATTCCCCTCCCCTGCCCAGCTCTGTCGAGTGCTCATTGCTATTTTTTCCACCTCTTTCCACTGTTCACATCACAGTAACCCTCAGGGGTCTCCTTGTTTTGTTGTCACCTTGGTTGGTGTTTCCTGGCTCACCAGGACTCTCCTTTGGCACTGCAGCATTTTCCTCCCAGCCCGAAGCTTTCCCAGCTCCATCCTCAGCCTGGAGGCATCTGATCCCTTCCTGCAGCTGGGCCAGCCTTGGGAAAAGCTGGTTCTACTTTGCTGGATCCATCCATGACTGGGGAAGGGCTGGGAAAGGGGGATTGCTTTCGTTTCTCTGTTTTATAAGTCACATACACAAGTGGGAAAGCCTGGGGCCAGGGCCAGGAGCAAGTTTGGCTCAGCCAGGGCTGGTTGGTCCCACAGAACCCTTTCCCTGTGAGGGGAGAAGGACCTGGCTGGGATGGGGAGGGAGCAGGAGGAAGGGAATTGTGTTGTAATGGATGCACAGCAATGGGATCCTCTCATGTGCCACTGGTGGGGAGGAGTTTGAGTGACAGGGGATGGGAGAAGCTGAATTTATCCCTCCCTCAGTTCCCATTTCTGGGCATATCAAGTGGAAAATGTGTATAAGGGAGGGTGTTCCTCCTCAGTGGGTGATCCCTGATGGGCTGTGGGGTGGCTGGGAGCAATCCCTGCCTCCAGGAAAACTCAGCCTGATGGGTTTGGCTGAGCAGGTCCCTGCTGGACCATCCCCAGACATGGCTGGGTTGGGTTCCTCCTCCAAAACTGATGTTCTTTCTTTCCTCCTCATCCTCATTCCCTCCCTGCAGCCACACAGGCTCCAGGGTGTGGGCCCCAAGGTGCTGCCACCCATCTCTGCCCCATCCCACCCA
>VWZU01004434.1:326695-344527 GCA_013397095.1 Sterrhoptilus dennistouni | reverse complement strand
CTTTATCCAGGTCCCTCTCATGCCACAAAGAAGCTACAAAGGCGAGGAGTAAGACAATCCCTGCCATATCTCACCCCTCTCCATTTCTTCACTGTGTCATCTTACACATCAGAACAAGTGTCTTAAATACACACTTCTATTTCCATGTACACAAGGGTTTGGTCACTGGATTAATTAACTGTTCCATGTTTCACAAAAGGGTAACTCTTATCATCAGAACTACAGGAGCTTCACTTTTTAATGATTTTTGAAGTGCTGTGTGAAAGCACACTACGTAAAATTTCCATGCATAAGAGACAAGGCAAACACAGCCAGCCTTCCTCAGGATCTGCTATAATGGGCGTTTTTTCCATGCCAACCCCCTCCCTACACTGAATATTGAAAGAAAGTTTCTCAGGTAGGTCTGTAATAGCCACTTCCTTGCACACAAAATCGGTGGAGGCACAGAGGAAACACTGTTACTGAAGAGGATTTTTCTGAGCAGTGTAAACTGCATAATACCAGGAGAAAACGGTGGAAGAATTCCTCATGGGACTGAGGTTTCACTACACACTGCAGCTAACAGATGACCTTTGGCAAGGGCTTCACGTCAATAGGGAAAACATTTACTCACTGAATAAACAAAGCCAGACTATAAGCCTTGAATTCATAGATTCAAACCAGCACCACTGCTTAGACGAGAGTAAGAAATTGAAGGAGCTAGCCAAATGACAGCAAAATATCCAGCCCATAACAGTATTGAATCTAACTACTTTTGAAATCCCAAATGAGAGTTTCTACTCTGCTTCCATCAGAGCTAATGGCAAAATGTCACTGCCTTCACCAGTGCCAAGCCCAAGTCACTGCATTTCCCAGACTGCTCTCCACCCACTCTGCCTACACCAACGAAAGTGCATGAAGAAAACTAAGGATGTTATTTGTCTATTAAGCATCCTTTCCATATTTTCATACCTAATCCAGAAAAGGGACCACACTAAAGGCAGAAATTCACAGCCCATTACACCTACTTCAGTGGTTAATGATCTGATTTGTATATCTGAGTGTGCATGAAGAAAGAACCATCCCTGGATTATAAAGAAAGCCAAATCTACTCTGGTCAAAACAAAACACAGAAATCAAAACAGCTTTCCTGTACTATAATAAGCACATGAACCCAGTTCAGTTATTTCAGAAAGATTCCAGCCACTTCCAAAATCATTCTCTTTAAGAGAATCTATCCAAGTATCCAAAGTAAATATGCAAAATTAAGTACCCAAAATCATTGTGTTCATCAAGTTTTCAAGTATTAGCCCTAGTCCCAAACCAGACTAGGATCACCAAGACTAGAAAAACAACTAAAGATCAAGACGAGTTAAAGTCGGTTATGGTAAAATAAAATTAAAACTTAAAAAAATCATAAGGCAAGTCTGAATCACTGGGATTTGGAAGATATAAAAGTTCTGTAAGATACCATTATATACCTCATGGGAAGAATGAGTTTCATAGCAGATGGAAAAACAGTGAGATGTTAAGAGAGCCCGTGCTACCATAAGCCACGTGAGAAACAGTAAATATGAAAAATACACAACTCCAAGGCATGAAGCCAAATAAACACATCCAAAACATGCATTTCCATCATGCTTAGACATCAGAGATAAAAGGTGTCTTATCAAATGTCACATGATCACAGCAAGTCTAAGATGAACACAGTGGCCTACTAAGCATCATCACTCTGGGACAGAGACCAAGATCACTTGGAGTCTTTTACAGTTCAGATTCTTTCAGATGACCAAGGTGCTGGTGTGTTTTAAAAGGATTTCATCACTGAGAACAATGGGAGAGGGATCATATTCCTATCACACTATTACATGCTTTTAGTTTTGCTTTTGAATTTGTCTACTTAAGGACAAAAAGCAAAAAGAAATCTCAAACCACAAAAAAGGCACAATCCTCAGCAAGGGAGGCAGAGCTCTAACACACCACTGGTGCTGCAAAGGACTTCTCAGACTCAAAGAGGGATTTTTTTTTCTCCTCCCCAAGGCTGCTATGAACACTTCACACTGTAAATACAGTGTTCTTATAATACTGCCACAGGGTGGATGTAACACACACGCCTCCTGATAATAAAAGAAAACAATCAAGGAGTGTGCATTCTTTTTCCTCACTTGTGAAGAACACAAGGCTTCCCAAAAGGAAAAACTTAATCAATTTTAACGGCATCATTTTATTAAATTATCTGTCAAGAATACCTTTTCATTCAAAAAAAAAATCCAATCAAAACAGAAAATTGCTTGGAATCAATAAAACAATTCAAACCCTCAGGGAATTCTACCCCACAACTAATACACTGCTCAGCATGAGCAGAGAAGTCTCAGCTGTTAGGTATCATGCACAAGGCTGTTGTAAAGCCACCTGTAAGGCACCCAGCTGTGTCCCTGGAGAACTACCTGCTGCTACAGCCTCTGAACACTTCAAAGCCTCAGATCCCTGCAAGCACTGCTCCCACCGTCAATACACTCCTGCTACTCCGCTACAGCAGGCAGCACAACAGAGCAAAGCAGCCCTGACACAGATCCATGTCTGGCTGTCACTTCTGCTTAACACCAGCCTTTCCAGATGCCTGTGCTGCTCTGCAGCTCACTCTGAGACCAACTAGGTGCCGCTGCCAACGCTGTCAGGAAGATCTGCAGCCTGAGGAGAAAACAGAGGTGCCCGGTCTCCCCGTTTAGTGCCTGGCCCACAGCTCCCCACAGCAAGGGCTCCATGCCACTTAGAAATATCTCCATGCTTGGACTCAAATTACAGCTCAAAGCAAACAGAAGCAAACTATTCTGTTGGCAGCTTCCATTACGTCAGGTACAGAAAGAGCTGGCTGGGCAGAAGTCTGCAGGCCTTATCACAGAGAAAGCAGCATGCAAGCAAGCACAACCTAAGACACCATTTTCACCTAGCCAAATTTCCTTTCCTACTTTTCTGTTGCTGAAGGGTTTGCCCATCTATCTCCCTTATCTTTATAGCATATTATTATACAATAATCTCATTCAAGATCAAAACAGAAGAAGCAATAGCCTTTTATCTCTTGTCGACAGCAATGCTATTTGAAATTTACTATCAGTTGACGACTCCCCAGTTGCAGCTGCTGAACAGTAAGTCGATCCATACGATCTCTGCAGTGCTTTACAACACCACAGCACAATTGCTCAGTCTCTGACACACAGAAAGAACCATCCCTGCAGGTCCCCACCACAGCACTTTAACACAAGTTCCCGCCTGGCGTCCCTTTCCTCAGCAGCACATATTTGAGTTTTATCATCTCACAGAACACACACATAACCACACACAAGCACATGTCACTCGTCACTCTTAAAACAGTCAGGAATTCCTAGACCTCATCTTGTTTCTCAGCACAAGACCCAAGTGCCACTCGAGCTCCCCAGACCAATTCCCACGGTAGTCATGTTTTACCACAGCAGTAGACAGTTTTAACTCAAGTTTACTGCAGGTTATCAATGTCAATTTGAGCACCTCCCATTCACAGACTGATAATGTGATGGTGTCAAGGCCTTGAAAGTCCCGTGTACTTAGGTGTACTCAATCTAGCAGTCTTGTAAAGAAAAATTAATGTGCCTCTTCAAAAACGAATCATGGTATCACAGAATGTGCTGACTTGGAAGGGACCCACAGGATCATGGAGTCCAGCTCCTGGCCCCGCACAGGACCAGCCCCAGGAGTCACACCACGAGCCTGAGAGCACTGTTGGAATGCTTCATGAACTCTGTTAGGTTGGTGCTATGACTTCCTCAGGGAGCCTGTGCCAGTGCCCAGCCACCCTCTGGGGGAAGAACCTTTTCCTGGTATCCAACCTAAACCTCCCTGGTTCACTTCATGCCACTTCCTTGAGTCCTGTCCCTGCTTATGACAGTGAAGTGATCTGTATCCCCTCCGCTTCCCCTCACAAGGACGCTGAAAACCACAACATTCCCTCTCAGTCTCCTCTCCTCCAGGCTGAGCAGATCAAGTGACCTCAGCCACTCCTCATATGGCTTCCCCTCAAGGCCCTTCACCATCCTTGTGGCCCTTCTTTGGATGGCTTCTAATGGCTTAATGTCTTTCTTATATTGTGGCACCCCAAAGTGCCCCCAGCCCTGGCGGTGAGGCTGCCCCAGTGCAGAGCAGAGGGGACAATCCCCTCCCTCGCCTGGCTGGCCATGCTGCGCCTGATGCCCCCAGGACAGGGCTGGCCCTCCTGGCTGCCAGGGCACTGCTGGCTCACATTCAGCTTTCCACAGAACAGGACCCCCAGGTCCCTTTGCACACCACTGCTCTCCAGCCTCTCACTCTCAGTGTGTATGCACAGCCAGGGTTGCCCCATCCCAGGTGGAGAATCCTGCACTTGTCCTTATTGATCTTCATATGGTTGTTGATTGCTCATCTCCACAGCTTGCTGAGGTCTCTGCAGGGCTCTTTGCCATCAAGGGAATCAACATCACCTCCCAATTAACTGTCCTCCACAAGTTTCGTTAGTATCCCTTGCAGCTCTGTGTCCAGGTCACTTAGGAAGACCGTGAAGAGCACAGGGGGATGGAGCCCTGCAGAACTTGGACACCAGCTGATGTTACCCCATTCTCTATAGTCCTTTGTGCCTGACCCCTGAGGCAGTTGCTCACCTACTGTGTAACACAATGTCCAGCTGTGTGCTGGACATCCTGTCCAGAAGATCTTACGAGAGACAGTACCCAAAGCTTTGCTCAAGTGCAAGAAGATTGATCTAGTGGCTTCCCTAGATCAGCTAGGTAGGTCACCCTGTTGTAGAAGGATTCAACAGGTAGGACTTTCCCCTCATGAAGCTGTGCTGGCTGTGACCAATGCTGTTCTGTTATGCTACAGCTGTTCTTCAATACTTCCCCAAATAATATTTTCCATGATTTTATCAGGCAGTGGTGACTCTGACAGACCTGTAATTTCTGGGGTCCTCCTTCTCGCACTCCCTGGAAATTGTGACAATGTTTGCCAGCTTCCAGTCAGCTGGGATGTCTCAGGATTCCTCAAACTGTTCAAAAATCATCAAGAGATGTTTTGCAATGACATCAGCCAGCTCCTTGAGGATCCTGTGAGGAATCCCATCAGGCCTTATAGATTTGTAGGGATCCAGCTGCAGCAACAGATCATACATAAGTTCAGGGTTAACTGTGAGTTGATGATTCTCATAGTGGTCATGATCCTCCAGCCCAGGGCACTGAGACCCCCCTGATCCATCATCAGTGCTGAAGAGAGGGGCAAAGAATGCATTAAACACCTCTGCCTTGTCTATGTTCCTGTTTATGAGGTGACCATCCTCATCCTGTAACAGGCTGATGCTATTTCAATACTGCTTTTTGCCATTAATGTATTTAATAAAAGTCTTTTTATTGTCCCCTACATTTCTGGCCACCTTCAACTCCAAGTGAGCTCTGGCCACATTAATTTCTCCCTGCAATGACAAGCAGCATCTCTGTGTTCTTCCCATGCCACCTGACCTTGCTTGTACTGGGAATGCACCTTCCTTTTTCACCTTACATCCAAGAGGATATCCCTATTCAGCACAGCCAGCCTTCTGCCTTGCCTGCTTGACTTGCAACCTTTAGGAGTTGCCTGCTCCTGTATCCTTAGGAGGTGGTGTTTAAAAACTGACAAGCACTGCTGACCCCAGTACCTGTAAAAAGATTTTCTTAGGGGACTTTACTTACTTTACTTTACTTACAGGGGACTTGACTTTACTTACTTTACTTACAGGGACTTTACCCTGAGCAGCTTTGTGGTCTGCTACCCTCATATCTAGAGCTGCAGTTTTTCTGGCACTTTTCCTCCTGTCAGATCTTTTTCCCTGTCAAATGATGGTGATCATTATGGGACGTGCCTTCCTCAGATGCAATACAGTATCAGCCAAGACAAGCCTTTAAAATCACTCTTCCAGACTGTTCCAGCAACTTCACCGCAAGCCACTCTGCCCCACTCTGACATTAACCTTCAGGTAAGATGCTCACTCTTACCATCTGTCATCACTCACCAACCCTTTTTCACAGGCACATAAGTGACCACTACACTTGCTGCTTTGCCCAAATTCTGAGCACTGCAACTATGTTACATTCTGCTGTTTAGCCACCATCCCTTCCTCCCAGCCAGCTCATCTGAAAAACTAAAAACTGTTCCTCACTTCCTTTTCACAAAGCTCTGCTCATGCAATCACCACATTTCAGGCCAGCAGCAGCTGCAATTCCACAGTAAATGACACCCCCCCCAAGGTTATGTACTCGGTAACCTTTGTGAAGGCACCCTGGGATCCAGCTCAAACACTGCAGGAATCCACTGGGATTCAAAGCCCTTTCCAAACCTACGATCCCCATCGTTCAGTCAGCGCAATGGATATTGGCGAAATTCGTTTAACTTTAAAATAACATTTGTTTAGCAATGATAGAATAAGGGTCTGCCTAAATTACAGAACTCTATTCCATAATCCACAGGTATTAAATCTTTCATTTCTCAGAACTCACGCGAAACTCTGTAAATCTTTGAAGTATTTTTCATCTGCAAGTGTCTTCAGTTCTTCCACTGGACACTCCACATGTAGGAGTATGATAAATTGATAACCCCTCCAATATAATAAATGAAAAAGCATCATGGGAGAAAGTAAAGTCTGAATAAAATCATGCTTTGAATTCCTTGCTCATGGAAAACAGCACACAAGCTCTATTTGACACCAAGCAGTGCCTGGATTTTACACAATTTCCCTTATACAAAGGTCCATGAGTTTCAGACCTTTCTCAAAAACAAGCTGTTCCCATGTCTAACAAATTTATGCAAAAAAGAAATACCTTGAAACTATAAATGAGAACTCCTCCACTGCACAACTTGATCTCACCAGGAAACAGCAAAGGAATATTCAGCACAGGTCACCTTTGCAGATTTACCCACCAACGAGGCTAAAAAGCCAGGTGTGTCAAACACTGAGCAGGAAACCTAAAACAGCTTCAGTATCTAACATTTAATTAGAGTGAGAGCCCAAACCATAAAGAGAAGGTTTACCAACAGAGGAGCAAGCTGAAATGCAGCGTAACAAAATTTGCTTAAAAACTATCAAAACCCTAGCCAGTCACCAGAAAACCAGGAGTGTAATGGGTTTGAGGTAAACATCTCTGATTTCCTTTCCAGAGGCTTTGAAGAATGCAGCATGTACATCACAAGGCTTTTATGATGGGCCTGGCTAATATGAATGCCCATTACAGTTGCTGTACTACACTCTCTGGAAGGCCACAGAAACAAACAAGCTCTGCCAGGTGACCAAAAGAAGAAAAGCTTTCAGGAGCAAACACTCCTAAGCACTTCCCCAAGCCTCTCTCAACACCATTCCTCTGTATTTAGACAGAAGTTCAAAACCCGGAGCAATGCCTGCAGTCATTTTTCATTCAATTATATTTCACGGAGAAGAGGTTCAGAAGTGACCTCTAATTTCAGGAAATGAAATCCCGGAGAACACACTCGGCTATCCAGGGACTAACTGCAGAACTGCCAGGGAAAACTGGCACTGACACCTCTTGCTTCAAATGACACCAGTGCTTCAAATAGGCTATTTTGGCTTTGTGTTGAAATGAGGATTTAGAATTTTGATTCTAGGGGGATACAGCTAAACAATTTCTAGTAATTAGGTAGAAGTACATGCAATAACTACTTTTGGGAGCTTAGCTTTAGGAAAAGAATCAAGTCTGAGGGCAAAAAAATGATGAGGAAAGCAAGGGTGCTGACTTGAAGCTGCAAGGCTTTAAAATACTGCAAAAAACACCTCCCACCCACACTAAAACATCTTACATGAGTCAGTAAATAAATGTATCTACTCTAAGACTGCAGCCAGGTTGTCAAGCTTTCTTCTCTCCTGTATTTTGCCCCTAAATGAAAGGCATTCTCCTTTCTTTCATCTCACAAAATGAGAGCACCTTTTTCTCCCTCTGAAGAACTACTGTGTCTCCAGAAAAATGTATTTTTAGCACTTGGGGGATGAGCTTTGTTTCCTTGTGACTACCAAGGAAACTGATTCAGATCAGTGATTCAATGGAAAACAACTTTTTTTTTTAATAAATTCCATTATTAGTGGCATCACTACTATTACATTCCAAATATTCAGACTCCTGAGCTCAAGAGAATAAAAGGTAGATTTTTTAAAAATATATATTTTCTGGGTTGCACAAGCTACATACTAGAGCCTAGCCCAAAAAAAAAAAATCACTATCATTCAGGTTACCCCAAGCTCATTTACTCAGTGACCCTGATGATGAACCTGAGATGCCTGATCACAGCCCAGTAAAGCATGGTGTACAAACTCAGCTGCAGAACTGCAGCAGCTGGAGGCACAATCCTCATCTTGTAGGATGAGGGAGAGCAAGGGTGAGCCCTAAGCTCAAACACCACAGAGCTCATAATGATGCAACAAGTCCACTGGAGGGTCAAGAGGCATCACTGACTGAAAGGGAAGCAGGTGTTTGCCAACAGGATTCCAACTAGGTGTTGATTAAAATTTCAACTTTTCAATTAGATGATGTCTGTTTGAAATGCCCAGAATAGACAAATGTAATTGTTGTCAGCCTCTGGAAACTCTGAGAAGGAAAACAGCTAGTGAAAAACTTGAAACCTTCAATACAGACCACAAAAACTCAATAGGAATTTTTATATTTTTTGGGAGGGAATTTGCTTACCCTTCTAAGACTACTGTAAGTACAGTGGATCAGAGATACTACTGGCAAAGTAGGAATACAGAAACAAACACAGTGAAGAGTTATCAGTAATTCTACTAAAGGCAAGAGAGATCCTGTGAAGGTGAAACCTGTAAGGCGACACCCTTGACATTCACACACAGTTGCAAGGAACCACTGGTATCTCCTGTAACAGGAAAAGTGGAAAGGACCTAAGCTAAGTCAGTCATTCTTGTCAAGGAAGTCTGAATGACAAAAAGCCTTGGAAGTGCTGACCCCACATTAAACATTATCTGAGCTTCTGATTAATAACCCTTGATCCTTCTGAACATGTATATATTAATAGAAGAATATGTAGGAATCTGTATCTGAATTCACCTAGCAACAAGAGGCAAANNAAAAAAAAAAAACAAAACCGACAATATAATCAAGAAAAAACAAGTACAATGCAAAGGAAGTCGTATATATTACAAATAATACTTGAAAACACTTTTAAAATTTCACTACCTTTGCCATGCAATTTATTCAGCAAAGTTATTTGCAATAATCAGGCTTTAAAATAGACAGATGATAAAAGGGTAAGAGGTTTTCTTTTCTTTTCCAAACTAATTTTCTTATACCACGATCTATGAAACAGATTTTGTGGAATATATAATTCTCTGAGTTGATAACTCTATTCCAAGCAGTCATACATTAAATGACATTACAAACAAGTATGGTAATCAGCAACAGGTCAGTCAATTGTACCTACTTCAGAACTTCAATTCCAAGATTAACTGCTTCATATTTTATTTGGTAAAAGCTGTTGCACAAGGCGCATGAAGAGATCAAAGGCTTAAAAGAAACAGCTAAGAGAGTGAAAATAAAGACTATTATTAACATGAAACACTATTTCATAAAGTTGCTAGGGAATAAAAAAAGGGTGAACCTAAATTCTAATAGAAGACACCATGTTTGCTGCTACTTGTTTATCTTACAAATAAGAACACACCTTTGTTTCTGGGAAGCACACATCGCATTTAAGGAAATACACTGACTTCAATTTCAATAACCTCAACTAAACTTCTAACCAATAGAAATACGTCTGATTTGTTTGAGTTTTTTTCTTCCAAAATCCCCCAGCTGCAGGTAGCTCTCCAAAACCAAGCCAAATTCCTCACCTCTAACAGATTTTACTCAATCCTTATTTGGATTAACTCCTAATCGGCCTGCTAGTTCTTACCTTCTCTAATCCTTTCACCTTTACTATTTCAATTCAGCAACAGTTTGCCTAGGGTTGTTTAAAGAGGCAGATTTGGCCATAGCTGAGCAGATGGCCAGCAGCACAGACACATCTAAGAAATGCATGCAGGTGGAGCTGTCACCTATGTGGTGCCATAGTGTACCACAGAGATAAGTTCTGAGTGAAACCACTTAGGAAACCACCTGAAATCTTACAAAAAAACCCTCAGGTTTGAAGATGTGCATCCAGATAGATCAAATTAAAACCACAAAAACCACTCTGACAACCGGCTAAGCTGCAGTATTGTCAAGTGCAATCTACTTGCTCATTTGGGCCCCAAACTGGTATTTTGCCTCACCTCCCCCTCCTCCTTTTTTCTGCTTAAATGAAAGATTAAGATTCTGCTTAAATGAAAAATTATCAGTCACTGGAATCCAAACACAAGACAGAGAGAGATACCACAGTGTGTGCTAGTTTCATCACTAGAGAAAGAGTTAAAAACCATAAATAAGTTCTGTATCCAAATTATTGAGTTGCTAAATTCAAATTCTTGTAAGCAATTCTGCAAAGAAAATCTTCAAATGCAGTGAGGAACAACTTTTATGCTCTGTTAATCTTTTCTGCTTAAGCTTGAAGCACTATACTTTTCCACTGTGTAAGAGGGTATGAGAAGACTGAAGCAAATTCGAAATCCTTATGCAAACTTCCATGGGCAATGTCAGATGTCTCCATGCTCACTTACAATGATCAATTATGCTGCTTGCCAAGATTTCAAAGATGACCACTGACTTTTTGCTCGTTTTTATCTTATTCACTAAAACTACATTTCAGCTCAATGAGGGGATCCTGGATCTACTGTCCACCTGTGCTCAGAACGACTGAGGAGTTCAAAACGAGATCCTTACAGCACACATCCCTACCAGTTCAACCCATATGCAAAATGCCCCTGGCACATGAAACACCGCATCAGAACACGTTTTCCAACCCATAACCTCCTGCACTCTACAACAAAGGAGCACTTACTGCCATTGTCGTCAGAGTCCTCACTGCTGCTAGGAAGCCGATGTCGTTTCATGATCTCCCCGGGAAACAGCAGGCAGCCTGGGAAGCAATGAGACAGCACTTAACCCCAGGTAATAACACACAGTCATCAACTTGTGCTTCTGATGGCATGCGGGCATTTACAGCACACAAAGGAAAACAAACAACTCCAACAGCAGCTGAAATATGAACAGCAGATCCTCTCAAGGGTGCTTCATTAGGCTGTTATCATATGAACAGGTGAACAACACTGGAGAGTGGCAATGACAATCCCACCAATGCTTTCCCCCCACCAAAAAATTCAGTTTTGTCCTGAGAGGTGTCAAAATCACTAAACATCCAGTGTGCTTAACTTCCCCTGCCTACTCTGACACGAGATTTGCAATACAATAACGTTTTACTGCTCGTGTAAATATTTACTTTGGCTAATATATTTTTGAAGCAATTTTATTCCTGTTTAAAGTGCTAGATTTATGAAATCGGAGATTAAAGCCATCCACTTACAGGTAAAAAGTGAAACATCAGCAGTAGCAAACCCAGTTTTCCCAGATTAACTAAACATGCATCATCCGTGCCCTGGAAAGCACCACCCTCTAAGATGAGAGAGTTACTTCCTCCTGCAGGCACATTTCTAGCACCATACCTAACACTAACTGTTCTTTGGGACTAAGATTATTCAGAGGTTCCTACAAACTGCCACATTTCTACCAATACCAAATTCATGGGCACATGGGCCTGTGAGAAAAAAAGGCCAAAAATTCCAAATATTTTTAACTGCCATTCTCAGGGCGCTGATATTTTCACGTGGATTCCCAGTGGAACAAAACCAAATTCAGGAAAAAAACAAGGAAGCTGTAAATAGCTAGTCAGTATTTATATGTAGGAAGCTATTAAAAATACAAGTCGAAGAGCAGAGAAAAGACAAGACAAGTCCAGAAAGGCATATCCACCATAAGTTAAACTGACAAGGACCCTAGATGCACATCAAAACCCCTGAGTCTTCGCTTACCACGTATCAGTCGTACTATCAACAAGGTCTGGGCACTCTGCTGGCAATAAACCCCTCACACCTACCTCTGCACACAGATTTGGAGATCAGATGCCAAAATATCTTTTGCTTCTAGCTAAGTGCAGAAAATCTAGCCTTATTTCCATGTGAGTTTGGACTTCCTCAGAACCTTTCAATAAAACTCTCTGCATTGGTCCTTCATGTGAGAATTCAACTTTGTTCACTGAGAACACAGCTCAATGTAAGAAATTCAATAATGCCTTCAAGTTTTGTAAGACTGACTCCCAAAACAAGAAAACCCAAAAAGCCTAACAATGCCTGACACTATTTACAATAGAGCACAAAAATATCTGCTCTTCCAGAAGTGATTAATATAAATAGAAATTAGCATTTTTGAGGGAATTTATTTTGTCACCACTAGCAAGTTACAAGCAGCTGAACCTGAGACTCTATTTCACACTTCCAGAGAACTTAATACAGTTCTAAGAGCATGAGCATTGCAGGATTGCCTCCTTTTTCATATTACATGTGCAAACAGAGTTGAGGGGAGGCCTCCCTCCCACAGACTGACTTTTCAGAGTGGGATTTAATACACCTGTTATTGAAACATGGAACAGTTCTGAACTGCAAACTTGGCTCACTGAAGAGAAGTTGAATGGTTCACCTCACCAAGACCTTTTGTCACCTTTTCATAGAGTAAAAGTTCACATACAGTGTCTGATGCCAGAGAATAAAGAATCATCAACAGCAGCCTCTTACAGGGCTGGAAGAATTCTCTCCAAAAATTGCTTTGAAGCAGGCCAGAACTTTGTGTGTATGGGAGACAGAAATGCTGCCAGTGGATAAATATACAAACCAGCCAGGACCATCAAAACCCACTGAACACAGATCTGGTATAAATGCAGGAGATCCAGAGCCAAGTTCCTATACAGTCACTTAGAAAGACACAAAGCCAATATTCAGATCCAAAACAGGCTAAGACAGAACTGAAAAATCAATTAGTTCTTACCAGGCCAAAGGAAGGGGGATGAATATATATCTGTAAGGTACTTTTTCTATTAATTCACATATTAACAACAGCAATGTAAAAGAAGATATTCCCTAAGCAATAATCTCCCATAAACGAAGCAAAGAAAATCTGTAAGAAAATACAGGAAAACTGTTCTATCTCAGAAGTGCCATTTTATTTATTCCTGGTCAAAATCCTCACTTCCTGGTTTATCTCCTACATGGTCTGAAAAGTGCAGTACACTGTTAAGCAAAATAACAGTGTATGTACATTAAGACACATCTATGAACTTGCAACAAACAAGAAAATTTCTAATTCTGCTCCTTCATATCTTTCTGGACAAGTGCACTTTGAGTTGATCTTCTCCCTAACATACCTTCTTATTTTGTTCAATTCAAAAAGATAAGAAGAGATATGGAACTTTCTTCCTCCTGCCACGTGTCTTTAAAAAACAAACAGAACATCTCCTTTTTGGTAGCTGTTTAAAGGAGCAGTAATCACACCTCCCAGTTTAAACACTCTCCAGAGTTTTTCAGTCAATAAGCCAGAACAGAAGCCACTTTCCTGAGCACAGAGTATTAGATAAGGCAGCTAATTTCCTTGTCCACTCTAGTCAGGCATCTCAAGTTGGCCACACTGAAAAGCCTGCTCTCTCAACAGTAACACTAACAGAAATATCCCATTTGATGAAACTCCTGCGAGATTGTTTTATAGATCCATGTGGGGAAAAAAAGAGTTAAAACTCAGAGATCTTATTTTCCCATCTTTGAACCTAACCTGAGTTTACAGCGAGCTAAATCACAGATGAAAAAACTGCATTTAGTTCTTAGAGCAAGACTCAAACGCCGTAAGATTAAGCCCCTGGAACTTTTGTTATTAGAAGAACAGCTTTTTTTAAACCTCTAAAATCATTTTAAACTGCTTCCACCACATGTTCATACCCACAGCTCAGAACACATGTTCTAGAGATAACACTGTAACAGCTAATAAGACTTACAGCCACACAGATTGAAATGCTTCTGATTTTAAGGGTATCACAGTGCTTCTGCCTCAAGGGCTACTTGGCTTCTGTCAGGTGCTGGGTGACTCGAAGTCACAAAAGAAACAAGTTAAAAAGTGCACATTAAAAACAAACATGGGTTATGGATAGTGATGGCTACATGCAGGCTGATACTGTAAGTTTTTTCCCCCTTCCAGCAGGCATACACTACCATCGCCATGCCTGTAAGCAAAGAGAATTCACATGTAAGCATAAAAACAGTAAAACATTTGAGAGCAGCTTTAACACCAGGACTAAAAGCTATGCACCCCAGCCTGCAACACTGGCAGGGCAGGAAGAGACACCCAGATGACTGAGCTCAACTCCCAAGTGTGTGCAATCACGTAATTGCTGTCCAACCCAGAAGCTTCCACAGAACACCCACTGCACCCACACAGGCCAGAGTGACCTCCCAAACCCCTCTGCAGAGTGAATGGGGCTCTGAAGCAAGGACACAATCAGCCAAGCAGTGCTTGTGAGTGAACCCTGCATCTTCTAGCAAACGTTTCTACAACTGTTTTTCCCAAATTCTTACACCAGCCCCAAAAGTGTGTTTACCCAACACACCTGAAGAGGCTTTTTGTTCACCTGAAGAGAAAGCCCAGCACTTCAAAAGCTGCTGCAGAGTCCAAAATCCTAAGCTGACAAAGACTGCATCACCAAGTCACACTCTATCAGTTTTCAGTGACTTCTCTTGAGTTCTCAATAACTCAGCAACTTTTACACGTAAACTTTCAGTTTCACTTCTTCCAACGAGCATTGTTGGGGTTTTTTTTGTTAAAACCATCCTTTCAGAAATCAGTCAGACCAACACACAGCACGCTGACACTGTTTTCTCCTGAGCACTCCAGTATAACATTTACTCATCTACTGGGGAGGAACCAAACTGGGCTCAGACCAATGCCAGCCTTCAGCCAAACACAGATTTCGAGAAACAGCCACAACTCTGCTGGCAATGCTGCTGCAATTCCACGGGCAGCAAAGCGTCCAAGAGCACTTCATGCAGTCACAGCACCACGATAAATGGCACACATGGGACAGAGACCGTGCCTTTTTAGTCCCCAGTCACCTTCAGATGAGACGGCCACACCAGGGCACCACTGGTGAGCTTGCAACATGCCCTACTGTGCTGCTCCAGAGGCTGAAGGTGCTGCTCTGTTTTACAGAAACAAGTTACCAGCTGCTTTTCCATCCTTTTTAATCGTGCTTGCTCTGGAAGTTAAGCTCTGGGTTTTACTCACTGATTAGATACAAACTTTAAACATAAGAATTCAACTCTGGACTTTGATGGTGCATTTGCTCAAATTGTTTCTGAAGGCAAAAATTACACCACCTGAAACTGGCTTCTGTATTTTGGAGAGAGTAGTAAGCCTTTTGCAAAATACCTGTAAATGCTGTGCAAATTAAATTACTAGACAATAATCCAATATAATCAATGTCAGGACACAAAACAGCATTGGAATTTACACATCCCTGTGGAGCTGAGCAACAAACATCTAAAGCTATACAAATAACTAGATGCTGGTAGGCATACTGACTTTGCTGTTCACTTCCCAGTATTTGATGACAGATACAGTGCAATGGGTTAGACTCAGAAACCCGACACTATTTTTTAGCAATGTGCATTATCACGCTACTCCATCCTTAACCTCTCCGTGAGATAAATTACCAACAAAACCCAAAGACACCACTGAACAGTGATGTCAAGACCTTTCCTTTATTCTCCCACAATGGAGTCCTAGAAGTTGCACTGGTAAGAGTGTAAAAAACGCCAAGAGCAGAAATCCAGACACTACCCCATGAAACTGGGACAACAGCATGCACACACATACATCCCCGTGCCACTTACAATGTGCACAGTTAAGAACCTCACATAGTTCTTCAGTTTGACCTCAAGTAGAGAGGCAATCAAAGAGAAAGATGTAAAGTGTGTCAGTCCTTGTTATGCAAACAGCTAAACAGAACCAGACTGTAAAAAAATAATTATACATGGAAAAATGTACATCCTCAGGTCAAAGGTTTCCCACAGCACAATTCTTACTGAAGTATTTTCAAGGGCTGCATAAACCCCTGGGTAAAGAGTGTATAATTCAAACTCTGACGGACAATTAACTGTAACCATGTTAACGGGTGTCACTATAACAAACTGCACTGAACAGCTGCAGAGACAGAATGGGAAGAAAGCAGAGTTATGACAGATGTACACCCTGAAGACAAACTGAAAAACTGGCTTTTCCTGAAAGTAACCCACTAACTGCAATGAAATGAAGACCTAATTATCTCTAGTACACAAGAAATTGCTTCAGAACACCTATTGTACAAATGGAAGTGAAGTGTGACACAGCTTAACAAAATGGATAGATGATGGAGACAGTTGGCTTCTACTGCTGGGCTCTTTTTAAAGAGCTTATTCAGAACACCACCCTTCTTCACTGACATCTGACATCACAAGAAGCTTTTTTGCTTCTACTCTAGGAAAAAAAAAAAGCGTATCACAAATAAGCTGTATTACTTAAATCCACCTAAAACTTTGAAATTCCACAAAAGCTTTCACAGCACCATTTTATAGTCACAAGGATACAAGAAGGATTCTGAAATGAAATATGACAGTATTACAGAGCACTGTCCACAGTGCAAAGAGCCACAGACTTTAAATCTGGAGGAAAAAAAAAAAAACCTCCAAGTCTCAGGAAACAGAGGAGCACTTGGCCAAACAAGACCAGCAGTGTTCCCCACAAGGAATATCTCTACTGAACTCAGCACATCTATTCAAAATTTCACTAAACAAGAAGAGAAGCATAATTTGGCCATGTCAACCCAACACTTCTGAGGAATCCACATGCTCATTTATGCACCTGTGCAAACCAGCTCATAAATGTTAACTTACTACCTGAGCAGTGGCAGCAAATTGTTCTCAAACTGTGGGAGCGAGTGAAACTGACCATCCAAAACCTCAAGCAATGTATAAACTGGGCTCCATGAATTAATGCAACCCAACCTGCACGCACTGCAGTTCATCTCTTCCACCTAGGAATTGGTACCAGCTTGGTCATCTCTAGCTGAAAACAGGAGCACGAAGCAGCAGTACTAACCACATGGAGAAAACATTTGAGGAAACACTGGAAGTTTGGGGGTTTTTTACTAGGTTCTGTGAATTGGGAATGAAACCAGAGAAGCTGGAAGGGAAATCTGCAGCTGTGAGAGGAAACAGGAGTTTATTATTATTATTTTATTTTAAACATATGTATTAAACATAGCTCAAAAGCAGGGAGTAAGTGGTATCTGAAGCCAAAGGGAAAATCCTTCCACTAAAACATACAATCCTTGCTGTTTCAACAATATCCCACTGAGTGTGAGAAACCTCTAGAAATAGAATCATAACAAGCATATTTTGGCATAACTTCCATGAAGGTTTTAGGTTTGCAAGTGTGGGCAGCTTCTGACTTAGTTAAAAGACAGCACCTGCTTAAAAAGGAAATTATTCCAAATAACAGCCAAATCTTCCTCTGAAAAAATGGGCCTGGCATAAAAGCATCTTCAGCCTTTGACATTAAAATGTCAACAAAAAATGTGCAGCTAAATCCCACTGGAATTTCTAATACTCCCTCACAGTTACGGGTGCACACTCAGACCAGGTCACCCACGGCCTGTTTTACAGGGGGGCTGACAGATCTCAGGATGCCCCGGCTCTCACCTGCGGGTGAGCCTAATAAACTTTCTCAGAGCAGGGCCATCAGCCGCGGAGCCGGGGAGAGCCGGGAGGAGCAGCTGGCCGGCGGCAGGCGCTGCTCGCAGGTGCGCCGAGCCCCGGCC
>VWZU01004434.1:284093-324142 GCA_013397095.1 Sterrhoptilus dennistouni | reverse complement strand
GGAGCCCCCGGGGAGCGCGGCCGCCGCCTCCCGCCCGTCCTTCCTTCCTTCCTTCCTTCCTTCCAGCGGGCTGGGAAATGCAGATGGGAGGCAACGCCGTGCGGCTGGCAGCTGGGAAATGATACGTGTCTGCGCCCGCATCCCGCCCGCGGCACTGCTGGCCTTACCCTGCGACCATTAACGCTTCTCTCCAAAAAAGATTTAAGGCGATTTCGCAAGCAGGAATTCTTAGCGCTGCACTGGCTCCCCGTGCAGAACGCATGAGTCACTATTTGTCAAGCAGAGAAGCCGAGGGTACCAAGAGTTAAACGCTGCGGCCACATGCGTAGCGCATAATTGCCGGGGCAAGAATAAAACTGCACGCTCCCTATTCCCAGCCCCCGGCGTTATCCCTCTGGCTCGTTAACTTTGATACTTCTCAAAGACTAGAAAGAGCCAACACAATCTGCGGTTCAGTTCACATCTCTCTAGCAGGAGTGGAAATTATCTTAAATTGGCACCAAATGACATACTAAACTTCCCATTACCTAAAAACCGTGCTCGAATGCAGATTTCCTTATTTTTCCACATAAATCGCTCTGCCTCACGCCACACACCTGTGCTCCCTGAGTGAAAAACTCCCCCTTTTGAGCAGAATTCCTGAGCAGATATAGTCTGAGGTAATAAACGCCACAGAGAAGATTCAACATAAGCTCAGACACAGAATTAAGGCGATCTGTGTAAAGTAATCCCCATCGTATGCAAATACAAATTAATGCAGCCTCCACAGCAATATCAGCCTGCCAAAGAATCACACCTTAGTTCAGCAGAGGAATTGGGTCGTTACTCATCCGTGCAAACCGAGTCATTTATCCTGCCGTCTCACCCACCCACCTACCCGATAATGAAACAGTAACTTACATTGAATCCGCACATCCTAAAAAGTTGTGCTTTACTACAAAAACATCCTCCCCCCTGGAGATATTATTTTGCTGTGAGAATCAGACAGTCGTGGTTTTATTCACAGAACACCCCAAAGCGCCTTCAGATTTCAGAGCCTAAGACTTTGGTTCCCTTGTTTTCTACGACATGAAAATACCGAAAGGCACACATTCCCTACTCTTTTTCCGGCACTTGCCTTGGCATCCAGACCTGTAAAGATACCTGTTGGCATAGCCTTCTGTACATCAGCAGCCTAATTAGGAACATCCATGATGATCCATGCAACACACCCCATCACAGTACCTGATAATTATACTAAACTTACTGACAACACGTCTGTCACCTTGCTCCTGAACTTCCAGGGGAGTTAATTTTCAATACTGACTGGAGACTTAGTTGTTCTGTATTTCCTAAACAGCACAGACCAGTTGCTGTGCCATGGTATAAAACACAGAACAGAGTAAGTCAGAGTTTTTTCCCCATCAGTGATCTGCAGGCCCCTCAGGAGCTCAGAGACTACTTCTCGTAAGTTCATAAAAAGTAATCACAGTTAGCAAAGCTACTGTCAACTGGCGTTTATTATACAGAGGTATGCACTTCTAGTGGGTTAATATGATGATTTTTCTTCTAAATAATTCAAGTAATATTGTCCATTGTAAAAGACTGAAGAATCACCAGAAATGCTATTTGTTCCACTTCCTGAATTCTTTCCAAGAAGTTCAGAACAGGCTTCTGAGAAGAGCTTAAATGTGAATGGGCTCTAATTTCTCAAGAGGAATGACAGATACTTTCCTGTCTCAAGCTCATTGGATTTAAGGCAGAATTTTTGTTTCCCTGTAATTAGTTTTCCTTTACATATATAGCCAAGTTTATATTACACCTTGTATTTTAGGAAACATTTCTCTTGGAAGCCATGTGAGGCCATACATTTAAGATAACATCGTTTTCACATTTAAGATAACGTAAATGTTTTCATGGTACCATGAACGATGGGCTGTGTTTTTTAAAAGTACCAACTATCTCCATTACTGGAGAAAACTCCCCAGATGTGAGTCCTCTGTGCTTCACAAGTAGCTAACCCAGTCTCTACAAAAGGGAAACACAACTGGAGCAAAGATGCTATTTTGTCTCTGAGTACAGTGTATCCACAGACACTCCTCTGGAATAATACGCTTGTATGTTTTAAAAGGAAATATTAAAAACAATCAAAGGGCTAGGATCTGGAAGAATAATTTTGGACATGATTGGAAAACAAAAAGGAAGGGTTACTGCTTTAGCACTACAGGTATGAAGTTGCATACCAGTATAGCTATGGTCACACAAGTGCTACCTGCACTGGCTGAACATCAGGGTGATGAAGAAAATTCTGCTGTAAGTAGAGTCAGTAGAAGTTTTGACATCAGCCTTTGTCTCTAATAGGTATTTACCCTCTCAGCCAAGCAGGCACTTGGGTACAATAAATAACGTCATAAGGCTCTGTGCCTCTCTCACTTATCTTTTTATCACTGTTATCATTTATTCCAGGAACACTCAGAGAATATGTATCAGCCTTAGAGTTAGGCTTTGTGCTAGCACACAGCACTTCTGGTCCCTTCTCCAAGTTGTTTCATCAGATATATTCACTCATACATTAGTTTTTTGGGGTTTTTTTTAAATTGTTTGATTAGTTTCGTAATGTCTCCCTCTTGGATTGGTAATTTTTTAGCAGATGCACAAATTCAAAGAAAGACTATGTGGCCTTTCAGCGCTCTTTTCCACCGTTCTGTGGAAATCTGTTGCTGTAGTAGTGGCTAATAAAATCTTTCTTCCTTCTTTTTATTTTGATAATACTTTTTTTACAATTGGAATCTTTTCCACTAGTTCATGCAGTCCTCACACATGAAGGTGGAGCTAACAAAGCTGAGTTTCTCCTAACTGTCAAATTTAGCCCAAGAGTATCACTTAAAACTCAAAACTGTTCTTTTGCTCTTTTGGCTCCAGCTCTCAGGAACTTCCTTTTTTTTTTTTTTTTTTTTTTTGAAGATTAGAGAAGAAGAGAAGAAGAACAGCACAGATCCAAATCCGCACTGTCAACACTAGATTGTACGTAAAGAGTGGGATTTCCCAGAGAGCTTTCCTATCTCCTGTGAGAGGTATTTTCTAGAGCAGAGCTGCAAGACAGATGCACAGTTGGGCCAATTCCTTTTGAGGTCCATTTTGTCTCTAGCTGGTCTAATCGCACAAGCAAGGGAAAAAAAAAAAAAGATTTTGATTCATGCATATGTAAATCTATACTACTTACAAGTTGCATAAGTGCAATATTTTTAACTCCTGCAGAAATAAAACTTAACTCAGCTCCTGTATGGGCCTTACAGGAACACAGTTGTCACAGTCCTGTCCAACCCAAATACATCATTTATGGCAATGCGGCACTTGACCACTTCACAAAATTACACACAGAACCCCCCATCAATTGGTACTTTGGCTTTTTTGTCCTCATTATCTACAACTACCAAAATTTGCTGTGTCTGGATTAGGCAGGTCAAAAAGGCTAAGCTCAGGTAGTAAATTATTGCCTTTGACTCTGAAGCTGAGGTTTACAGCTACCAGGATTGCTTGTGAGAGTAATTTGTTTATTCATAGTCCATACATCAAAGATGTGATTTCTCCTGTGCTCAAAACTCCCATTCTTCTGGTTTATAGTTCCTTTGGCTTATTGAGATGAAGTCATGAGAGATCACTAACTGGGTGTATGGGCCAGTACCCCAGGAAGGAGAAGCTGTGCCAGTGAAGGATGGGGATGTAAAGGGATAAAAATGAACCCTCAGAGCTGAATTTGATATTTAGCAGGCTTTCAGACAAGGCTCATGCAGACAGACCAGTGTACTCTTTTTAATGACAAAACTTGAGAAGTAGAGATTATAACACTAATTTTATCTGTGGGTAGACAGGGGCATGCAAAGGTTATATCACTCACACAAGTCACATGTTAAGTCAGCATTAAAACCAAGAATAGAAACCTGAAGTAATGCCTCTCAGTCCAAGGTTTCTAATGATTAAACCATATCCTCTCCTTTGGCCTGGTCGGCAGCGCAGAACACAGTACAAAGTATACCACCATGACATTTTGCACATAGATATCTTCAAATCTTTTTGCAAGTCAGACACAAATCATTGCATGGACGTGCAACTGCTGACACTGTGCATTCACCTGGAAAAGGAAGCAGGGACATGCATGCCCAATAGGTAAAATTAACTACATTCCAAAATCTCAGAGTATGGCTACTGAAATCACGTTTCCAAATTATTGCAATTGAAAAGCGGAAGCTGACAGGAAACCAGTAGAACAAGAAACTCCATGGAACAACTGGAAACAGACTTGCAGGTCTGCAAGTTAAGCTGGATGAAGATGAGGCATCACCTTTAAGGGAAATAACACAATTTTGTACATGATGAGAGAAGTAATTAGCAGCCGAGGTAATGCCCTAAGGATTATAAAAACCTCAGGCAAGTGAGAGTTTAGCAGCAACAGATCAAATCTCAGCTGAAGTATCTACACGTGCCTATCTGGCAGCTCATCAAGCAACATTACAACAGCTAATCTAAATGAACTTCAACATTAAATTGTGTTTGTGCAGGCAGAAATCACGTAGTGAAAGAAAGGTGCTGTGACAAGACTTGTGGAAGAGTTCAAAAGAATCTGATTACAGATTTTCTGATTGCAGAGTGCAACCTGATAACTGGTTGCTAGAAGTGGAATTTATCACAGAAGTAAAAAAAAAAAAAATCAAATTTTTTCAGTAACAGCTTAGTGCCAAAATTACTTTTTAAAAAAATGCAACTCTGGATCTTTAGGAATCAGAAAAATATTAACTCAAAAAAGAAAGATCAGCTGTTCCAATTGCTCTGAGCAGTTTGTGATAACATGTCTGCAAAGAGCAGAAATCCTGGAAGTAACTTCCCATGTGGTCCTTTTGGGTTCCCTTTGGTACTTGATGAAATCACTAGAGTCACTTTTATTTGTGGTATCTCCTGGGACAACTTCTTCCAAATGCAATGACTCACAGTTCATTGAATTTAGCGCTGTTTGCAGGCCATGAAACTGAGGTCTGCCACAAGGGCCAAGAAATCCTACACCCTCCATGGCAAAAAGCAAACCCAGGACAATTAGCCATAAGTTACAATGCATAGGAGGTATTCTGTTTGTCCTCAAGAGGTGTAAATAAGCCCCTCTCCTCAGTTTCCATGCTTGAGATCCCTCTTAGGGCATGTGGCAATAATTATTTCAATAAAGAGCACGTTTTCTCCTTAAATAATCAGAGGTCCACTGATTTCAGATGCACTTGTCCTGAAACCTACTTCAACTATTAGTAATTTAGCTAATTTAGCTGTTTGTAGTAAACAAACTAAAAGGGTGTAAAGAAGTGATCACTACTAGATAAAAGAAATCCTAGTTAAATAGGCAACTGTTGTTTATTTCAGCTATTTTACTTTACCAATTACATGTTTTAGAAATTAAGTTATTCAGTGTTTAACAAGTAGCGAAAATTGAGAGAACAAAACCAAATATCTTTTTCTTGTGGCAATATTGATTGCTGAGCTTTTCTACAAGTCCCATTGTGTAAATAGGTACAAAAACCAGTTTAGGATGTTTTAATCAACGTCAATGTTATAAAAGCTACCTCATGGACTTAGATTTCGCTACTGTTTATGTTCAGAGGTTCAAACAGGACTCAGAACAAGAGGTTTGGAATATTCAGCACAAAATAATGTTTACAGACTAGGGGAAAGCTAAGCCCTTATCTAACCCCCCTCCATTTCTCACCCCCACAAAGATGTGGGCAGCTATTGGGATAAAGAGGACAGTTTCTGCCACATATCCATGGGTCACATGGCAGAAACTGCCCTGCGCTGACTGTCATCAACACATACTCAAACCAGCACAGTTCTCACTGCCACACTTTCACTTTGCTAAGAGCTTATCAGAAATACACACCCAGTAAAAAGTCCCCCAACATAGGAAAAGCCTCCATGCCCTTATCAGGGAGAGAATTATTATCTCCTTTGCAAATAAGATACTGAGACATAATTGTAAAGAGATACAAATAAAAACTGCCCCTGGCAAAGCAAAGAGACTCGAATTCATGATTCAGCCCTAACACGTTACAGCAGACTAATCCTTCAATGCTGTTTGAAACACACACAGTATGAGGGGGAAGTTGCCCTTAACACTGCATTTGCAACTGAATGTGTCTAACCCCAAATTTCTGCTCCAGACACCACCACAGCAGTGAGGGTTACAGGAGGTGGCACCATTTTTTGAGGCATGAGGATATCCAGAGGCAGAACCCCAAAAACAGCTGCAGGGTAAATTTTCAGGGCTCAGGATGCAAACAGCCCTCGAGTCATTTCATACCATTTATACCAGTAATTCTGAGTAATTTTTTTTTTTTAATGGACAAAAGAGTTTATTGCTTATTTAGAAGTTACAGCATCTTTGCTCAAAGGTGAGACTGCGACAGTTATCTTTAACTAAGCACAGCGGGAAGAATGAAGAAAAATTGGGAATCAGATCATTACTCTGGTTTCTGTGAACTTTGCTTTACTAAGCAAAAAAGAAAAACCAAAAAAAACAACCAGCAAAAAATAGTCTCTGACCTTCCAGAACAACATTAAAAAAAAAAAAGTCTGAAAAGTCAGATCTGCTTATGTGGGCAGATTTTGGCACAGAGTAAACACCCATGTTTGCTCCTCAAATTACACAAGTCAGAAAATATTCTCTCTGCCTTTCATCCAGGACATGCTTTTAAACCATCTCACATTTATGTCTCTGACAATCTGAGGCAGGTTACTTTCTTCACATGCAAGAGTAAGAACTGGGGCAAAGTAAACGTGCCAACTGCCTGTAATCTGCTGTCCCTAAAGGGACATCCTGTGGTGGGCACACAAATCCTTACATAACTGCCAAAATCCCAGTTCCAGCCTACTCAGCCCCTCAAGCATTCATCCAGCCACAGCTGCATCTCTGCCCTCAGCCAAAGCTAAAGGTGAGCCCACAGTGCTCAGATCTCTTCTGGGAAAGGGCCCAACTACTTCAGATAGAGTCTCAGGGCACAGCACATGGAGTTTACAGAAGATAAGTTCAGGAAAGCCTGACAGGGTGCCAGTCCTGTGGCAGAGTACAAAGTGTACTGGCACTCTGCTGTGGTGCTTTGGGTCAATAATGTGTAAAAAAGCACATATTGACTGGCAGGCTGGACAGGCCCACAGAAAGAGCAAAGGCATTTTTCCTTTCCCAGCATGTTGACAATGGAGCCCAGAGCCTCAATTTGTCTCTGCTTTCCTTTACATGTTTATCTTCTGCAAGAGCTGCTCCTGTGGGTTGTCTGGGGGGGTCTCTCTCTTTTCTAAATAAATTAATTAAGCATCCTTCATGCCTTCCTTAATTAAACATGAGAAAGGTGCATTCAGTAGTGCCTGACACGAGGTTTAGAAATACTACATCACTTATTGGCTGGAGTTTGACTTCAGTGAAGGAAATCAGGGATAGCGAAAAGGTCCCACACCCTGGACAAGGCAAAGAGAGCCCAAGATCACTGGTTGTGTGAGCCCCAGCAGTTCAGGAGAAGGGAATGAATAAGTATTGAAAATACTGGCCCCAGTGTGTAGACCCTTCATTGACCAAGCTGGTTGTCCTTCAGAATGCAATCAACATCACCTGGTTAAATGTTTTAAATCCCCTTAACGTTGCCAAAGATCGTCTAAAATCCTGAATTCTATTTTTTTCCATGAAAAAAAAAAAAATCAGTCCGGAAAATCAAGCTACAACATACACACAAAAGCCTTTGCTACTCCATACACACATGCTTTGTTTTCACAAGTATCTCAAAGCCTGGAGATCACCAAGCCCAGCTAAGGAAAGAAGACACTGATACTTGTCTGACTTTAAAAATTATTTCCATGTCCTTAGAGTTTGTAAGCAACCATTGAAACCAAAAGCATGAGTTGAAAGTCTCTTTTCTTTGTGAATGGGTGTTTATGCCCCTAACTTTCGTGGAGCTAGGCTTTTCCCCAAGCCTATGTTTTATAATTACAAAGAATTCTATAAAGCCATTGCCATTGGAACTGTATGATATTTCTTAATAAACTGATGTATCACACACAACACATCGTGCCCTGATTGAAAACCACCATCTCAACCTCAACATCCAGTGAGGAATTAGTTGACAAAGGGTTTAAAAGCTGCATGTCATTTCCAACATAAGCACCAAATGAAATCCTACTTTAAAAGGTGTTTGCTGATCCTAACTCTGTTCACACTTCCCAGCAGAAAAACAGACACTTTCAACCCCGTGAAAAATAACACTTTTGTTCACATACTACATACATAGGATACCAGCTAAAATAGCTTAACTTTTTTTGTGCTCTAATCTCTATTAATAATTCCACTACATTGATCTTATAGTTCACTATTGAGAAATCATTTTGTTTCATATACAGGAAAATCTCCTGTATTATTATATTATTCAAATATTTAGGCCACAGCTAAGAAAAATAAACAAATAATGCATTTTCTAATAGATTTGGCAAGTGGAGCAAGTTAAAACAAGGGACAAAGACACTCAAGATCCCAGGCTCCAGAAGGCTCATCCCAGCAGAATCCTATCTAATTGCCATTCTGATTGGACTCGATGATCTCAAAGGTCTTTCCCAACCCTCCTGATTCTATGATTAAGTTCCTAAGTTTCTTACGCTGCTTGACAGTGCCAAAAAACCACAAGGAAAAACCCCAAGGAAAAGAAAAACCACCTTCGCAAACAAGTGAAGTTGCAATTTTATTTTTTTTTCTTTTTACTGAGGTTACGTCACTTATCTCTTGGGTACAGATGACATTCGTAACCACGTGCCTGGACCACAGCTAAATTATCACTTTCCCCTAAATAGTCTGAGGGAAGAAAAACAAGAATGCTCTACAGGAAATTAGGAAGGCTTGGTCTTGAGCTTAATTTTGAAAATGCTTTCAATTGAGCCTCCAAATATTTTTTTTCTTACATCTTTTCATGTACAAAAGATTTATCATTTGTGCGGGCAGGCTCAGGAGCTGCATGTGGAGCTGCCCAGCTGCACACAATGTGGGCACAGCACCTGCTGCGCTAAAAGCTCTCTGCAGACAAGTAGACACGTTCCAGCTATGCAGTGCAAGCATTTTAAATGGTCTCCACCCTTTAGGGGAACCTCTTTTTGCCTTTGTGGAAAATACTTATTTTAGTGGACAAGATCCTGCCCACCTGGATTCAGGTGCTATTTGTGATCAGAAATTCACAGCCAAATTCACAGCAGGTAGTACCAAAAAAGCATTCTAAGATTTCTGCAGCAGAATGTAATGACTTCATTTTAATAGGTAAACATGATGAGCTCCACAAATGACTGCTGAGGCATTAGACATCATTAGTCCCACAGAGAAAGCACTAACGTCCTGCAGTATCAAATTGTTTATCACTAATTTACAGAGGCTGAATCCACAAATACATTTCTATCATTTTGCAGTTGCCTAATTAATTACATATATTAAGCAAATTAAACTGAAGGATGCAGCAAGTACTCCCAGGGCAACCAATGGCTGTGTCACCAGCAATTTGCTGCTTTTGCATTCAGAAGCACTCACAATTTTCTTTTAGTGGCAAAGACAATCATAAAAGGATGAAAGAAGGAATCTCACTAGTGCAGCAGAAATCAAAAGAGACTTCTATTGCATTGAAATTAGTGAAATAACTCCAAGAGAAGAACTTTATAAACATGTGCAGGGATGAACATGTTCACTCCTTGAACCATGTTGTGCCTATTGCACATATTTTGTGCCACACAGAGAACAGAAGCAATGAGTAAAATATAACCAGTCATTTACTTAAAATGTACACACATTTTTGTTAATTTTAAAAGATACTGATTTTTCATGGTGATTCAAAATCATCTTCCAAAAATAATTTCTGATACTTATGGAGGTCTATTTAGATTTTTAAGTATATATATATTATTTGCATTCTTTTTTCCTGTACTACAAGAGCACAGGACACTTGAGGAGCACAGAACATGTTTTTATCTTCACATACAAGAAAAAAAAAAACCAGCAAATCAACCCAAAATGTACCCAAATCAGAAGGAAACATACACAAGGGCAATCCCACAGCTATTTGGTGGTAAATTATAAACCACAATGTGTCCCTTAGTGGGTGTGCAGAATGTGTGTATATCCAGAGTTTGGAATGTCCTCATTTCCTAACATTTTTTTTCCTTTTATTTATCTGTGGAAGAACTGCTGACTGCCACATTTGATAGGCAGAAGCAAACTTATTCTTTGATGTTTTAAGTGTGACACTTAGGAATGACTAATTTTTCTGTTCTGGTATTACAGTAGCAGTTCTGAAAGAAAGCAGGCATAAAATGCCTCTACCCATCTTTTTAACCTCAGTTTTGAGACATAATTTTTAGAATCTTCGTAGAGTACTCTGAAATCTTAAATATGCCCCATGATACAAGGTCAAAGCCCTTCTATACTTATTGATACCAGCATTTGTACTTTGAATTAAAGGTCAAATAAATCAAACTACTTAAATCCTACACAACTAAAAGAACTCTTTCATTCCATATCTTCCAGACCCTCATAGTGGTTTTACTTCAAGGTCCAAATCTATGCCAAAATTACAGTAAACCTTTCTTAAATGAACAGAAAGGCCTCTAATAAACAGCACAGGCAGTAAACTAAAGAATTCCATTGATACAGAACATAGCAATAACATTTTCAGGGAAAGTTGCTTGTAAGGTAATACAAACCTCCAACCACCTAAGAAAACAATCTGCAATTTCTTACTTCAAAGCAGGAGATGGCTGTAAAGATTTTCTAGAAAAAGTGCACAAGCTTAAACCCAAAGTCTGATTTTCCTTCCTAGGAATAGGTAGTTAAAGCATAACAGTATTTCACCAAAATATTTATAATCTAGATGGTCAAAGTAGATAGCACTTTTCAAAGTATCTTTTCACCAGAAATCACAGGCCAGCTCTGTCTGCCAAAACAGCCTATATGTTCCCTTAAAGGTTACTCTGCTGCAGTTAATAAAGTTTCCCCTTCAAAATTCTTCTATTAATTGAGGAGAGCCTGTCTTGGGCCTTTTCATTCGTTTTAATCCTTATTTCCTCTTCTCCTGTTCCTCTTGGATATCCTTTATTTTGTTTCCATTCCTGGCAGCTGCTCCTTTCAGCAACTTCCCTGGTACTTGGACTCTGTTGGCCACTCAAAAGCATCACAATGTAGGCAGCCTGGGCTTGCTTGGATGGAACAGGCTCAAGTATTCTCTCTCTCTTTGGCATCTTTGGTACATGTCCAGAGCACTCGCTAGCTCTCTATCAGTCACTCTTTCATCCAATTTATCATAGCCCAATTGCTGTTCCAAATCAACCAACATTAATTTTCCCCAAAAACAGGCTGTTTTCTACATCTGTGCCTCTGGACACTCCAATTTCCAGCTCATTTTTTTACCAGGGAGCACATGGTTACAGAAGCAAACTGATCCCTAACTCTGTGTGCAACATATCACTTGTAAATCTCCATCTTAGCATCCACAAGCACTTTGCAGATTTAGCTTTTAAAAGTCTCTTAAACTCTAAATACATTCATCTGCACACCAACCTGATTCTCTAAAGAGTCTAAAAGACTAAGATTAAAGTCCTCTGAGTACACAATTATCCCTATTCTACACAGAGCTCCTTTCTGAAACAGAAGGCACACCAAGCATTAGCTTCTCCTCACTTCTCAGGGCTCTGGTTTTCACCATCCCAAATGCAGCTGGCAAAAGACCTGTAAATCCAGATTTCTTTTCATGGTATTACTCGTCAAAACCTTTCAGTTCCTTCACCTGCCAGCTGAGCCACTAGCTGTTTACCTGGCAGAATGGTTAGGGTTTGGGGTTGACCACTACTTTTATCATAAACCACATCAGACATGTGGAACTCTTCATAGAGATAATGCTGAAGTGACTTTGTCCTTTGCATCATAAAGCTGGCATTTCCCAGAGTGCATTTTTCTCAACTATTGGTGAGAAATAAAGAAAATTCACAAAGTAAATCAAGTTTGCTAATTTATCAGTACATACTGATGTTCATTTATACTTTAGGACTACCTCCTTGTAAAAGTCATCTGCAGAAACAGACAGAAAGCAGCAGGAATCAATCTTGGGTTTTTTGGTTAGTAACAAACATTCAGAGGAAAACCACAATGGCACAGTTTTTGAAAGCATCCGTGCCATGGTTTGAGCTGTGGCAGTGTCATGCTATCCATATTCTTGCTGTTTAGAAGAAAAAAAACCTCACAAACAACCCAAATAAACAGGAAGGATTTCCTCTGGAAAAACTCTCTGGAGTTCTATGGTGCCAGCAAGTGAAAATCAGGTCTGCAAGTACAGTTCCATTAAAGTCATCAGCATTAAGAGACAGTCTTCCTGCACTTCAGAAATGTGTTCCTTCTACACAGCTAAGAGTCCCTTGAGGTTATTTTAGTAGTGAAAATAAGGTCTACTGCTCTTTTAATTCACCAAAGAACATCTGTGAAAGAACTGATTTCTATTTCACTCTGGTAACCATCAACAGAATTTCCTACTAAAATTCTGTCCCATACATCCAAAAAAACAAGATTAAACAGGTGCTTTAAAGATTAAGAAACCAAACTACTGTACTGATGGCCTGCATTTTTCAGTAGGAAATGTTATTCTGTGGAAAACCGCACCAAAATGCAAATATTAAAGCCTATTTTTAGGACTCACAACAAACTTTCAATATTTTTCTTTTAGGTGGATGAGAACACAGCATAACTGAGGCTATTCTTTCATTAGCAAGTCGTACAGCACACTCAGACCAAGTCTGACCAGCAAAACAGGTGTAGCTGTAAATTAAAACCTCATGCTTACAGGTGTTCCTGGAGGGAAGGAGAAATGCTTTATACTGACCTGCCCTGCCCTGAATGACCATGAGCGGTTAAAGCACTATAAATCTGCTCCTGTAGCCTGCCTTTGGTTGCAGTTTAATCTAAGAGGAACTCAGTTTGTGCTCTCCAAGGCAGTTTGACAGCACAAACCAACCAAAGGCAGGGAAGGAGGATGACATGCCCTCTCAGAACCAGCACATTAACATATATGCATCTTGTGATGATCAGCAGAAATACTTGAGGGAGAAACAATTTAAGAAAACCATGGAAGGTTTTCTTCTAGGGAAGAAATTCTCGTTTTCCATGAGAATTCTGTCCTTAAAAGCTCTCCTTGATTTATTAACTTAAGTAGCTTTACAGGAATATTACAAAACCTGCTAACTGTGGAGTAATCATTTAGGAAGAGGAAAAAAAAAAAGCCAAAATGTCAATTTAGTATTAAAGCACTTAAGGGAAATTTAAATGGGACAGTGGTAGAAAAAGTAAAGTTGGAATAAAAAGTTGCATTTCTCAGACATTTTTTTTCTTTGAAAGAAAAGAAGCTGTCTGTAGCAGTAGGACACAAATATTTTCAAATACAGAAATAAATACAGATGCTGAGGACTAAGTGAACTTCATATCTGTATACAGGTCTAGATTGTCTCAAGAAGAATGAGAAACAGGTTCTGCTTTTCATATCACTAAAACATCAAGGAGTTCTCCAAGTTGTAGTTCATTCATCATTACATCTATCTACAGTACATCTCCCAGTAAGTCTGACCATCCAACATTTATCTTCACTAAACTTAAGGGATAAAATAAATCAGTGTAATTAAACAGGAATTCTGACAGACTGAGCCACTGCCATCTCATCTCTCTAAACTGAACCCAGGCCCATGGACCTGGGCACAGTAAAGATATTAACAGTATGAATTTTGATACCTATTTTGATACCAATAGGCACTGCTACTTTTTGATGTTAATATCCACTGGCATTGCTACCCATTGATGCCTATTAATTTCAAAATTGTGATATTGACAGGCATTGATATTTATACACATCTTTACCTTGTGATATCAATAGGCACCAATACCTTTATTTTCTAATGTCAGTTTCAATATCTTAGTGCATTGATGAGTAAAGTTATCAGTACCTCCTAATTTTGAAAGCAAATTTCAATATTAGAAAGCATCAAAACCTATTTCAATATGAATTTTGATACTAATAGGCATTCAAAGATTAAGGTATCTATTTAAAGGAATCAATACTTTTAATATAAATGTCTGTCAAAACCAATCTCAATACTTTTAGGCACCCATAGCTATCAATTTCAATGTTGATTTTTATATTTTTAGGCATCGATACTTACTGATACCAATAGGTATCAAAAGATAAGAATTAATACCTATCAATTCCTGTAATGATTTTGAAACCAATAGGCATCAATAGCCATTGATAGGCATGAAAATCTATCAATTTCAAGATCTACTTCTTTCAGTAGTCATCTATACCTGCTGATTTTGATATCAGTAAGCATCTGTACCTATTGATAGTGATATCTTTCAAAAGCAAGAGCAGTTAATATTTATAATTTTTTATACCTACTCACAGGTAAGTATTGATACAGTGATTTAGATAAGAATTGACACCTATCAATATGATACCTTTTGATAGAGATATTTATTGTTATGGCAGTCACCAGTAGACATTAATACCAACTGATAAGTATCAGTACCTATGAATCTGATACCAATTTACTTTTATACCCATCAATATCAATCAATTTAAATAACTGGGTGTATTAAGAGGCATCAATTCCTATGGATGTTTACATACTGGCCAAAGAGCCATATGTGAAGCTTTGGTATGTAGGTTACAGGTTGTATTATTTGGTATGGAGCTTGTCCACTTCTGCTGTGCTTCCTGGAGCAAAAGGTTGAAGGAAAAGTATATTAGGTGTGCAAAATCCTGCATTTCAAGGTTCAGGGAGTGTGTACAAAAATCAAAGTCACAGATGCACGGGTGATTCGTTAATAACTGACCCTTGATATTTAGACAAAGGAAAAATATGGAACAGTTGTACTATGTCATTATATCCAGAAATTCTGAGGAATTTGAGCATATGGCTCAAACTAATTTGGTTTTCTTGGAAGTCAGTTTCTTTAAAACAGGTTAAGTTTCTCTAAAGCATCTCTCCAGATAGTTCAGTTTCAGCCCATGGAGATGATTCCTTCCTTCAGGTTTTGGAGAGTTACTAGTTCTACCTAGATTTCTCTGCACGGGTCTGGATCCTCTGCCATGCCCACAGTTTTATTTCTGAAGGCTGACAACACAGCCAGCCCTAGCCCTTTTTTCCTTTCAGCTGCAAACATCCTCCTCTGTCCCACACATACCCCCAAACCCAGCAGGGCGAGACAGACACACTCTCACAGAGCTGTCTAAGAAGCTGCAGTGCCACATGGAAAGACAGTTGTATTTACTGGCATTGTTTCTAACTTTAAATATTTTGTCAGCTCTAGATTTGCGGTTTAAATTTGCTTATGTGACTACAGAACAAACAATAGCTACAGAAGCTACTGCTTGCTTGTGTTGTCCTAGCACAGATGAGTGCTGCAACGGGAGTATCAGCATGTGTGTTGTCACTGGCACCTCCTGAAGAGGCAAGTTTTCAAAGTTCACCTCTTGCCTGCTGGAAAAGGCTAGGATGCCCAGACTAACACTCCTTGCTGGTGGTAAATGTCACTGTGCTATCACATTACCACATCTAGTTTAAAAAAGTCTGACATTTAAAAAGATAGGAGCTTGGAAATCTCCTCCCAACTACACCACAGATGCAGGACTGAGTGGCAAGGAGAAAACACTGTCTAGAAATTCAGACAACTTTCCTTCAGCACTTTTGATTTTTCCAAAGGTATTTTCCGTGCAAATAGTGACTCTGCTTAAATCCTATTACCTTAAAAACACTAACACAACCACAGCCTTGAGAAGCACAGCTGATGGCCAGTACTGAATCAGGGAATTCAAGATGGATGTAATACACCACAGCAACACCTGCCACACCAAACCTGAGAATGGAAACTGAGTGGCCCCCACCCTTCAGCAAAGTCTGTCAATATAAATGGGATCCAAACATCTGTGCAGCTGCTTCATTAAGAGAACAGTCATGATGCAGATTTTCAATTAAAACTGGAGCAATTTTCACAAGTTGTAACACAGCCATTTCTGAGTATTTAGATACAGAGACAGGGTGAGGCTCTTTGCAAAAAAACAAGCTGGAGGAGTGGCTCAAAAGACTGAGGGCCAGCACTTCGGCTTTTAAGTTATTTCTCATCACTTCTCAGCCTAAAGTGAGCTGTTCAGCAGCTCTAGGAGGCTGGTGCTGAAACACCTCATATCTCCTTCATGCTTGATTTAGGAGGATCACACTGGATCACAGCCTGACCTAAGGCCAAAGCATCTTCACCAAACTGCTCAAAACTTTCTGAACAACAGTTATCCTTCAGGGCTTCACAACCTAAACTAAGGGTCTCTCCAAGCACCCTCTGTCTTCTCACAAATACTCCACCACCACATTAACCTCACCTATGAATACAGTGAGACACAAAGAAGAGAGAGGATAATTTGCAGCATTTGGGTGCCCATTTACACCACAGGATGTGTTACAGACCCCTCCTGTGGCTCTTGTACTGGGTCTGTCTGGGACGGAGTTAACTTGTGAGACTGTCTTTACCTTGGTCCATAGTTTGTTTGTTTGTTTTTCTCTTGGTCTTCCCGATCTCTCCCTCATCCTACTGAGGGAGGAACCAAGTGAGCTGCTATGTGGATGCTCAGCTGCTGAGTCAACCCACAACAGTCATAAAGACATACACTTTTATCATCAAGCTACAAGAGAGGTGAAGGAAAGCTTGACAAAGAGCTATTAAAGCAGCAGCCTTAGCAGAGCAGAGGGAAAATCAGTAACAAGGACTCATGCAGCAGCCATCTTGGGTAGGAAGGATAACACCCTCCCAGCAAAAGTCCCTTCTCTTTACCCCTTTTACTGAGACATGAACTTCTGTGCTGTTTAACACCAGTCCCCACACACACATTCACAGACAGACTTTGTGTAGCCCGTGCCATAGAGAAAGGAGGTAGAAAATCTCCTATTTCCCAAGAATAATTGATAAGTGACCTCAGCACAACAGCAGCCTCTTTGCTGGGAACCTGCTCAATCCCTGCAGACTAGGGAGATCCAAAGAACAATGTGGGCTGCCTCCTTTGGCATTCCTTCTCATGCACAAGTCTGCCTACATCTGCATCCCAAACTGTGGTACTGCATGTAGTCAAAACCTTGTTTGGAGTAATGGCCTGACAGCACACAACAGCTCCTTCTCCCTTCCCCATCCCAAGAGACTTATACTTTATCCTGTCTTTGAGCTCTTTGCTGAAACTAGGAACCAACACAGCTCCCAGCTTCCTAAAACAAGGGAGATGACTCTGTCCTGCACAGCATTTCTGCCAGAAGGACTGTCACAATTACAGATAGTCACATCCTTGTGGCTCCCCTTCAGGGGCTGACACAGGATGGGTGACACAGCAACTCCTGATGTTGAGACATGCAGAGGAGAGAAGGGTTACTGCAATCCACCAGCACTTCAACCAATAATTGCTTTGTATGTCAGAAAAGTGGTACTTAATCTTGTGTTGGTGGGTCAGGGACAAGCTCCTCAAAGTTACTGCCCTGTGAGAAATGGACTGCATTGGAGGCTCTCAACACAGGAACTTCAGAGAGTTGTGCTCTTGCAGCGTGCATTAAACAGCTCCCCAACACTGGGGCTGAGCTAGGTACTCACTCAGAGTAAGGAGAAGGAATTTCTCAGATAGCTGTTCCATGCAGGAATTTTCCCACAGCTGATAGCTCTGGAGGTGTTTTAAAAGTATCAGACCAGCAGTGCACAGATTCTTCATGGCTCTGAGCCCAAAGCTGTAAGCCTACCAGAAAGGTCAGGCACTGACTTCCCGCTGTTCCTAGAGCAATAGAGAGCAGCTCACTTTGTGGGGCTGGGATCCAGGGCACTGGCACAAAGGGTCACTGACTCCAGGACTGGCTGGAAACATGGAAGGAGGTATTTCTTGGCCTGTCCTTGCAGAAGCCTTCTATGTGGAACTGGGATCCTGGAGCAAACTCCAGAATAGCCACTCTCTGGACTCTTCTACATGGTGCCTCTGTCAGATGTTATTCTTGAGCCCTTCGAGGGCTCTACCTTCATTTTTTAGCTGGTTGAATTCCTCATTGCTTGCCAGTATCCTCTTTCAACAGCCATCATGAGATTAATGACTTCCAGATTGACAGCAAGATACATTCGATGGCGCTAAAATCCCAGTACTTGCACAGTTCAAAGACTGTCAGATCTTTAGGGGCCCCAAAGCTGCAGGTTTCTGAATTTCACAAGGTAAAACAGGCAACTATAGACTTGGCAAAAGGTGGTGAACAAAGCAGAGAAGGGATTATACAAAGTGGAAATTAAGAGGAATGCAGCAAGGGAAGACAGAAAGAGAAAGATGGGCAGTTACAGAAGGAAAAGGATTTCAATTCCAAATAGGTACAGATGAATCAGAGGAAGGTTTCTTCAGGATGCTGTGAGAGCCATCAGCATTTAAGATCCTCATCCTGACTCTTCTGTATTTAGTCTTTCAAGATAACCTCACGGTGGCAAACCCCAAACTGAAGGTCCAAACATGCTCCAGCACTGGAGCATATTTGGACCTGAACTTCCAGGTCAGATCCCTCCTAGAGGAATCTAGTTGTTTCTAGATCCTTTTGAGAACTGAATACATATGCAGTAAATTGGGACAACCAAGGGCCTTTTTTTTAATGTTTTTTTTTTAAACCGCACTCATATTTAAGATTCAGCTGCTAATATAGACACAGTTTTAGTCTTTCCATTACTCTTCTAAACTTTGGCCATGTATTTTCTCTCTTCTGCTTTTACCAACAATTACCAATGCGTAATTATTTTCTTGTATTTAGATCTGGGGAACCCAGTATTTGACATTTACAAATGTTTTTATCCACCACTAAACGAACTACACCCATTGCCTAGCCAGGAAACTTCCCTCCTCCCCATCACCACAGGTGTCTAAATGTTTGTTTAACCTCATAGTCTAAAGATTAAATAGACACAGAAGCTGATGTAAAGATCATGGTTTCTATTGAAAATAGCTAAAGCCTAAAATTAAGGATTGCACTCCCTTTGTACGGATCATTGGATAAACAGAGTATCCATTTCTTGGAGTTCCCATGCTTTCAGAATGAAAAAAAAATGCCTGAAATTATTTGGGAGAGGGGGCTGGAACAAGTTAGTTTTACACTTTGTTCTTGGAATCAGGGTTGAAGAGAAGGTATTAGGTAGTGTAAGTACACCTGTAAAATCATTGCCTGTGCTGTACATATTGTAGACAGAAATTAAGATTATTTCATCACCTTTGTGAGGAAAAAAAAAAGCATCTTGAAGTTTCAGCACAAAAAAATGAAAATCAATCACTGTAAATCCTAAGGACTGTGAAGTGCAAGGTACATTCTCAATTTTTTGGTGTTGAACTAGGAAGGGTCATGTGCAATATCTGACCTACATAGTCACAACACATACACATACAGAAATGCTCCAAAGCTTTTCAAGGGCACAGGGCTCTGGAAAAAGAGCAAAGAAGGACCATCCCCATAGAATTTACCTGTCTAGTACAAATCTTCCCAAAACTACATTATTGGCTATAGCTCTTGTGCACAGCGCACCTGAGAAAACCTTTAATTGCAAAGTGCTACTGATCTTCTTGTGGATTTAGGAGCCTCTGGAAAATGAAAACAGCAAGTTGCAATTCAGCAGCTAATAAGAACACACACACACAAAAAATCATTCTCTTAATAAAGCTGAAAAGCTCACATAAATTTCAGTGTCCTTGAGATACTGTAACTGCACCCAAGGTCAGTTCCAACTGATGCTGGTCCCACAGGGAGTTTTTTTAACTGCTCTTCACTAAGCTGGAGTCATTCCTACTTTTCATGCCAATAAATCATGGTATTCATGCAATCAGCTAGGACTTGCTGTGGCCTGGTATTCCCACCTCATCATCATATGGGGGTCTAAAGTAATTTACATAACAAGCATAGTACAGGCCAAAATATGCTAAGTGAGTCTTGCCTAATTATTTTGTCCAGAATTTAGACTCATGTTCACTCAAATTCAGGAAGTTAATTTTTCATAGCATTTACTTCTAGCTATAGTTAAATTCAAACCAGTAATTTCCAAGCTCTGTTGCAAGCCAAGGAGAGACTGACTGTAGTTCTAATACCTTTTCCCAACAGCTCACTTTAAATAATACACCTTCTCCATTGACCTAGGAGAGCCCCAGGAATCTGAAAGAAAATTAAAGAATCAATCAAATTAACCTTTTGGCCCTCCTGCACTCTCCCATTTGCTTACCCACTCTTAATTTGGGATTTATACATTTCTTTGCAAATTCATTTCTTCCAGCATTTCTTGGGACTTTACTACTATTATTGTAACTTGCCCAGTCATCTGCATTGTGTTCCTAATTGTTTGTCTTTCTTGTTAAATAACTCTTCAAGGGAAAATTCAAATTTGCAGTTTATACTTGGGAAGACTCTATCTACCAACATGCAGATTTTATCTTAAGATGCTGCATTTCTACTAAGTTCCTTCTAAAAAAATGTCCAGAACACACACGAAAAGGTATGGGACTGTAAGAGAAGCACACACACACACACACACACACACACACACACACACACACACAAAGACAAGCCTATATCATTTACAAACAACAGAATTGTGTTATTTCTTCCAGTAATGAGACTACCACAAAGTCTGGTTTATTCTGCAGCCTCCTAAACTTTGGGTGTCAAATGCCATGTACATTTACCATTTTTTCCCTTGCAATGGTCTCTGTCAAATAATCCTGAAATTAAAAATTAAAAAATAAAAAGAAGATATAAGAGAATAAAAAGCCCTACAAGGCACTTGTAGTTTTTTAAACAGTGTATTGATTTAATATTAGAGTTATTTCAAATACTGTAAGCCATCTGGAATATTATGGCTCTGTCTTGCCTGCCAGAAATGAGTTTCTTTTGTTTATTCACTAGTAGAGACAGTTTCTAGTCTACAGAGAGTCTTAGTCTTATCACTAAACAAACCAGATAGTCAGTCATGAACAAATGAGTACAGTGAACCCTGTCCTTAAATGCCCCACAGCAACAGCCTGCCTCCCTTGGGATTTCACAGTGGGTGGTTCATCTATCACAGGTAGGCAAAGCTTGGAAACACATTATTGCTGCTGGGGTTTCTTTCTGCAATCCTTTCTTTCTATAAAGGCAAACCCCAGTACCTGAGAACTTGTAATTCCTAGTGAATTTTCTGGAGAAAATACAGACTCTATGTAGAAGGAAAAGGATACCTCAATTCAGATGTACTTCAGTGTAAAAATGGGGGATTAAACCAAGGTCTTTTGTCTTTCCTCTCAAGAGAGATCTAAAAGTATGTTAACATCATATGATGCAAATACCTTTTGTGTATGTGGTATGGGTGTAACATCTCTGTTACTCACACTTAAAGGAAATGAAAGAGTTCTTAAACCTCAGAGCTTGTAAACTAATCGCTTCCAACATTATTAGGAAGCACGCATGGAAGGAAATTCCATTTCAAAAGGAAAACAAAAGCCAAACACACCTCACCTCAAAACTATTCAGCCCAGAAGTTTGGCAGAACCCTTGTGGTACCATTGGCCAGACACAAAGTGGAGCAGCCTTCTTCTACCAAGCCAGTTGACATCTGTTTGCCCAAGACAAGCCTGTCCTGCCCTGACGTGTTCTCTGCTCTCAGCAGCGTCCTCGAGGCCTGATCTGATAACTCCCAGAGCTCCGAGGAAATGTGTCTCACACCAGAGCTGTAATCATGCCATGTTGAAGCAGATGTATGTCCTTATCACTGTTTGCTTGTAAAGCAACAAAGTAATTTACTCTTGCCTAATCAATCTCAGCTGTTAAGAGTAAACACATTTGCTTTAGACATGGTCTTATTGCTAAGCTACTTTACTGCCTTTCTCTCTTTCACCTCCTTTAAGGATATAGGAATATTGCTTCACTTTCACACTCAAAAATCAGAACAATTCTTTTTTCTCTTTTCTTCCAGTAACATCCATGCAATAAATTTTTGCACATTTATTTCCTTTTCTCTTTAACCCTCACAGTTTTGTGCGCAGTAACTTAATAAAGTACAAAATGGAATGGGGGGGGGAAGTGATGTTTTATTGAATTTTAAACTTGCATCTACAAGATAGAAAAGAAGGAGCCAATGGATTTCTGCTCCAAACCAGAAATATGGTGACAGCTACAACCTAACCAGCATTTTGCTCTGCCGTTGGACTGGCAGAGGTTACATCCTGCAACTCTCAGTTACAGGTTCTCCTTTGCAGGTGAACTACTATATCCCCAGTTCAAAAACCACCTACTAAGTGAGGTAGCATCAGCATCCCATTTCTTTTTAAATACATTTTTGATCCTTTTTTCAAACCTCTTCTGGCCATGGCATTTAAGGCACTTATTTTTGCCAATTAAATCTTAAAAGTATTTCAGAAACTTGCTTTTAAAGTGTTTGGGAAAAGTATGCATCTACAAAAACCAAACCAAACAACTTCTTGGTACCAAACCACGAGCAGCTGAGCACCAGGACAGGAATCCCACTAAGAGGCAGATGTGCCCTCTCTGCTGTCACCTCCCCCAGTTTGGGGACTTGCCCCTCACTCCCTACAAACTAGTTCTAGTTTATTGACTCTTAGGGCACACTAAAAGGCCCATTTGTTCTCCCTAGCTGAGAGAAGACTAAGAGGACCCTGGTGAGAGATCATAAAATTGGCTCCATTCTCACTTCCAAGAGCAGTGTTTTTGGATGTTAATAATAGGAAAACTGAGGGAGAAGATTATCCAGAGAAGCCTGCATATAAAACTATTCCCAAAGTGCATCAGAAACAGAGCTGGACATGAGAGAAACAAAGAGAGGGGGAGAGAGAGAGAATTTGGATTTGACCAGGCAGGAAGATAAAACAGGCAGTCTAACACACAACTTGGAACCATGGGCAAATTAACATATAGGATCATGACATCTTCATGAATTACCAAAAAAAAAAAAGAAGCATAAAATAAGATTTTAAAGCAACAGCATTAAGAACTTGTGTGACGTGAAAGTGCAGTGAAAGAAAGGAATACGATTAACAGTGAAATAAATTTTGAGTTTGGAAACAATGAGTTTTGGAAGCTGAATTGTATACATTACATTTTTCCAGTCCTTGGGACTAATATTTTTAAATCTGCTTATTTGCTGGTACGTACTTGACAAAATCCTGCACATATAACTCTCTAAAGAAAGAAGAGAATAAAAGATAATTGCCCCAAACGTTCATTCCAGATGAAGGTATAATAAAGACCTTCCCTCAAGGTGACACATCAGTGAGAGCCTGGTATGAAAGGTGTGGTACTACAACAGCCAGAACACTTGTTCTGCCTGAACAAATGTCTACAACAATTTGCAAAGCTAGCTATGCAGCCTTATTTTCCACGTTTAAATTAAAACTTGCAGTGGAAAGTCTTTTTTCAGTTAAATCTGAATATAAAAGTATGCAATTTAGCAGTAATTCTAGTGGTTTTCAGTTTAGATATAAATGCAGATTCTCTCTCATGGGTCATCACCAAACTGAAAGGAATTGTGTCACTGAAGAACGTGATGTACTGAATAATTGGAAATGCTCAGTTGACAGCCCTAAACTACAAGTATAGGTGGTTTATAATGATTAAAGTAGACCAGCAAAATATATTTCCATTATAAACTAAGCCTTTCCAAAGAGACAAAACTACGATGATAAAGAGGCCAATGTGGAATTAATCAGAGCTACAATGGCAATACCAACATTTATCTTCAGGAGATGATGGCTGAACTTGTCAAATAACAACGAGCAGAGAGTTCCTTACTGAGGGTAGATAAGTTCTACCTCTACAAACTGAATATTTTATAATCTGCTTATACAGCAGCTCATCCATACAGCTGTCCCTTCATTTTAAATCCACCTGCTGTTTTAGCTGTGCGATAAAGTGCTGAATTCCATCTTCAGGATCAAGAAGGGTGAAAAACACACAAGCCCCTGCTCTTCTGAAACTAAAGGTAAAGCAAACTGTTTGCTTTTCTTTTAACCAAGTGCTCTTCCTTCGCACCCCACTTCAGAAACCTCGTGGCAGAAAAGGAGAGAGACAAATTATTTGTAGTAGCCACATGATGCAATGCACTGCATGATGTAACTCTATTACAGATATGATGCTGCAACCCTTCCCTCTAGCTGGCAAACATCTCCATGCTAACAGACCCCACTGGTGTCCAGCTGGGCAGAAAGGTCAGGCTATGAACATCCCATTGTAGGATCTATTGTTTTCCAGTGAACTGTACCTTGTCTATCAAATTAGTCACTTGAAGAAATGAAACAGTTACTTGGTGAAATGACTGTTTCCCCTGGCTATTAGACAAAATGTATTACATCTCCAGGCGTATGATCAAATGGCTGAGAGTTTGACCTAAATTTACTTACTGTGCTAAACAGCCATAAGAGAAGAAAAAAAAAAGAATTACGCCTCACTGCCTACTGTCAGCCACAAAGAATATCTATCGGTCTGTAACTGCAGATGAAATGCAGTTTTGTAGTTTTCTGTGCCAGCTTTTTGGAGCAATTGCAGGAGGGCAGGTGACAAAAGACATTTCAGAGAGTTTAGGGCTTTTTCTTGTTGTTTGGTGTTTTTCTTCCTGGAAGCTTTATGCTAACTGGTTTTGCACTTTAGGGACCCTAAAATGGTATGTTTTAGGGGTCCTTTGACTAAGCTTTTGTGGAATTTCCACTTGAGACAGATGCAAGATGAATCCTTACAAAAATATCAATCTCAAAACAGCAGAAGTACAAACAGATCATAGTCTCACACATTTGCTACACCAGACTAAAGACATGTGCACTTTTTAGAAATAAGCTTTCAATGGGAGGAGGGGGCATTCTGAAATTTCACAGACTCCCTTGATTTCCAGAGCACCTGCTCAAAGCTATTAATATGCAGCCATTTGAAAACAGGTTGAGTTCTTTTATCATTATGTCATTTAAAGGAAATCTGGCAAAATATTACACTCAGTTAACAAGACTGAATATTCCCAATTGAAATTCAAATGGTTTGGGCATCCAACTGTCTTTAATTCTTTTATAAATAGATATCCATATTCTAGTAACAATAGTTTTTCAGTCCGTAACAGCCTTGAACATGTGGCTCATGGCCATTTTGAGAAGCTGCAGGAGATGAGAAAGAGGGCTAAAGGAGTGGTTTACACCAACAAAATAGGACTTGTGTGCAAAGCAGAACATGTAGGTGAGTGTGAGTGTCTGTGCAGTCTCCTTCAGATGACAAGAAGTAACCTGCAGTTTTATAGGGGAAAAGAAAGAGAATTAAGGTATAAACACCAGTGTGTGGCAAACCTGGATGCCACAGCTCAGAGGGGCCCAAGGCCTAATATGGGTAGGGACTGCCTCCACCAAAAGCAGCAGGACCTGGGTCCTGTCTGTGAGATCAAAGTGTCTGGCTCAGTTTAATGGAAGCACTTATACCATGCCATGTATGGAGGAGAGGCCACTGCAGGACTAGAGGCTTTCTCAGGTGACACCACCAGCAGAACAGGGTAAAAAAGAACATAAAAAGCAACTTCTTGGTTGCTCGTGAACCACAGTAACATGCTTGGATAGCTGCGTGCAAGAGTGTAAAACTTGTGAGCTTCAGGGACTGCCCTTGCAAATGCCATTTAAAATATTGACTCTCCCAAGTGTAGCTTTGCTGTTTGGTCTGCTGCAACATTCAAACTGACAAGTTGCATTTAGTGTCACAGGTGGTTTAACTTGACAGAAATGTAACATAAAATAAGTTTTGTTCATCTTCCTCCCTTCATCTCCAGCTTTCTTTTGGCATCTCTCATCAGGCTCAACAAAAAGAGTTTGTTCTTGGTTATTCCTTTAATCACTTTTCATTCACAAAAGCTGCTATCATAGGACATTTTAAAATTTTTTTTTAGGTTTTCTTCTTTGTTCTTATGTGAAAGTACCTTTTTACAAAAACAAATGCCTTTTATCCTAGAAGAAGAACCAAGTTTATTCCCAGTCCAAGGCACAGCCCAGTTTTATATCACAAGATCGAGCAACAGGACATTCAACAAGAGGCAGGGTGAGGGGGAGAGAAACACATCCTGACACATTGAGAGCATGTTGACAAACTTCTTTAAACATCAAAAGGCTTCCTTCTTTTTGCAATTCATTTAAAGCTTTTGCTCCAAGGTTTCTGAACAAATTCTCCACTGGCAGTCCCTCAAGGATTAGTTTTTGAAAATTATAGCTCACCAAAAAAAGCACTGCTTACAGATAAACCTTTTCTTCTGCGAGTCAAACCAGCGCCCCCCTCCACCCCCCATCCATTTTAAAGTCTGGAGAAAATGAGCACTGGAGTCAGTATTTTAAAGGCACTTGGAATATATTTCTGGTGGTTCAAAAATGTCTCAAGCCAACCCTTTTTTCCTTTCTCTGGAACCTGATGCAGTGACCATTTCTCTAATGTTTCAGATTATGAAATCTGGATAATAATTCCTTGTTGCCAGCACAGGGAAGTTCTCTCCACCTGCCCCAGGCCCTTCATCCCTCCCTCCCCGCCTCCCAGAATCTCTGCTCTTCATATACCAAATAAAGAACTGCAGCCAGAGACAATGGAGTCACAGCTGAGCTGACAAACTTCAGGTTATACAGAAGATCTCCTTACAAGCTATGCCAAGCAGTATTACAAGCAAAGCCAGGAATCTGAACCAGCAGCCCTCTAATTCTCACTGCCTGCACTGTATTCCTACCTTCAGCAAAAAAATCCTTCAGGGCAGCAAGAATAGCAGTAAACCTGTCATTAACAGCCACGGTGCTGTCACATCAGCACCTCTCCTGTGTCAGCCACAGCCTTTAGCTCAGCTGTTTGCCTCTTTGGGGACAACTTGCCCTGGCTGTCAGGAAATACAGTGTGTTCCCTCATAAGCTTATACAGAGCACAAATAAACAAAACAGCCCTATTCTTTGGGAAACTGTGTTAAGTTTTTAAAAAAGAAGCCAAAAGATGCCTCTGTGAACAGTCCTGTATATGAATCAGCAGGGTAGAACTTACATGTAAATAGATCATGTGGAACAAGCCACTGTGATTTGTTTCCTTTATCTCCTCCAGCACTGGGAAAAAAGTTTGTTTTTAGCATGTGCCTGCTGTAGAAATGTGTTTCCAAAACACTTCACTGGAGTCCTTGAATCACAGCCAAACAATTGGCTGAACCTCTAGAAACCTACCAATCATTACCTTGGGCAATGGCATCCAAAAGCACCAAAAAAAGACCTAATTTTTCATGTCTCATCAGCCTTTGCGCCATGTCAACACCAACTGAAAACAACCACCAAGAATCAGGGAGCATATCTGTTCAACAACAGTCCTAGGTGCTACTCATTAGCTAAGAGCATCTGAAGAGAGAAATTTTATAAAAGAAACTTTTCAGTACAGTCAAAGCATTTACACCCCAGGTGAGTTGTTGCAGTGCCTAACTTGGGAAATTCTGATAAAGTAACAATAACACAACTTAAAATAAACTTGCAGCATTGAGACAAGTTTTGAGATGACCAAAATTGTTGAAGTTTATTAGTATCTCTGGCCACCTAAAATACAGTGGCTAAGAGATATTGCACGGGAGTGACTTGTGAAGTAACAACAGTATCAAAATTTACTTGGTAGCATGGTTAAGAGGCAGAAGAAATAAAAGGTATGAGCATCTTCAAGTCACAAAGCTCCACAGTACTGAAATCGGCAGGAAATTATTTCATAGCATATGTCGGAAAGCTCAATTACCTAAGTACACTCAGAAATCCAAATTAATCTAATAAAATACTTAAACCACTAAATCCTCGTGTAGGTACTCTCATTCAGAATTATGCTGGATTTTGTGTTGCTCATCCTGAATTCTTTTTAACAATTAACCTGGAAGAATACACTTATAAGCTCCATTCTTACAATTATTTGCATAGTAAGCCCAAAAGAAGCAAAGGTGTGACTGAGACAACAACAGCACTGTGTACCTGGATATAAACCCCTGAAAAAAGAATAGATACAGACATATGTATGTGTGCTCCCCACTAGGCATGCTGGCTTTCATGGCATTACAAACTAAAGACAGATAAGCTATATAAAAGTTGAGTCTCCACAATCCAACAAAGATCTCTTTACATATCCAGTGCTGACAAAACACTGATTTTTTTTTTTTTTTTTTTTCCTGTGGAGTAAGCATCAAGATCTCTAAAACAAACCAGCACCACCAGCCACTGGACTTAAATGTGAATGATGCACATCTTCAGTGGTGATGAATTCACAAAAACTTTGTATACCATGTGCAAAAATAAATTACAAGTCCTAATCAACAAATAAGGTATATACTCAATATGGCTTGTCAAATATTAAATGTTTTTAAAAGCATCTGAGCTTTGTCTCTTCCTTAAATCAGAACTAATTTCAAATAACTCCTTTAATAAAGCTTTAGTAGCCATGAGTTGCACGGAAGACAGAGGAAGCTCTAGAATGATCTAAGAACCTTCCTGTTAGTATCATTCCAAGAAATATAAAAATTCTACAAGTCTTCTCACAAGTTCTGTTGATTAGAATTGCTCAGCTTTCCTTCATTTTGGTTAAATTTCTGAAGAGGAGCCTTCTCCGTCTTACATCCCGGTTCTCTGCCAACAGTGTTTGCAGCAACCTCGTCTGCGGTGGTAACACAAAACCAGAACTGCAAGTCTATATATAAATATGCCACAAGATCCCCATATCTGTTGAGAGATATGAGACTCAACTCAAACATGTTTGAAAGAAAGTTTAAAAATCACACATCGTTTTAAAACAAGGATTTCAGCTCTCATTTTCTTCCTGTTTGGTGTTGCAAACTCCTCCAAACTCACAGCATAGCTCCCAGACATCTGAGCACTTTATCCTTGAGCCATCTCACCAACATCTGGATTATTTTTGTTGCCAGGACAGCCTGAGCTTCTGGGATCCTGCTAAAAGCAGGCAAAAAAGTGCCTCTTCCACAACAATTTACTCCGGAATGAACATGATGGTGTTAGGAGCAGGTGTTGTGGGAGAAATAAAAAGCCTAGGAGGAGATGCCCTGCTGTTCTTCGTGTTCTTAAGGTCTCACTCAAGCCTGTGACAGCTTCAAACTCTACAAGCTGAACAATATTCCATGTCATTGGTTTGCTTTACACACACTCCAAGAGTGAGGAAAAACAGTTGTCACAATGGGCAGCTTCAGATAAGTGAGTTTGGCAAATTTTCTTGCTTCTTCCCATGATTATACTCAAGACTTAGGATGTTTTTGTGAAAATGAAAATCTCTATTTTGAATTCCCTATGGAGAAATTCTCCAATTTTTATTCCTTTAAGAAAAAGTAGCTGAAATTAAGAATTTAGTCAGCAGTTCTCACTCGTGGAAAATAGTCAATGCATGTCTGAAAAACAATTATTTGAGGAACTGCAAGAAAGTCTTGTCTGTTTTGGGAGGTGGAAGTAAAGAACCAAACCCTGAACTTAGAGACATTCTTCCTTTTAAGACATTCACCATGTCAAAGCTCTGCATCTGGAGTTCCTCAGAAACTAAATGAAAATCAGCTTTTTTAATGCAAAGAGTACAGTAAAGATAATATAGGTCAAATACTCAGTTACCTACTTCCAGAAACAGTCAGCTGCTTTTCTACAGTATTAAAAGGTTTTGAAAGTTGACAAGACTGAGGGTTCTACCAATTATACTAGAAACATGACTAGCAACCAAGACAAAATTATCTAAGGATGAAAGTAAATTATTTTCTTTTAATTGTGAGGCATGAATCTGTAATCTTTTAGTGCAAGGGGAAAAAATTCAGACAATTACTTTTAATTGCACGCCAAGTTTTGGCTTCTTTTGGTACAACCTGGATCACCTAAAAATGCTTTCTTTTATTTGTCTGTCAGCAGCTCCCCACTGCTTTTATTTTCAGTCTCTTGATTTTCATTTTCCATAGCTTGATTTGAAAAACAAACAAACAAACAAACAAAAAAATACAGTTTATATTGATCCAAGATGCTCCCATCTGTATCATGGGATTAATAGGGTTATACCAACATGGAAAGTATGTAGAAAACATAACACAAGGAATACTTCCTGATACCAAGCAAAAAAAAATGAAAGCTGACATATAAGGCTTTGTGATGTAAAAGTATTTTACAATGTCATTTGCAGACTATTCATGATCATAAGCAATGGCAGGGACACATCAACTTTGCCTAAATATATAAATCTTGGATAAAAAGAAACCTAAAAAGCATCTGCATTCATCTGTAATGTGTAATTTCACAGACTTGCATATTTGCTAACTGTCTATCAAAAAAATCAGAGTCAATTTTATGAAAATAAACAAAGTAATAGTTCTGGAGGCCAAGGAATGGAGAGCACGTAGAGACAGAATAGACATACAGCAGGAATAGAATTAGTGCTGGCTCTCATGTATTTCACTGGGCCTGAAGAAAACCCCCATGTATATAATTATAGTTTTGATTCTCATTCACCTCTATTGATTTTGTGTCCTGTCAGGAAATCGAGCAAGACTGCCCCATTATCTATTTCTGTGTGATGGAAACACGTTACACCTGATGTAATGATATTAATGGCTTAGGCCTACCTAAAGCACTGATCCAGTGCACCCCCATCCATAAAATTCCCTGCAAATATTTGAAACAGTGAGGAAAATGTTATGACTTTTATTTCCCTCAACTCCTTTCAGTCAAGAAAGTCACTTCAAATTATCACTGGAAATCTTACTGAGAAAAAACTGTTTCTTGGAGGCACTCACCACTTAAGAGAAGCTGGGAAAATTTGGGTTTAGAGATGAAAGGAATGGAGAGCTGACAGCCAGGAGATGGGATTGGCTGGAAGCAGCAGCTCATGCCGCTCTCCAGCAATTGTAAAGAGGATTTCACAGGAGTGCTCCCTATAAGTCACAGGCCATCAAGAAGGCAGAATGGATATAATCCTATGAATCATGTATGGATGAAATATCCTGGAGCCTGTTACCTCTCCATCTAATGTGAATCACTGCATCCAACTGTTGAAATAAACTTAGTACAGGTCCACAGCACAGCATCCCTTTCTACAAATGAAGGGGGAACAAAGAGAAACTGGATTTCAAATAAGGTTCTGCACTATCATTTTTTGCTCATTTTGTTAGTCTTCAGAAACAGCAACATTAGCATTGACTGACATAATCAACTTCTAGTCAGGTTTTCCTACTGCAAGATAAATTAGGCTGTTTCTATATTTCCTTCCCACACAAAGCTGCATATATCCTTTTTGCTGGATGAAGAAATTTGAATCAGCTAATATTAGGCTCTTACATGACAATTAAGTTCAGCAGTGTTAAGAATGCCTTCATTCAGTTATTCATATTACTGAGATTGGGTTTTCTGTAGCATAATTGTTGCTATTTCAGATACCCTATAACTAAAAAAAAGGAGATGTTTTCTATTCCCTCTTTATTCTTAAAAATCCTATTGAAGCAAAATTTCAGTGCAAGATTAATGCAAGACAGGGGGAGATAAGTTTCTAAGAAACAGCAAAATTTGAGCATTAATTATCAGCATGAATTGAGACTAAGTTCCTCCTTAGGATGTTTCTATCCTGAGGTTCCAGTGTCAAAGGGAAGAGCTTGCCTTTCCCTCTTATCTTGCATATTACACTAATTAATTTACTTTACACAAATCAAGAGGTGTTATTCCCTGGCTTTCCCTCTCCCCATTGTACATTTCCTTGCATTGATTTTAATTCAGAGCTACATGCTTTGGGAAGCATTTAGAAGAACTTAAAGAGGGGGGGCGTTTTTTGTGTGATTTGGGACTGATTCAGTAGCACAGTTCAGTTAAAATTTCTTGAGTATTTACTAAAAAAGTGGAAAATGTTCAAGACAAATAAGGAAGAAGCTTTCCAAAGCAACGGGCAAGGAGAAATGCCTGTGTCACATTTAGAAAATGAAAAGCCATTTTCCTTTACCTTATGAAAAGAATGAAAGCACACAATTTTCACATCACAAGCATATCCTGATGGATGCTATAGCTTCCAGTGTATGCAAAGCAGTGTAAAGGAATGAAGGAAAAACAATTATTTTGTAAGACTGCACTAAAAATAGTTATCTCTGATCTTCACTACCTTATAACTTTTTATACCAAGGCTTCCCAAAGAAATTATCCTTATATCTCTCTCACCAGTAATTTCTGAATCAATAAACTAATTTCCTCAAAGACAGTGATTTTCATCAAGCATGATGATATGAGGTAGTTAGGCTGAGAAGAAAGAGTCTCAACACTTCAAGAGAGACAAAGGCTGTAACTTTTGTTCCAGCCTTACTAGACAGACAAAAATGCCCAGACAGCAGCAGAGTTGGAATCATCCTATTTGCAAAAAGGCATCTGCTGGATCTCACATCTTCCCAGACACCAAAAATTCCAGCTACTCAGGCATATCTGTAAGAAACCAGTGTCTGTTTGTCCTGCTGCTGGTGGAATGACTTGACTGAGAACTGCTTTCACAGTTTTTATAAAGGCAGTTCAACTAACTTACATACCTGAGCAGATGATCCAATCACCTGATTTAGTTAACCTAATTTCCTTTCATTCCTCAGCATTTATCTGTGCTTTGAAGACACAGGCAGCATTCATCACATCTGCAAGACAATTTGAGATGAAAAACTGCTCCTATAGAAAACATTCTCAAAACCATCCACAAATCACAACATAAAAGTTTATGAAAAAATATACCATGTAATTTAGGCACATGACAATTATGTTAGAGTGCATAAGGTGACAGAGATGTCCCCATCAGGTTATCTTCTGCCAGATGTCTCAGATCTGAGGGGATCTGAGTGGGAAAATGTATGCAAAACTCTTATAATTACAACAGTCATTTCTCCCTTGGTCTGTTATTTCAATACTATTGTTGGTAAAACTAAACTAATGTGAACTAATGTAAAAATGGAAATAGAAACCTACAATAGCCACAATATCTTCTTGTCAACCAAACTGTTCTAGTTTTGGCACAGAGAAGCTGTGATGAGCTCTCACATGTGAATCATTCACTCATCTTGTACACTTCATTATTAATATTGTTGCTGTTGCTGTTTTTTTCTTATTTCACTGCTGTTTTCAGGAAATTGTTCTTATCTCAGCCAGTGATATTTGCTTTTCCAGCCTCCAATTCTCCTCTCCATTCCACCTCAGGGCGGGGAGAAACAGGGAGTGAGTGAGGGGCGTGTGGTTAGGAGTGTTTCAGTGGGAGCACTAAACTGGAGAATACCATTCCTAAACCACAACAGCCTCACTTGGTGCCCAATGCAGGGCTCAAAGGGCTGAGGTAGCAACAGGTCTGACCAGAGTAAGTTTGGAAACAAATTTGGTCTGAACATTTGTTCTATGAGCTATGGGACCTGCTGGTCACAAAGTTGCTTGGTCTGTTCATGTGGTTATGGTAATGTTTTGTTTGATGACTAAGTTGAGCAGTAGGGCTGGAGAAAAATTCCACATGTTGCTGCACAAAAGGCAGTGTGATTCCATAAGCAGCAAGACCCAGCACTGGGAATTTTGTCAGAATGTAGAACCAAAGTCACTCTTGGGGCAAGTAATTCATTCATGCCACATACTGCTTTAGGGAACTGCGTGCAGCTCGTTTTCCCCCATAACTGAGAGGATATTTTTGCAAATGAATTAAAGCTTTCCATCCTGATGTGCAGTTGTGAAAGAGAACAACAACAAATTCATATTTAAGTGGATAGGTTTTGTCTCACTCCTCCCTGCTCCATATACAAGCAAGACTAAGCCATTTGTTGAGCTTCATTTGGTTTTAGAACAGCTTTGATGATTCAAGTAATATTCGACTCAAATTAGCACCACAGTCTCTTATCTAGGCTTTGTTGAACTGAAAATTGAACATGGTATTATTAGCAAACAGCAGTAAAAATCAGTCTGCTAAACATCACTTCTATCAAAGGTTTTCCTGTGATTTACTGCTTAATTACAGCTGTAGAAGAAGTCCACTCTTTGTGGGTTTTCCTTATATTTATTTATGTGGATTTTTTGAGAAAGTTTATCCTAGAATTAGGCCATGGATTAAAGCCACCCTACCAGATTTTGACAAGGAGGAAGCATTCCTCTATAGTATACCTGAAGCATACAACACTTGTAAGCAACATTCAGAAGTACAATTTATCAAAATCTGTGAAAAGAATACAAATGCTGATGACAGTTTAAGGTCATCTGGTCACTTTTTAACTTTCAAGCACTTTATTTTGCAACCCTGTCTGTGCTAGGAGACACACTGAATAATATCAAAGGTTTTGTGAAGACTTTGGGGAACAAAGTTACCTCAATAAGCAATGTGAGTGCCACGTCTTATGGCTTCCTCATGCCTTTCTTTCATTTTATTAACATACTAAAGTGTTTGTTTTCCAGTCATAGATGTGCACCTGTGACTTCATGTTCCCTTTGGGAGATCATTTGGGACAGGAGAATTAACAATCTATAGCTATGAGACATTCTCTCTTGAAATAACAACTGTAATTGTCACGCTCACTAGAAAGATATTAATTGGCAAAGTCCAGCATAGATTTTGGAATCCCAAAGGGAAGAACTGGAAAGGCAGACAAGTCTCTACACTGGCCATGGATAAGTGGGCATTTAATTGCTCTAGTAATTGTTCCAACTAATGGAAGACAGCACTTACCCAGTAAATTGATTAAATCTTTTCTTCTCTTTTTGTGCATACTACAATTGCATTTCCTTTGTGCCAGGCTAAGCAACTGCAAGTAGAAAGCACCTCAGCATTACCCTGACTAGACATAATGAGGAAGAAAATGTAAAAACCTTTAATTGAATTGCAGGAAACACCTACAACCCACTGATTCTAAAAAGCACCTGGAAAACATATGGAAGGAAGAAGTCTGTGTGTACCTACCACAAGCCTTGATGTCATTCCTGTATCAAATCCTATTAAAATGAAGCTGTGCCCACAGCACCTTGATATTGTGATATGTGTAAATAATGACACACATTTCAGAGGTTCTCTCTCATTGCTTCTTCACTTTTTCCCACTCTCCTGCTCTCCAAAAACCCCAACTGTCACAGATGTACTGTGATTTGTACTCCATTTAATACTCCATTCCTCAGATCACCAGTGGTCACCCTCAGAACACACATGGATCTGACCCACTACTTGTCCTATGTAACAGATTTATGTGTTCCTGATTTTGGAACCCTTCATGCTCTTCAATTTTGCCATTTAAAGGCAGACAAACAACCAAACAACATATGTTACTCTGAAGTATTTATCTGAAATTTCCATGGCTGCTAATGGCTTGGGCATTAAGATCATAGATGTGAATATTTAACAGGGCAGATGTTTTGATAACCCTGGGGTTCCAGGGATTCATTCTGTATCTTTTTCCTTACTTTACAGCAATGAACCACAATACAAATGTTGCTTGTTTTGTTTAAACCCACAAAATTGTAGGAGCTACTTGCTTTGAATTCTCTCTCACACAGAAAGGAGTCTTCAGCAGAGTGCAGACTAAACACCAGCCCAGATTATCAGGATACCATGATTTCACAGCAGTGTATCACAGATCAGAATATCCTGTTCCAAAACACAATTGAAATGTCTTTTTTTCTCTACTGATACCAAGTTTTCCTGAGGGAGGTGGTGAACCACGTGCCTTCTAAAGCTACATTTCTCTTAATCATTGCCTTCAGTCAAGGCATTCTCTGCAGGTCCAGGAATGGAAACAAATCTGCAAAGATTTATACACCACAGACACATCCAAATTTCACTATTCTGATTTCCTAGTGCTTCAGATTTTGTTCTGTATATTTCATAATCTCTCTCCCTTCCCACTGTCTTGTAGGATTTTGTCATGGTTTAGGAATGGTATTCTCCAATTTAGTATTCCCTGGAGAGAATCAGGACAGATTTTAATTTTAGATCCAGATGATTTAAGATTACTGTACCTGATAAGATATTTTAGGACTTTTTCCTCCTCTCTTCCCATTAAGAAAAAGAGGAAACTCTTACTTTTACACACATTTCCAATTCTGTGCACTTCATGCAAATGTTAGCTGAACAATGGTGCAGAACTTCAGTCTGCTACAATGGTGTACAATTTAGTTATACAGTACTAAGGGTTTCACTAAAAGCCTCCAATTACTACCTAGTTTCCTACTCAATGGGATTTTGAATTTTATTTTTAAAAGGAAAGAAGGATTTTGTGATATTCCTGCAGAAGTGCTTATATACACATAGTAAGATGAGACTCCTTCTGAGAGGATAGTCCTATTTCAGTCTCCTCTCAGAGAGGGTTCCCAGGATTCCTACAGGAATCTCTCTCTAGCCTAAGGCAAAAGGGAACTCCCGAAATCAAGTGACTAAAGTTACATGGTGTGACCATCATGATTTATATTTGCAGAAGTGATGTTTGTCTGAGGACTATCTTAAAATATCAACGTGGGCACAGTCAAGTACTTCAGTGTAGGGTAAACTGGCTATGTCAACACAAAAATCAGGTCCAGAATTGCACATACTCAATGGCCCTATTTTATGCTCAAAGCTTACAAATCTAAAGCCAAAGAAAAAGATTTTTTAAAGTAATTTAACTTTCTAAGGAGACCAGAACCTTCACAGTAACTTCACTGTTTTCTGGAACAACAAGACAACAGAAGGGAAAAAAAAAGAAACACTACAGCTTTTTCTGAAACTACAGTTAGGGCAACACAGCTTGCCACTGTTAGAACTAAACATAAATTAGGCAAAATACATATCCAGTGTGTTGAAGCAACAGCTGAAGTTTGATATTAGCCTGGTTGAATCTCTGCCAGCATCTTAACATTTGGATACATATTTGAAACTTACTTAGACATCAAATCAAACATGTGTACCATGCAGATTTGCATGCATAACCTTCTTTTCAGCAATGAAATTTTGCCTGAATAGCCTTAGATTTTAGCAATTACTCTCTTTCAGCTTAAAAGAAGGAAAGCTCTAAAAGGCAAAAGGACTTTGCTATTCAACTATATTCAAACAGCATTCAAAGTATTTACACCCTGTAAGAGAACCCAAAAGCAAATCTGTACCATCCCAAAGTGATTATTTCATATTATATTTGCTGCCTATGACCTGTTGTTCCATGTGAATGGCCACACTGAGCCAGACTCCCTGTGGCAACAGCCAATGGATAAAGAGCACAAGAAGAGGGTGAGCACAAAGCGATGCTACACCAACATATCCCTCAGTTTTTTAGGCACCTTCTGCAACGGACAGGGCATTTTTGCCTTCAAAACACCCTGATGAGATTTCATTTGCCACATCACTTGTGAGCCCAAGCCCGCCTAAAAGCATTTGTACCACCACATGGCAACAAGTGCCCCAGGATCATCATCCTGCCACTGCCTCAGTTTTGCTGAGGCTCCTCCAGTCCTTGGGCTGTGAGAAACTGTGGTTACTTGCTTCTAAGTCACCTTTTCCTTCTTTTCACCCAGGATTTCACAGTCTTCTGTCCTGTCCTCTTCACAGCCTTGTTTTCCCCAGCCCTAAGGAGGCCACCTTAACCAGCTGGGGTTTGTGTGGCAGCCATTCCCCACCTCCAAGTATCCCTGTGCTTGTTGCAGTGTGAAATGAGGGAGTATCAGAAGTGCCCTCAGTTTTGGAGGAGAGGCACAGAGATGTTGTAGATGGGTATGAGCATCTACAATAAACCCCACTAACTCAGCTGGGGTTTTTTTTCAGTCAGGGTTGGCATTTTGGCAATCTCAGCCTGGAACTGGCTAATTCTAAATGAACTAGCCCAAAGACAGCAAGCAATTCAGCAACTTCGAGCAGCATTTTACAAGTGCTAATTAGCTCAGCTTAAATTTTTTAAGAAGCAGTCTGGGCTAAGTAAAACAAACATGTTTCATGCACATTGTTCTGGCCATCTTTTCTCCTAGTTTCCACTCTCCCAGAAAGCTGTCATAAAAGGCTCCCTCCCTGGAGTCGTGCCCTGTTTTAGCTCCACTCATTTTTCCTCCTCCAGACTACAACACACAGAGAAACAACTTCTGCAATTCCTCTTCTCCAGCTCTCATGCACCTGGCTTCTGCCCAATAATTTTATAGCAAGGAAAACCCCCACTTAACTCTTTTCTGAGCTTCCAACTTCCAGATTTTTTCCCATTTCCCTCTGTCCTATAATGGTTTTCAAACCTTGAAAATAAGGAATATCATGGGAGAAAAAAAAAATAAAATTGAAGGTGGGCAGGAGAGGTATTTATATAGTCAAAGATATCAGGCAATTATTTTTATGACCTCCACAAATCAAAAGAATAACTGAAAAAAAATGTAAGGTTTATATCATATGGAGACATTCTGAAGAACATAAATCACTCCCAGGCAGTGTGGAAAAATGGGTATTGTGCCTGAAACAAGGTAATGAGGTCAATACTGCCCCATCCTAGGGTCAAAATTCAGGACTAGAAAAATTGTCCTTATCTATCAGGAGTCAAGATTATCCTTACCACATAGTAGAGGCCATAAAACCATAAAATAGCTCCTCAGGTTGCACTCCTAACACAGAACTTGTATTAAAGGAAGAATAAATTTCACAGTCAAATTTTCCAGTCAACATTTCATGGCACAAAGAAGGAAGACTCAAGTGCAAAGTGCACAAATCTCCATCAGACATATTGTGAAGGTATGAATTCTACCGGATCAGTAGCTGTAAAATGCTAGTAAAAAGTATGTAATTGGTTTATAACTTTGTGACCTTAAAACCCACTTATGAATAGGCTTCTGAAATGGTCATCTCATTTCAGTAGTGAGGAAATTATTTAGCTGTCTCTCCCCCCACAGCTCTTCACTTCACCCTGCAGTGCTCCACATGAAGACACACACACAGCTGAAACAAACACTGGCCATGTTTTTGAGCTCCTCCACAGCAGCTAACTGGACAAAAGCAAACCCTAACTCTGTTCATACACTGGAATTCTCTGTTTGAGGCCCTGAAGATCCATTAGCAGTTCTCTCATGTGTTTCTTGCCCTTACACATGCAGCCAGTGAGAAGTGGGGCTGTTCCATATTGCATTTGCTATAAGCTATACACACTGGGCACTGAACTGGATGGCCAGAAATCTTGCAGGATTTAATTTACAATCTTGCATGTTGTAAGCCCCTCAGGACAGGAAACTCTCATGGTTTTATATATCTATAAAACAACATGCGTACCTATGACACTGTATATATAACAGGATTGGATTAAAAACATCTGTAGACACTCTGGCTGATCTATTGTCTTTCTGCCTGCTGTCTCTTCATAATTTTTGAAGGCAGACAAGCCATTTCACACACCAGGAATGCTGGTGGTGCTGATGCAGCTACATATAAATCTGCAGCAACATGTTAATAAGAGACCAGATGAATAGAGAAATTAAAAAAATAATAACAATCTGTCGTCAGACATGATCTAACAGGTTTCCACTTGATTTTTGTTTACTTTTGGCCAAGAAAATATAGGAGACATGGATAACTCAAACAAAACAGCTTCTGAAATGTGGTAGGAGGTGGTAAGGACAACATTTCTTTGATTCAGAGCTGAGACTGTTGTGATACAACTTTTCTCTGCCTGCCCAGAAGTGTCAACAAGGATTCATCTATTGTAAATTGCTTCTGTGAAAGCAAAAATAATCTATGTCCACAACATGGTGATAGTCACAGAAGATATAAAGAGATTCACACACTGTGCAACTATTGAGTTTAGAAGTAATGCTAAAAGGGAGGCAGACTGTTATTGATACCAAGCAGGGAAGGGAACAACTACATTTCCAAGAGAGAGGCAAAGAGGAATCCTAAATTTAGAACAAAATTCAAAACTGAAGCCAAGATACTGTCACCACCAGAGCTGCGTGAACATCTCACAGAAAATCCTTCAGCAGTTTTAAACTCAGCTCACTTAGGTTTAGAATGGGGGGGGGGGGGGGGAT
>VWZU01004434.1:271154-284087 GCA_013397095.1 Sterrhoptilus dennistouni | reverse complement strand
ACCATGCAGAAATTGAAAATGAAACACTTCTCTCCCTGCCCAGCTATATGCTTTTCTAAATTGATTACAAGCCTTTCCCTTTGACTCCCCAGTCCAACTTCTGGCAGCTGGTCACACGGTAGGTCTGCTGAATCGGATGACTCTGCCCTGTTTTTGCAGTACACCTCAGGCTGGTCTCACCAAAGACAAGCATTAATTAAATTCACTCCATCTCTAATAAGAACCTTCCCTTTCACCGTGAGGAATTAAAAACAGTTTGAATGATAGAAGAAAATGTCACAAGTGTGAAACTGTATGACAGATGTTTTCTTCAAAAATGAGATGATCCAAAGATATTCAGTCTGATCGTTTCACATGCAAGTGCTTCCCCCCACCTTTCCAATGTCATTCTCTCTGATCTATCCATATTTAATCTCATCCATTCTCCTCTGTCCTAGCAGCAAGTAAGTGATTTACTGATGACACTTCTACAGTTTTATGTGGTGTTTCCAATTTTACTTTTACCACTAACTTTCAAACACTCTGAAGCCTAACAAGAAAATAATGTTATGGAGCAGAACAATTCTCCCCTTACTCTTCTGGGAAAAGAGAGTTGGACATATATGTACAGATGTACAAAAGAGTTTCCAAGTGTAGAACATGTGAAGCATTTACACTGATAATGTTTATTTGTCTTTCATGTCACAAGCCTGGATACCAGAGACTTGTGCTCCGCAAAGACAACGGGATGCTCAGTTTGATCAGGACGTTCACTTAATAAACATCATCCATAAAAACTGAGATTGTCTAAACCTGAAATTAGAGTGTGATCAAACTGTACTCCTGCCTGCTACACAACCAGAGGGTGCCAGGCCAGCTTGCTAGCAAGGGCTTAGCAGGTGTAAGGCACATCTGTTGCAGCTGGCAGCATTTTATATGCTGGTGCTGCATGACTGCAGGTACACTTAAACCCTTCTTCCTCAACCTCCTCCCTGTGCCCAGGAAGGGACTGACAAGAAAATAAGTCAGAAGCTTAGATAGTTTATTGCTTACTATAAGGGATTTTTATTAAAACACATGAACTGCAACAATAAAGCACCTTAGTGAGTAAGGACAGAATCAGGTTACTACTTGCACCAGCAAAAACAAGAGAGTCTCTGGCACGTTCCTGCTGCTGCGGAAGCAATTGGAAAAGGAAAGCACTAATGAAGGCAACTGAGTAGCTCTGAAAACATCAAAATCCAGGAGAATCCTAAATTCTAATCCCTCAGCACAATACAACCTTTCCTGCTGCACACAGTGCTCCGGCATTTACCAAAATCAGATTGTGCTTCTTAAATGTGGTTCATATTTGGGAGTACTATTTATTTGGAAGAACGGCAGACCATTAACTCTGAGCCTACTAATCTCTGTGGATCCATCCTAGATGTGCTCTTGGTTTACCCATATAATTTTTTGTTTCTGTTTCAAGCTCTAGAGAAAAGAAAGCTCACAACTTAGAATTAAATTCTCAAGGATGCCAGAAACAGCTCACAAGGACAGTTCAGCTGTTTCATAACAAAACCTTATTTATAAAAACACTCGAGTATCTCTTTGGAAGTCAGGAATTTAAACAAACAGATTTTTGATTGTGCCTTTTTTAGGCCTTTAAGATTAATTTCAACAAGGAGCACAAGCATGTGTTCATTCATCCGCTCAGATTGATAGGTAAGAAAAAACGTTGGGATGTGTTCTCTAGCATTTAGGGGCCTTTTTTTCATTGTATGATGTTAAAAGTCTTCACACCTTGTTTTGAATACACGAGGAAGAAGAGCAGTAGCTGTGAAGTTCTTGGCCAAAGTCAGAAACAGTTCCTACAAGACTTGGATGGTGTTAGGGAAAATAAAATGGAACACCACCACCCCACATACACACACATACCACCTCAACAAAGTCATTTTTTGCCAAAATATAAAGAAAAATAAAACTCTTGCACAAAATCAAGTCTTTTTTCCCCACAAGACTACTTAGGAGAGAAGAGAAAAAGCCAAAAGGGTACAGGACACTTACAGGAGTGTTGAGCATTCCTTTTGACTTTCCATTACCCTGAAGAAGAGTGATTTTTGTTCTTGCTAATATGAGCAACTGCTGAAGAAAAACATTCGTTGGGCATCAGCCTTTCCCCCTCCTGTAAGAGCAGTCAAAAGTTTTTTTGTTAGCTTCCTGTTCTGAAAGGAACCAACTCTGAAAATCCTCTCTTAAATCAAGCTTTTCAGCTAGGACTTCTTACCAGTTGCCTACAGTTATTTTTCCAAATAAGAGGAAGAAGGAGGAAAATCAGAATTTTGTATAGTCTTTAAAACTACCTTCCTTATCCTTCCTCTATTACTCATTCAAAAAGATCTTCTCAACCAGCTCTTCAAATTACTCAAATCAGTTAACCACATGCAGTTAGATATTCATTCGTTCACCACTCCTGTACCTGTAGTCACTTAAATCAGTTGAAAAGTCTGACTCCCTGTGCCTTTGGCCTTTGAAGTTCTTAATAAGGAACCCTTTTCAATACACAAAGGACTTGAGGTATGTAGTTATAGCTAAATCACTTCCCTTTTGTCTTGGTTCTTAAGCAAACCAGCTCTGTCCCACACTGTGTCAGGACTTTCAATATACCTGGCATGTATCTTCTGCTTGCATTCTTAATACAGAAACACAAGGCAGAAATTTTATCCAGTGAAAGGCTTCTGCCTTTTTCTAGAACAGCAAAAGGCTGTTGCATAAGCAGAGAAAACAAAACAAAAATTATCCCAAGGATGTTTCGTTTCTCTCAAGGTACATAATCATCCCCATTCTACACTGGCAAAGTTTAAACATATCAAATGCCAAAAAAAAGTCTAGAAAACTTCAAGACTTACTCACTATTAGCAATAAATGATTAAAAACATCTGCATGCGAGGATACATGGCAGGAAACACAAGGAGTCACATAAACAATGCTCTATGATTTATCCTAATACTGGGAATTGCAGGATGAAGGCTTTTAATCAGGTGGTCTTTAGCTACAGCCCTGCTGCTAGGGAAGCCAACACATGCATAGATATTTTTTTATAAAGGTATAATACAGCATGTGCTATAAGATGAGCCTTCATTTTGCAACAAAATAAGTTTACATTCATCACAGCTATATGCATGTAAAGTTACAAAGACTTTCATAGTTCCAGTCCTGCTTGCAATGGTAATTTCTTTTTTACATTTCTGCATTTAAATTTACATACCAACTTCCAGAACACAGAGAAAAGGATTTCCCAGTGAATCATTTCTACAGAAGGAGCATAATAAGCTCTTTGAGATACAAATCTGCCTTTATTTTCATGTGTTATATAGCATGAAGCTACCAACAATAAATCCTAAGAGAGGAAAATAAGTAAACATAGCAGCTGATTCCATCTTGGTTTTCCTGTATCCTTTTAGCAAAGAGAGAATCACTGGATCCAGAGTGGCAACATTTGAGGGAGACATAACTACTACAAAGCAATGATAGAACAAATCAGAATTTTGATGCCACCCAGTTCTTTCACACTTGAGAGTGAAGGAGGCTGTGAGTGCTCAGCTGCAAGTTGGACATAGAGAAGAGGCTGATGGGCTGGTACCGAGTGACAATCACTGGGCTTTTTAATGACAAGCTGCCACATCAAACAGGACAATGCAAACTGATGAATCACACAGATGAACGAGGAGGTGCTGAAGATCAGTAGCCCAACGCCAAGCACGAAAAATAATTGGGAAGATGAAAAGATATTCCTGTGTACTGTGCATATGGGAAGGAGATGTTAGTACAGCTCTCTGGGTTTATGACTTCCTATTGGAAACTCAACACCCTGGTAAGCAGGACTGGAAAATTGTCTGGGACATGTCACATGTTGCTTAACTGCTAATTCAAATCCAAATTTGGCACCTTCCACATCCCAAAGCAGTTTCAAGTAAAGAAGATGCTCCAACTTCAATGAATTCTTTTCCATTGACATTCGCATCACAGGTTCTCAGGAGTTCTAAGCATATTCATTTTTGTTGAATACAGTACCACAAAAATCCAGAGGCATTTTGAAGAATTTCTTTTTGTTCATACAACCATAATCTCTTAACAAGTCCCTGTTCAGCAGCTTAAGCACCCTAGATGTGTTCTGCACATTATCAGGCCAGATACACTGTCAATGATATTAGATGAGCCTAGTCACTGTCCAAGTTATTTTTGCCCAAAAAATAAAAATTTTTTTTTAAATTGCCATGTTTTGTAATAGTGTCCCAAATTCCTATCTATCCAAACCACTATCCCCAATGCTAATCACAGTTTTACACCTCAGAACCACCATATCCTTCAGCTGCAGTTAAGAAGGCTACTCACACTGTGTGTTCTGCACAGTAACAAATAATGAAGGAAAAACTCTGCAGTCTCTTCCACTTGAGAAGGTATCTGCACCTTACAAGACAAACCAGGATTACACAATGCACCATCACTAGATTTCTTTGCCTAAATGCTTAGGAATCTCAGCTAGATTCACTGCTACACTCTATTAATTTGTACAACAAAAACGCTGCCTTTTTAACAATAGGGGGAAGATTCAATAAGAAACTGGATGCAGTATTTAAAATATTTAACAGAAAACTAATTAATCAGCATGTGCAGAAGCTACACAATATTCATGTAGGTCAAGCCCTGCTATTTTTGTTTTTTGAAGTAAAAGGACAAAGACTGGTACATTTGCATTGTTCCTCCACCAGATAGCAAGAGCTTGCCTAGAACTGTGACATCCTACATTCATTTTGTCAGAAAGCACCACTCCTGGATGCTGATGTTTCAGGGTCTAGTCACTGGAAAGGCTGAAAATGAGTAGTTTGGAAGATGTAAAAATGTCATATTTCTTTCACACTCTATCAAGAGCTGAAATGGTGAACTAGGTCAGGAAGATCATCAATTCCTACTATGGCAGCACTTGTTCTTGGCCAGAATGGGTCAGTAAAGGAGCTGTTTCCTTCCAGGTAGACTCATGTCCACACCAGAACTCAATAGAAGAGCTCTCCCTTTGTGCTGTGAACAAGTGGATTCTTAAAATGGGTTATTTACTGAAAGAGTTTTAAAGCTCAAAATGGTGAAACTGTCTCAGTTTATGTGCTGTGCTGAAGAAAGTCAGGCTTGGCACATGTTTCTCATTAACTGTGCTAAAGCAGCTCAGTTTCCCTGGAAATTCCCAGATTCTCCTTTGCAATAGGGTAATCTAGAAGGCCCCTAATTTTAGCTCTTGAGTCTGAAAGGGTGGCACATATATAAGTAGTGCTGAGTGAATGCTGCTGAAATGTCTATGATTATGTGGAATGCTAAAGAAAGTGGGTTTTCTTGGCATAGACAACATCATTAAAATCTTCCAAATAATGTCTAAAAGCAAGGAAGTCCTTCAGATATTTGTGTAATGCATTTCACATATGAAGCATTCACATTGTCACCTTACACATCTGTCAGTGCAGCCAGGTGACAGTGTGAGATCCAGGATCCCAGTCACAGAACCTGTTGTAAAATGGTCAGAGCTAAAAGCTGTTCCCTCTGCAACCCAGTGTGTTGTCTGTGCCCAAAGTTTAGGACAATCTAGAAGTTAGCACATCTGCAGGTTAACTCCTGAACCTGGACACCTTCCATTTTTAAATTTTGTTGTTACTTCTGAATAGGGAGAAGTAAAATGGGCCAAAGATGTGCCATAGTTTCTCTAGCACTCTTTATAACAAAAGTGTTGTCTGCTTTCATCTGACTTTCTCATTTTCAGGCAGATTAAATCACTTTTGAACTGCATACTTGTTTTTTGAAAACAGCTTTCAAGATGAGGTAATTGAAGGAAACCTATCAATTTAGTATATATTTTCAAGTTAATAATGTTGACATACTGTTCAAATAAACCCCCAATTTAGCACAATCTGTTTTTAGACAAGCCCTCCATTTTAACCTCCACATGGAAGGAAAACTAAGTGACTTCCTCATCTCACTTAATAGAGAACATATGTTCAAAGATAATACTGTGGGCTTGCTCTGAGAAGCTGTTCCCCTTCTGACAGAGATGCTGGGAGCTCACAGAGTAACACTGATACATAAGGAATGGACAAATTGCCATAAATCTCACTCACAGCAGAGCTCACTTTGGAAGAAAAAGCTGCTGATCCAAAAAACACACACACAAACACAAACAAAAGCACTCTGGCAACAGGTGAAAAAATTAGCTGATAGAGCCACTGGAAGGATCAAAACTAAAAGCCACCTCAACCCTAATTTTTTGGAGGGGTCTGAGGGATGGTACTTCAGACACAGAAAGAGGATGGAAAGAAGAAAGGGATCTCTACTACCACAAAGTACAAAAAGCAGCTCTGGAAGGAAACTGTTTTAAATCCTTGTATTACAAACTCTCTGGAACAATTAGAGATCGAAACACTATGGTAATATCAACAGTCATTTTTACATATTATATAAATATTTATGTAGCTCAGATTTACTTTTATAACTTACAGAAAGGATACACTTGTCACTTGCTTCTCCAAGTCTCAAATTTTCAATCTACAAAAGAAAGTCAACTCACCTGCAAGGCCATTGTACTTGATGCTAGAAAAGATAATTATAAAACTCACATTCTTTGAATCCCAGTCAACTCATTGATTAATCAGGCTGTGCCCATAAACAAGCAAACACTTTATTTGCATCTGGAGCCAAATCAAAGCCACTTCATTCTATCTTGCTCAAGGCTATGCCCTTGGTCACTAAGGTGGGGGCCAAGTACAATCCCAACCAGTAATAGAAGAAAAACAAAGATTCATCACCAGACATAATTAATGTTTCTTTGCAGATTTATCTGATCCTACAAAGCCAAGCCTTTCAAGTTCATCCTCACCAAATCGATGACAAGAATCACTGACCAATTTTTCAGTATGCTTTGGCACATCCCTTATTAGAGCCACTTGTCTAAATCCAGAAAGTGTAAGTTGTCTTAACAGGAAAGAGGAACTAAATTAAATGGGTAGAAATACTGACCACATGAGAAACCTGAAAGCCAAATTCTCTGTTCATTCTCTGATTCCACAAATCATCATTCAGCCTACAAGAACACATTCAGGAGATACATTTTAGATCAGAGGAATGCTACCCTGGAGGACACAGCTAGCATAGCCTGGACCATCCCCTCAAAGTGACCACTTAGAGCCACCTTTATCAGCTCAGGAACAGTCCTTGTACCTCCAGTTGACAGCCAGCACCAAGTGCACAGATATCCCAAAGCCTGAACACCTGGAACAAGTAAGGGTAAGCAGATCATGACAGAGCCATGGACTGAACAAAGTAACATTCACTTACACATTCAGAAGGACAAAAAACCCCGAAACAAACAAACACACACACATCACAAACAAAAGACTGTTCACAAAGATTTTGCAAATAAGCCTTTAATGGTGAAAAATGAAGCTATCCTTATATCTTGGAATTCCTGGGAAGAAACATGCTTAATAGATCAGTAATTTAGATGTTCATGTAAGTCCAAAACCTTTCTTGGCCCAACATCTGACAAGCAAGCCACTGGTTGTCTGTTACTTTGTATGTCCTAAATATTTATTGAGACACAAAGAACAACAGTTTGATCATTAGGGAACCCTCATCATCAATGCCACAAGAAAGGGACCACTTCACATGCATTAACTTGTGTTTGAAACACAGACCTGAGCCAGAGCCTGAATTTCCTACAGTATTTACACACAATCCCTTGCTTGAGTAGAGACTTGGTGCTCACTGCAGATCATGTCAAAGGGGAAAGCTTAACCTTATTATGCCAACCCGTGGCACAGCAGTAACAAGAGCTGTCGTCTGTATGAAATGTGCCTACTCAGACCAACTCCTAAGCCACATAAATTTTGATGCTTCAAGTACCAGCATATGACAGACACGCAATCCTGAGCTTCCTCTGCATGAAACAGAGGTTTGGAAATGAAGCAGGTGGAATACTTCATTCTGCATTCCTAGGTAAACTTCGTATACAAGTTTCTGAGAGGTGACAACTTCAAATGTAAACATTAGATCATAGAAATGCAAGCTTCATGAAGAGGAGGTCACCAAAAAAAAAAAAAAAAAACCAACACCAAAAGCAAACAAACAAATACAAAAAACCCTCATCTGTATATTCCAAAAGACATTTACAGTTTTTTAAGCCTTGGAATACTTGTTATGTCATTACACACTTTTTTCATGGTGCCATAATTTCAGCCAGGACAGGGTTAATTTTTGCAGTAGCTGGAAGAGGGCATGGCCAGGACACAGATGATATTCTGTACCACCTCAAATCATTGCTGGGAGCAGGGGAAAAAGACTCTCTTCAGGAAGAAGGGACTCCATCCAGTTGTGAAAATGTGGCAGAGGGAACCATCCAGTATTTCTGTTACCAGAGGAGTGTCCCCATGTGAAATGTTTCTTTTCTTATACCTTTTATTATTATTGTTACTGTTCATTTCTTATCTCATTGCTGTTTCCAGTAAACTATTCTCATTTCAGTCCATGATCTTTGCCTTTTATGCCTCCAACTGGAGGATGGGGGGGGAACACTGTGGTTTTTAGAGGGAGTCCTAAATTGGAGAATACCATTCCTAAACCATGGCCCATGGGCATGTATATTACAATATAATTTTAAATGTAAGGTGGTTTAGTCTGCCTTATTGCTTGGAAATCCTTTCAGATCAGTGTACAATGAGTTGCCTGGGCTTAAAAACAAAGCTTGGAATATCAGGGTGAAGAGGAGATTAACTGTAGCATCAGAACATATGCAGGATGAGTTTTTGAAGAATGAATCTATAAGCTCCAGCTGGTTTGTCACAGATGTTTCTTCAAAAATACAAAATTATCAACCATTAAGCCACAGACCAGAGTTCAACAAACACGAAACCTTGATAAATGCAGAAGTTACAATTTTTAAATTTTTCATCAGTGACACCAAAAAAATAGGAGTCAGTTTGAAATGAAATTGCCATAAAGCACACCCTAGGTTTCTATAACTCAAAAGGCAACTTAAAAGATTTATTTTTTTAACCATTTGGTAGAGATTTGTGTTATAGCAGAACTGTTTGCAGCCTGTCCCTATAAAGTGGATCAGTCTGGCACCAGTAAATATTACTAAGTAAAGGACAAACAGAAGTTAGGAGTAAGAAAGAAACGTAGCCAACTCCAGCTGCCCCTGTATGCACACTGAAAAACTATTTATTCTATTGTTCAGGTTCTGAAGTAGCATTTTAAAGTTTGTAGAGAATTAAGTCCTGGGCAATCAGCAATTGATGTTTAATGGATGAGTCCTTGTCTACATTCTACCCGCAACAAAGTGAGCAAGAGAAAACACCAAGCAAGCTATAAGCAACCAGTGATGTGTCTGCAGAAGGCACCATCTCCACTATCAGGAGGACTGAAAAGGTATCTCACAGTCCTTTTGATTCACAGAGAGGTTCCAGGTCACTTTTACTGCCAGGGCCAAAGGCTCCCAGGATCCAGGAGTTGCCTGTTCTAGATTTTAGTCACTTTAGCAGCTGGTCATACACCAAGTCCAGGAGGTTTCAGAGCACTGTTTAAAACATTCTTCTAGAAAACGGTACCATGGAACTCCAGGGACTGGAAGAGTATTTTAAAGAGAACCAGGAGTTCTGATGTTTCTGATCATCAGAATGATGTACTGATGTTTCACAAAGCATTCTTTCCACTGTCTTCTGTATGTTTGAACATAACCATAATTACTGTCTGAAGTTTAAGTAAGTCAATAAATGAGACATTAAGAATGTTTATTACTATTTATAGCAGTAGAAATTGTGACAATTGTGACTCCCACTAAAAACCACACACTGCTCCTCCCCATCCTCCAGCTGGAGGCATAAAAGGCAAAGATCATGGACTGAGATAAGAATAATTTACTGGAAACAGCAATGAGATAAGAAATGAAGAGTAAAAACAACAATAACATAACAAAAGGTATAAGAAAAGAAACACTTCACATGAGGATACTCCTCTGATAACAGAAATACTGGATGGTTCCCTCTGCCACATTTTCACAACTGGATGGAGCCCAGCAAATGTCTTTGAAGAACTGGAGTCCAACGTTTACAGATACCATCTTTTGTATCTGGTACTTTAAACGGAAATTAAGATAACCCAGAAAAGAACTGGAATAAACACACAGCTGGTAGTCAGATCTAGGGGATTTTTAATAGTGTTAGCATAATATGAAGCAGCACATTTTCCAAATGCTGTTTGCATCTTAATATCATAAACTTTTAGCTGATCATTATGACATACTCAAACATATTAAAGTTTGCAATACTCTTTTCAAAGCTGATTCATAATCATTATTAGGAATTATCCATAAAGTCAATTCCAACATTTGCCAAAAACCTTTTACAACATTTTTGTTTTCAAAACTAACATCAGGAATCAATTATAAGCTTTAGCTCAAGTGACCTTATCTCTTCTTGTTGCACAATATCAAAATGGGCCTAATTCTCTCCCATATCTGCACAGTCTCTCCCTTCTGCACTGTCTGTTAAAGCCAAGCCTCTGAATCAGCCAGCTGCAGGCTCCTCTGATTTAGAGATCCAGGAAAAACTCACTTCCTTTTTTGAATGAGTCCCTCTTGCCTTTCTCATCTTAGCAGTCCCCATGTAACCACAAGGTTATTCTCCACTCTCACACCAAGATTTGGCCCTTTGACATTTTGAGTCACACTAAGTAGTCCATTTGTCTTTAGCAAGATTACTCCTTGATTATCTCTTTGGAAGGCAATTGATCAATCAATACTAATTAATTAATTTAGACAAAGGACCTAGCATCCAAATGCATGTATTCAAAATTGAATGTCACATTTACCTTCAAGTCCTTAAATATTTTTAGTAAGGAACCTACAGAAGTGAATATCTTATTAGGTGCCAATAGCTTCATTACAAAATATTAATCACCTTTATGGCTGCTTCTTACTAGTGCCTGAAGTGAAACTGATTTGAAATATGAACAGCAGAATTAGAAAAGACTGACTTCCCACAGCTACAGCTCTCACACTGGATTCTCCCATGCCCACAAAAGCACGGAACTGACAGAAGCAATCAGGGCAATTCATACCATTGCTGCCACCTACAGATTATCTGCTAACAGATAAGGGCTGAGCTGACACACACTCCCCTAATGAGAGCACTGATAGATAGCTGGGAAGGAGAGATGGATTGTATTTTCATGAAGCTCACAGAAATCAAGTAGTTTAAAGATTGATCTCCATCATCAGCTTTGGTTGAAATTGAGTGAAAGAAATTAAATAACACAATGAAAGAATGGCGTCAAAAGTTATTAAGGGAGGGACAAGCACCAAGAAATTACACCCTCAGTCTCCCTTCCTAAAGAAACTAGGCTTAGAATGTTTAGATTATTACCATACACACACACCTTTGAAACAGTTTAGATCATTATGAAGTCATACTGCAACATTCTTCACATTTTACTTTTGTTAGGAGAAATTAGAACCTTGTCAAATGAGTATGACCTAGTAGCTCAAGGAACCTTACCAGGCCATGCTCAGAAGAAAACCAGTGAATGGTTGAATTCCTCAGTCTGAGGGGTTTAATTCCCCTCAATAACACTGCTCAAGACGCTGCAGAATGACTGTCCTGAAAATACTTGCAGTTTCCCCCTCAGCTCACAGAAACTTCACAGATTACCACTTGGGGTGTCATTCCAGGAGAGATTTTATTCCAGACCATCTCATACCCTGAAGCACAAGGCCAGTGAGCCTCAGGGAGATTTTTCACCAAGTTTCTCTTCCATTATTTCCAAGTATGTGACCAGGCCCGTTATAGCACATTTAGGAGGACTGCTTGGGAAGTCTGACATTTACTAAGCTCCTGCTGCACTGAGATTTCAATTAGGTTATTTTCCTTTCTTCAGCTGACAGTAGCTGATCTGGCTAACCAGCCTCAGAATCTCTGCTTAACTTTACTGATCCATGTCCTGAAGGAGCTACTTCATGTCTTTGGCATTAAAGGAAGCTTCAGCAGACTAGGATTCCAATTTTGTCCTGCTACTGACTGTACTGTAGCCATTTGTTAGTGATATATTTAATGAGGTCAGCATAACTCAGCATAATGTACTCCTATATATATTTAGTATTGATTTCCTTCTCTTCTCCAGCAAAGTAACATTGGACGGACTGCCAAAATATTAATTTGTTTTCCAGGCATTTTTCTCTTCCTAAGGTTGATTCCAACAGTTAGATTTAGAAAATTTAATCTATCATCTCCGAAAGTGTACTCTAGATCCAGGTGTCCTACTGTTTCTGCCTCCTGGTATCCTTTTCCTCGCACTAGAAAGCTGGGCTCTGAGCTCCTGACAGCTATTTTCTTCAGCATTAAACTCTGTATTCAGCATTTGCCTTTCCTTTCAGGTGTTGCCAGTGAAGAATCTACTTCTCCGCAGCAGCAGGCCAAATCACTCCTCATCCAATTGGCTGCGAGGACATTTTAAGCTCAGAACTGCTTTCCTCAAATACTCACAGAAGTATATTTTTCCCAGGAAATCTTATCATTAATTTCATAGTTTTTGGCTAAAACATGTCAGCTAGCATCTGTTCACAAGCCTGCATAAGGCACAATCCCTATTTTATACAGATGGCATTACATCCTTTTTTATCAGCCTCTGTATAAGATAACACATTTTCATCCAGCTTCAACAAAGCCTTGAAGTAGGTAAATTGACCCATGTATTTCAGCATCTCCCAGACACAACAGCAGCCAGCTGGGAAGAATCTTCCTTTCCAAACAGCTTGATCCACAGATATCCCTTACAAGCCAGCTTAAGGTTTGCTAAGTTTTCCATAAAATAGCATTAAACAGTACCAAAAAAAAAAAAAAAAAAAAAAAAACCAAAAAAAAAAACACCAAAAAAACCCAC
>VWZU01004434.1:221739-271138 GCA_013397095.1 Sterrhoptilus dennistouni | reverse complement strand
AAAACCACCACCACAAACCTTAAAAAACAAACTAATCCACAAGTACACCTTCTTTCTTTCTTTCTTTCATCCCACAGGAGAACTCCAAAATGGAAAAGGATCATTTGGAAACAGCAATACTAGCATGCAGAGTTTTCTTTAAATATAATTACAAAGATTATTTACCTAACAGTATGGCAGAAAAGATTGCAAGAATTCAGGAAACCCAGAGGATACCAAACCAACAGTAATTTCAGTTTTGATTCTCTCCTTGCATGTAATGTTTTCTGTACCATTTGGTGTGTTAACATCAAACATAAATTAGAAATACAGTCAGTGCAATCAAATCAGCTTTCTGAAACATTCCCTTCCACTTTCTCAAATATACATTGCTAATTGCATGTTAATTTTTGTACTTTTAATATAAACTAGGAATTTTCTCTCCTTGTTTACTAATTCTAGTGTATTTAGTTAGCTACACTGATAGACATTTGCCTCCATAGGATCTATTCTTAATGAGACTGGAAAAAGCTTCCAAAGCTCTGTGATAAGCTGTTCTGAAAGCACACTCTGCTTTTCCCAAATGTCTCTTCCCAGCCTCTTTTAACTGCCCTCTCCTTCCATCTTGTAGCTTACTGCTAAATATTTCCAAACTGATCTAGCAAAAAAGCACAGTCTAATATTTCACAGGTGCACTCGTGCTCTTGAGGGTAAATGTATCACCCTGTCATCACTATGGTCAACACATTCCTCACAATCACATTATCAGCTGCTTGTGTTGTTCCTGTCCTTATGGAGTGGTTGGGAATGCATACAACTGCCATGTGAAAGACTTCCAGGTGCAAGGTTATAGCTTTGCATCTGTTTTGCTTCTCATGAGAGGTTTGTTTTTTTCCTCTCCAATCTTTATAGGATTTCCATGTGGCCTTATTATGTTATCACTAGCATGTGAAATATATACAGTCTTTAAAAGAAGAGAAAATACTATGCAGAGTGAAATCAATGCTGGATTACAAGATAAAGGTGATTTTCCCAGGGTTTCATTAATAGAAACACTTGAAATAAATTATTCCAGGCTTATACTTCACAATGATTATGCTATCCAGCACTCTCAGCTATCCTTCACTGTCTTTTTCTTCCAGTTATGTATCTGCAAACCTTCTTTTACCTAAAACCCAAGAGCTATCTTCCTTACAAGACATCAGTGTCAAAGGCAATCATCAATTAGAAAACTCCATATGTGAGTTGCCAAATGATTTCCAACAACACTTCCAATTCTCAGTTTAATTTCAAGGAAAAAAATGTCATCCCTTCAGGACCTTAGTGGCCCTTGGGCCACAGCTGGACTTTGCATCCTTATAAAAGACAGGAAACAAAAGCTCTTCTACATCTGAATTAAACCCTGGAAGTTGAAGAGAGTCCTCAAAGCACAATACCAACAGCAGGTTCTGGATTAGGTATTTTAGATTACAAATCAGTAAGGGAGAATGACACTGTGAGTACAGATGCAATTCTCACTTAATCCTTCTGTTATTACATTACAGGCAGTTGTCACAGAAGGTTACAACTGAAACCTTGAAGTTTTTTTAAAAGAGGAAAAAACTTGATTCTAAATTAAGAGAAACATTTTCAAGCCCCATGCAATTCACTTGTTGCAAATGAAAGGGGTTTTGTTTCATCTGAACTTAATTTTAAAGGGTTCCTTGTCATCAATTTCATTAGCACCTCAACAGTATTAGTTGCAGGTTTGCTTGGCTAAACATACAAATGGAAATTTCATGAAAAATGTTTAGACATTGTCACTGAGCTTTTACAGAACATCACAGTCTGTCTCTTGACTTGTCCCACCTATCAGTTTGTTTAATGCAATTCTCTCCATTCTTCACTGTGTGAGGTAGACAAGTACAAGAGCACTGGCCTCCTTTAACCTCTCCAAGCATCTTCATTTTCCAGAATTCATTCACATATGGAAGTTCTGAAATTATCTTATAAACAGACCAGAACTTCTTCTACATATCATAAAAACCAATCAATTTCTTTTTATAAATCAGTGTATACTTCAACTTGACCCAGTGAGTACAGTAAACATCCTTAAAATTTATTTGTAAGTAGCAATCCTTGCATCTCTTGTCATTTAACTAAACAGCACACACAGTTTTAGTAGCTGTTATGTTAGAAAACACAACTCAGAATTAAATTATGCCAAAATTGCAGTACAGAAGATTTATACTCTGCCAGACTGCATACAATGCTCTTGTTATAACTAACATACAAGCCAAGTTGCAATGAATATATTCTTATGAAATAATCTGAAACTCTGTAACATTAACCCTGCTTTGGATTTCAGCCTCTGTTAGTGCTCCCTGACAAGTAGCTTGCTGTTACAGTATCAACTGTGCTGCTTTTTGAGTAGACTACAGAGTGATGTTTTCTCTACTGTTCAGAGGAAAACTTGTAGAGAGCCATAGGCACAGAGGAGAAACAGAAGAGGGATGCCCATGGAGGCCAGGTTTCTCCCAGGGCTCATACAGCTTCATCAATACTCAGCATCATTCAATAAACTATTTTCATATATGAAAAATAGTAGGATAGAAAGCCAGTAACCCCTAAAATCATGCAAATGCAACTATTTCAATTTTATACTTTGAATCTTAACTACAAAGGAATTTTGAAGATTCCTCAATATCAGTCATTTGATAAAATGAAAAGTGACTATATTCCTAAGTTTTTTTTTTTTAATAATAAGACCTGCTAATTTACTTGAAAATCAAGAAAAGTGTGAAATAAAAGTACTGTAAATTTAGGAAGAATATGTTCCAAATATTACAATAAAATTTTTGAACACTTAAATGCAAAATTGAAACTTCCTTCAGTAGGGACTCCTGAACAGCTTTCCAAAGCACGTGTTACTAGCATCAAAATCCACTTTCTATTTTCTATGGATTCAAGCCATCAGAGAGCAACTTTTTATAATACACCTACAAACTAAATCTTTCAGAAAATAATTTTGTTAATTTTGCCTACATTTCACCCTCAGTGTAACCACACTGAGATCTAACAAGCACAGGAACAGCTAGGTATAAATACTAGTGTAGCTCTCCTTTCTAAAGAGGCCAATCATGCAACATGTTGCTTTCTTACCAAGAAAAATTTTAGTTTTACATGTAACATAACTTACCATCATCTGAAGAAAAAAAAAGACCTCACATGAGGCGGTTTTGCATTAAACTGCTCTACACTGATGTTTATCTCATTTAGGAAAGACTCTTACCTCTGTAACATGTCCCTTGGTGATCCAATTGAGTAGATCAGGGATTCTGGAAAAACAATGAAAACCAAGCCCACCCTCTAGAAAACATTAAACAAAGCCAGCCACTACACTAATTAGACTGGAAGGGGACAAGTTCTCCAAAGGGTGGGATAGAAGCTCAGCAGATCAGGTGGGATAGGCAGCTGTTGTCCCTGGTGGAAGGTTTGAGCTGGGTTACAAGCTTGCTCTTGGAGCATGAGCTTTTGAGACTCTGAAAACTCAACAAATCAAAATATCCATTGTAAACGTTGATCTAGTCCTCACAGAGAGCATGGTCTGGAGGTATTCAAGCTCTTTTTGGGTTCAAATAAGAGGTTTGAGGACATGATCCAGTGCTGTGCTTCTATACCTATACTTGCACTATGATCTTTTTATAGAAACTCTTCTGCTATCAGGGTCTCCTATCCCATTATCAGATAACAGAAAGTAATATGCCTAGTTAATCCTGTGAGGGCTCACATCCTATTTCTCATCCCACTGAGCTCAGTAAAATTGGTTGAATAAACTATATACAAAGGGTGGTTGAGAAAAAGTGGCATTTAAACTTATTTCAATTCAGTCTGACCATAACATTTTAAGGTTAATTGCTGTAAAGTTTTCCTGCTATGGATGAAGTTAACTACTTGGTTGGTTATACCCTTGAAAATTTATTTGCATTAGATACAACTGTATTAGCTAACACAAATCACATACATCACATTCACCAGGGACAGAAGTGGGATAGAGACTGGAACATCCCCAAACAATGGTCACTCTAAATCCCTAGTAAGGTACTTTAGTAATAGGAAATTACTAAAGTAATTTTACTTTACAATGAAAAAACTCTTATTGCTGCTGATAATTAAGTAATTACACTGACTATCAAAAGAAAATACCTTCAGGACTTAAAGTTTGTTATCTGCAATGCTTTTTTGTCGTGGAAGTTCTTAGAATCTTGGAAGAAATAAAAATAAATTGTCATTAATAAGGTTCTTGCCCTATCACGTGAAAATCATAACATGTTTGTAACCCCAAATATCAGATAATACTAGCAGAATTATTTCATACTATGCTTGTCATTGTCTATAAATAGCATTTCTATCAATAATTTAAATTTATCATAAACTGGTATAAATGCAATCTCCTGGGTATCTAGCCCATTACAATTCAGTGGATAATAGAAAATCTACACAAGCATCTAAAACTACATTCTCAGTGTAGGAAAGCTGTACAAATCATACCAGGATCCCTATGACAATGGAAAAAGCAAAATGAAAGCTCATTCTCTTCATTGGACTGAAGAGAAATATATGAGGATTTTGTGGGGTCCTACAAAGCCCAGTAAGGGTTCAGATCTCCAAATGTACAATATCCCCTAATGACAGATAACAGCAGCAACCAATCTCTGAAGCTGTGGCCCAGGAGTTAAAGCTAAGACCTTGAAGACATCACAGAGCTTCTTCATCCATGACACAATGCAAAGGGCAAAATAACAGTGTGTTTTCTGGTCATTTGTTTTCCACAGAGAGCAAAATTAGTCCTTCAAGGGAAACTATTTCCTGAGGACATAAGTAGTCCTCTTTCACCTTTGGAGTACATTTTATAAGAATATAAAATCTTATAAGAGCTTATCTGGACGTCTTACCCAATAAATATTTGAATTATGATGATTTATTTGTGATTTTAAACTCATTCCCATTATGTCAGATATTAAGAAATAAAATTTCTCATGGCTTTGAATTGGAAATCCATATACTGGTATAGAGCTATACTACTCTGCATTACATTGAGTATTATTTAGAATCAGGTTTTCATATGCAAACCCAAACTGTTGAATTGCAATGAAAACCTGTGAAAGCTTGGAGTTCTACTACCAATCCAAAGAAAATTGGAGTAAAAATGTTATACATAAAAACAGCAAAAGGATGGATGGATGGATGGATGGATGGATGGATGGATGGATGGATGGATGGATAGATATTTGGATAGATACAAAACAGTATTTTGTTTTTCTGTTGAAGATAGTTAATGGTTCAGCACTGTACAAAAGAAAAGGAATAGAAAAAAATGTAACATTTATGTACATTACAGAATGGTTTGGAGATTTTTTTATTGATGTAACAGTGACAGTAAATGGGGTGTACTAGTAAAAGCTAAAACTCAGGGCATCATTCACAATGGCAAGCTTTGCAGAAACTGTGCTTTAAGGAACAATTTGAATTAAGGTAGATTAGCAACTTCCTCATAAAACCTTCAGACAGAGAGACCTTCAGAAATATGATGCACATGGGCTTTAAGAGGTTTTTTAATGTTTGAAATTGACCAACATAGCTCAACATAACCATCATCAAGAGGTCAACCTAAACAGAGCTTTAATAACAACGCTAAGAAAATGGTAAGAATTTTGGATTGATTAATTCCTTGACAAGTGAAATGGAGGGTTAAAAGGTAAATGAGGTAGATGGTTGAAAACACAGAGTACTCAGTATCTGAAACATTGAAAGTCCCGTGCCTATCCTGAGCACACAGCAGCTGTCAGTCACTGGGTCAGAAATGGCCTGATGTCACTTCTTTGGAACTTGTCAGTGCTTGGCACTAAGTCACTATTTTCCTTCTCATAAGAAATCATATATTTCTTAATGTAGCCATTTATTTTTAAATAATTATATGAATGAATCCTCAGTAATTATAAGGCCTTCATTTTACTCTCCTCAGAAATTCCTCAGACTACCAAGCCCCGTATTTCTAACAAAGGGATGATTTCTACATAAAACCAAGGGAAATTATTTCCTTACATCCTACAAAGGAGTGATTGACAGCTCAAGGAAGTATATTAAATACTGTCCTTGAAAAGACTGTTTTTGATCTGGCAGTTATATTTACAATTACAGTAGGTAAGCAGTAAGGTTACTGCACATTGTGCTAAAACCCAATGCCTAATTATCTCAGCCAAACATCCTGTCCCAAAAGGCAGATTTTTGAACCATCCTAACCCCAAGTAATACTTCAACTTTTGATTAATTTTGATGAAGAAAATAAAAAGAGCTTTCTCCATCAGTTTTTCACAGTTCAGCAAGCAAACACCCACTTGTTGAAAAACAATCTTACAGTGAATAGCTTTCACAAAGCAAAATATTGTTGTTTGCTATCTGTAAATCTAAGTGATAAATTTAAGCCTATCCTGTGCCTAAGCACTCCAGCCAAAAGAAAATACAGCCTTTGGTGTGTGTGTTTCAGAATCTGTATTTCTTAAGTGCCAATGTTTTACCCTGTCTCTCAAGTTGATATGCTCAGCTGTACTATTCTCAGCTAATGCAAGAATTAGGTTAGTCACCAAGAAAGGAATCTCAGTGTAGAACATCCAATTCTGAAAGTTATGATTAATACAAAAAGCCACTCACAACCAAAAGGAACAGAAAATCAGCTGCTCCATCTTTTAATAAAATCTATTTCTACTAAGATTTTACACTGAAGAGATTGTTGGGAAGGATTTATTGTTGTCTTTTGGAAGCAGAGAAATTCTTTAGCTTCTTTTTCAGATTATTATTATAAAATTTCCTATCTACCAGCTACAGGAGCTCAATATACTTAGCTGAGATTGTGGATAAGTTCAATATAATCTTAATTAGCTACCTGAGAGAAAAATCTCTCATAAAAGTTAGAAAGAGTTTTGCACTAATCTGTGGGAACGGACATTTATCTTCTCAATCATAAGCCTTTTATGTGGGTTACAAAACACACAGCAGATTTCTTCTCCTTGGCATAATTCAGGAAAGCCAGGTTCTGCTGTTAGAATCAAACAAGATTTAATTTAATGCTGAAAACTACTAATATGTCTAAAACACTGCTTGTTTCAGGCAGTCCATTAAAGATGTTGACAGCTATTATCTGACAGTGAAAGTAACAGGCTTACAATTAACTAAGCATTGCAGAGCTTAGACTGTAAAAGAAAAAATGAAGATATTTTAATGGAAAAAGCTCTTCCTGAATGTTTAAAAAGAACCTGTCTAATTTACCAAACAGTTAGGTGTCTGAAAGTCACTAGAGAGATCTTCACTTTTTGGTGCTTCACACTAAACAGGATTATGGACATGTTAATTCTATTGAAGTTTGTGCAAACATAAGGGAGGAAGGCTATTGTGCTATGAGCAAATTCACTCCAGCAAAGCCGAGTTCCAAGTATCTGACCTGAAAATGTTGATACTTAGAGGCAAATAACCACAAACACAGTAATACTGCAAGAAACCCTCACAAAACCCAACCACGGTTGTCTCACAAACCATATGGCAGAGACAGCAAGATTTCCACATAAGAAGCAAGTTCTAAATTCAGTGCTCTTTTTTGCAAGCTATGAGGTTTTTGTAGAACATGGAAGCCTTGCTCTAGAAATCAGGGCCATCAGCAGTGGACTCTGTACCTTCAATCAGTCATTGAGAAGTGGTTTTTTGTGGGTATGGTAAGAAAACTAACTCTGTTTTAAGCTGTTTTATATTTGTTGGTAACACAGACAACACCAAGAGTTGTTGTAAAAGTGTGGTAAAATTAGCTGTGATGAAGAAGTATATGAAATTTAATCCCTCAGGAATTGATATCTGGCATTTTTATTGAAATAAGCCATGACACCTGTAAATTTAAACTACTTATACCAGTGGCAAAATGATGCCCTTTATGTTTGGAATAAGTCCTGTTTTATTCTCATGACTTACAGGCAAGCAGACATTATAGCTCGGTATGTCTGTAGTGTTTCTCAAAGTTAGGATGAACTTCAGTGGTCAGATTTCCATGGGAATACACAATGCCAAAGCTCTAATCCCCCGAAGCCCTGAGGTGCATGCTCAAAATCAAACATCAGTTTTGCACAGTGGAATAAATTTATAAATGCACTTACAGTTAGGTGAGTGCCTCAATGAGTGGTTGAGGCACTAGGTTGTTTTTTTTCCTTACTGAGGATGCTTTTTATTTCAGGATATCACTGATAAAAACTTGCTCTGAGCAGATTTTTTTATACTTTTCTATATGTGGATTATGCTCAGATAAATAGACAGATAGACACATGTAGATAAGGTATTTTCCCCTAACTGTGACAGATACATGATATACTGTCCTGTCAAGTTCTATTCTAAACTAATTTCTTCTGACTACCATCAAATATTAATGATGTAGAAGATGTTTCATGAGAGAAGTGTATGTTTTAAAATTCTAGGTAGAAAATACCAGAAAAATTGACACCTTTCAATTAAAAATAATGAAATATTAATCTGTAAGGAAAATGTCAAAATGTAGGGACTCAAATAATATGCATTAATGAAAGCAAAACTAACTAACAGGAATTGCTGAGCAATCACACATAAAAATGACCTTCATAAACAATTTGGTAATTTTTGCAGAAAGCACCATTAAAATGGAAATCTGTAAAAATAATCTGCCTGAAGCATTTAGCCAAATTTGCATATTTACTGTCTCTTAATTACCTTTGAATAACAGGTTTAATTTTCACCTAAAAAGGGTTTATGCTTATCTACAAACACAATTTAATTATTATCTTTGCACTTCCTATATTAACTACACAGAAAACCAGAAAATCACCATGGAAAATTTATGCAATTACATGAATTTCACTGTACTTGTTGTTAACACCTGTGGGCTAGTTTCTCCACGGATACAAACTGGGATAGTCCACTAATCTCGATTGTAGCAGTTTTTTGCCAGCTGAGCAGCTCATCTTGTTTTGTTTTGGTTCCATAACCACGTGGAGGTAAGTTGAAAATGCAGATATGAGACTTCTTAGAGAAACTACTAACATTGCATTACAACATAGTTGTGTTTTTAAGCTGAATTGTAAAATCAGGCATGAAAACTTAGATTCTGGAGTGAACTCACTTTGGATATTTCTTTAACATAGAATCCCCTCTCATATTCCCAAGGGTTTCCTGCAAACTCTGCTGTCACAGCACATCTGAAGTAACAGCTGAAGTCTGAATAGTCCTGTGGCTTCATTTTCCTAACAAGGCACAAACTCTTGGATAGAGTAGAAAAGCTCAAAACTATTCTCAGTAGTGTGGGAGGAACTAATAACTCAAGGAATATGACATTTTTATTAAGCACCATAGCCTAAGTTTCCTCAGGAACCAGCTTTAATAATTTCGTAGTACATTGCTCTGAAGGGATTAATATTATTTACTTATAAGCATGGCTGGAAGCAGGACTGCTAACACATCCTGTGCTCTTTCATCAGCTCTGCAGCTGATTTGGGCTACACATAATTCAGAAGAGTCATCACAGAGTGATTTCTCAACTATCTGTGTGCCTCCAAGCACAGGCAAGGGAAAACTCCACCATGCATACAGAAATGGCCTTTAATATCACAGTACACCTTTTAAAATGCTTCCCTAAACTAATTCAGGAAAGCAGATGAGCAATTCTGTCTGTTTGTTCAGGAAAATATTGCAAATTCCACACTGTCATGTATAAGAGGATCAAACTGGGGCCATCATCAGTATTAATCATGCTCTCAATATAGATTTTACTTTGCATTCTCCATGGTTTTTTTTAAATATTTGATAATAGTCCTGACTGCTCACTGTTGATAATCAGAGGAGGGCAGACTTTTAAGAAAATGGCATAGCTATAACACTTCAAAACAGAGCATTAAGATAGAAATAATATATTCAAATGTGTTCTTAATGTGTCATTGATGAAGCTAATCTTATTTAAGTTATAATAATTTTAAAATGCCTTTAGAAATACCTAATTTTAAAGGTATACCAGCATCAAATTCTTACAGAATCTATCATGCAGTTACCAAACATCTACATTTATGACAACAGAGTAGAAGCAGTATTTCTTCCTATTTTTAATTTGTTTAATTTTTGTTTGATTCATGCCTACTGGGGTTCAACAATAGGTTGGTTTAAGAATCCTATTTTTAGGCTCTTTAAGACTTAGGAAAGGTCATTGATCTCCCTTTCTCATAGCAGGAATTCAAGGAGGAATTTTATGTTTAAATGGCATATGAAAAACTAAAAATATGTCTTATGTGGAATGTGTTTAGCACTTTGTGTAACATCATGGGCACAAAATGTGAACATGTTCATGCTGTAGTATGAACATGTAGCACCAAAAGAAGCCCCAAACCGGAGGGAAGCTGCATTAAGGGCAGGTACAGGAATACATGCAGACAATAGGAGACATCAAAATGTTTCCTCATACAAAAAGGAAAGTTCCTTTGAGTTAATAATTATCTCAAGCATTAGGAGAAGGAATTAGCTGGTCTCAGCTAAGAACAAGGGAATCAGCTGTGGCTGATCAGCAAACAATTTCCTCATTTACGTCACCTCCATCTACTTCAGAGAGTCACTCACATGATTAACAACCTTGGGTCTGCTGCTGATCACAAAAATATTCTCCTTGACACCTCAATAAATATGGTTTAGAGATTACAAATTTCTGAGATTTTCCAAAGCAGAGAGACAGAAATGAAAGAGATACTGTCAGGTCAAAAAAAAATGGCTGGTGGCAACTGCTGCCTCTCTGTATTTAGGCTGCAGACACACCTCCGCTCACTGACACTGGAGTAGGTACTTTTTGGAAAAAGAGGATGGCTGCTGCCTGAGAACACCAGTAACAGAGTTTTTATAAAGAACACGTTATAATGTTGCAAATAAGTAAATAAATCCTTACACAGTTATCCTAACACCAAAACACTGTGTTAATGCACAACACGTGGAAAACAGGAAAAGGGATGGGAAAATAGCATTACAGGCCTCCAGGTTTAGTACAGCCATTAATGTACCTGGTTCCATTTCATCAGTGAAACGTTTTGAGATGCACACAAGGGTGAAAATGCTTGGCTTGGCTTGAGTCAATATGAGAACATAACGGCACCCAAAGATGAAGATCCTGCTCTTCTTCCCTGCCATTCATTCCCAGCCACAGAATGAATGGGTCTTTAAGCCAGCTCATTCCAGTGATCCAGTTTACTGTGCTTCCCAAATAATACTATCCTGGCAGATCGGAGGAGGCAGGCAATTTAAACACAGGACACATGGAAACAAGCTACTGAGGGAAGGAGACAGTTTCCTAAGTTGGCTTTCTTGGGGGAAACCAATGTCTAGCACATTTGGCTCACATGTATTTTCAGAGAGCATAGAGTTTAGTCACCTCACTGGTGGCAAACCTTGGTGCCATTAATTACCTATATTTGCAAAATAAACTTTACTAATGACTCTTCTTTTTCTTTTCTGAGCCAATGTAACATCATTCTGCTACCTGGAGGGGCTGTCTTGCTTTCTTCATTCACCCCCTTCGACCTTATACCACTTACAGCACTCGTGAGCCCCTTGAGAGGTGCTTCAGCTCCCTCCACATCACAGAGAATAAGTCACTTTTATGCTGGGTTAGTTTTGTTTGGTTTAGTGAGTGGAACTAGGTTATAGTAGGATGAAACATACACAATCAGCAGCAAGGAAGCAAACTAGAACGTGTGGCCAAGAGAAAGGGGAAATTGAGTTGATCAGCACTGAAAGCCACTAAACCAGTTCAACATCATAACAAGCAAAAAGTCTTCCCTCTGACTGAAGGTAATGGCTCAGTTACTGTTGGCTGTAATATTTGCCCAAACAGCTAAATTTAACCATTTTTCAGAGAAACTCTTGTCACATGTTTTATTTTCTGGGTATAAAGGGTATAAGTGAAAAGAACTGGAGTTCTCAGTAAGATAAGCCCATCTTCTTGGCAATGAAAGCAATAATCTGCACATTAGGCAGTAGCAGCAGACAGTATCACTGGTGTCCTTTGTAACCCTGATAGCAATCAATGAGGAGATACAGCTAAGAATGTGCTTTTTGTGCTAAGATCACTACAGAGGATTTCCTCAGTTCCTCTCCCTGCCCCACTGCCACCTCACCGAACTCCTCATCACCTGAACTGCCTTCTAGGACACAAACCTCCAACCCCACCAAATGTGTGGTGGCTCAGTGCTCCTTCTGTCCTCTCCTTGGGAAAAGCAGCACCACTCCCGGCCACGGGGCACGGAGAGTGAACATTTCCATTAGAGAAGGACAACCACAGGGGTAATGAGGACTCAGCCCTGCGAGGAGGCCAAAGGGAAAAGGAAAAAGGCAATAGGGGCACAGTTATGCTCAGAGCCAGACCGTGCAGGCTGTGACAGAGCACAGCAAAACCGAGTGCCACAGATACAATCCTGGCACGGCAGGAACCAGCGACTGTATCGTGTACATTTAGAACTGAACTATTGCCATGTCTCACCATATGCTGAAACCACCCACTGCTAATAGCAAAGGATCCTTCAGATGCTGTTTTCAAGCGTGAGAAAAGGGTCCAGAATTGGCTGGGCTCTGTCTGAAGATTGTGGGAGGATAATGGCCACAGGAAAGAACCACAAGCTGTTCCCATCTTAACATCTGCAGGTTTACTCCCATTACTGTGTGACTCCCCTGGGTATAAAGAACCAACCTGTTTGAATGGTGCTCTGCAGATACTTCTCTAAATACAAGATGATTTTACATGAGCTGTATCCTGGCGTTTTCTTAAGCAGAAGGATCAAGCAAGTCTTAATCTGGTTAAATTTTGTTATGGATCCAGACTGATGCCAATTAAGCCACAAGCATATATGTCTGACTTTTATGGTACAGCAACATGCCATGTGAGACTACAGCAAGAACCAGCAGCCCAGAATCAGTGTCAAACGAGTATTTTTCAGACCTACTAAAATATTTAATTTCATGTGGTCGCGTGTAATTCTAGAAAATCCAAATGTAGCCACAAAAGGATTTATTTTCTAAGGACATCATCTTATTGGGTGTATTTGAAGCAAAGTGGCCGCTGAGCCCTTGGGAATGAGCACTGTTTAGCTCTGAGGGCTCCAGGCACTCAGCAGTGCAGGGTGTGCTGCCACCTCTTGGCCATTTCCTAAAAAAAAAAAAATCTACATCCCCTTTTTTTTAAACCTCAGTAATGCATATCATTGTTTATGTTTCCATAAAATCCTTCTGGTTTGGAAATTCTCTCTCCCTTCTTTTAACTTAAAGGTATCATATTGTATATTTAATATCCTTTGTTGTATTTGATTATTAGGCCATTTTCTTTTTTCACAGTGCTAAGAAGACTTTGTGCTTGATTGATTTGAAATAAAAACATTATTACAGTTTTACTCACACTTGCAACAACACTGATGTTTGTGCCTGCAATCTTTAGATATTGCCATCATAGAGAGGTATTTAATATATCCTTCTTTAAAATAGGTGTCACTAATAATAATAACAACCAATAACCCTGCTCTGAACCACAAGACTGGGAACCAATATCCTCAGAAATTGACAGCTTTCAGTATGAGACAAAAAGCCACCAACATCCATTCAGTCCAACAGATATTTAACACAGGGGTTGATTTCCTCCTGTGAAAAAGACCCACAGCTTGCATTTTTCTGAAGTCAACAGGAATTCTGAATGAAAAGTCCCAGGCTGAAATTTCTCAGACCACATTTGCTATTTCTCTGTATGAATTGCTGAATTTCACTTAACTTCCTATTCACAGGTAAGACTTACACACAGCTCATATTCCAGGGAGAAAAGGAAAAATGCCAGTTCTGAAAATTTCCAAATGTCCTACTCTGGCAATAGGAATTGAAGGAGAACAGGCAACACCTTACTCTCCTGTCAGGTGACAGGAGAGTAAACTAGCATATTTACTTTTATAAATTCAAATCTGTATCAGTTTAAACTCTACAGCACTCAAAAGTCACAACTCACTTCTCAGCCTTCTTAGTAGGACCTGCTGCAGTAGCTTAAGGGTTAATTTATTTTGCAGTAAAAGAGGGTAGATTCTGACTAGATATAAGGAAGAAATTTTTCACAATGATCATGATGAAACAATGGCACAGGCTTTCCCAGAGGTGGCCCCATCCCTGGAGACATTCAAGGTCAAGTTGGATGGAGTTCTGAGCAATCTGATCTAGTAGAAGATGTCCCTGCTGTTGGACCGGATGACCTTTGAAGGTCCCTTACAAACCAAACCGTTCTAGAATAATACTTTTGCAGAAAGGTGGGGAAACTAGGGATTTTCAGACAGGTTAAGAAGCAGACTTGAGTTCCTTCCATAACTGCTCTTTCTCCTCCATTTCCCTAATGATCTTCTATCCCTCCAGCCACAAAGAGAACATTCATGTGAGGATTCCCCAGGGTACAGAATATATTTTCAGTTTAGTGACAAAAATTTTTGTAAAACTGTTCTTTTTTTTTCTCAGAGGGTAAAAGGCCAGGGATTAATTACTCTGACTGCTGCATTGGACCCTTATGGTTACATTTTCAAAGCTATGCTTGTGTTGGCAACACAAATCCTGTTATTGTTACAGGATTAGTGTGCATAACTTTCCAAATGCAGCTTTGAAAACGGAGCCAAGGAATATCATTTGTGTGTACTTTCTGGAATTAATGTAGGCTCTGATTATTGGCCAGTGGTTCATCAGCACTGTTGTACATGCATCTTCTTGATGTCCTGTCTCTAAACACTCACTCAGACTTGTCTGGATTTCTTTAGTAGTTGGATATTATTAAAGAAAAGAAATTATAAGACATCAGTTAACACCTACCTCTTCATTTGCCAATGATAAATACAATTTGTCTTGACTCTGCTAACACTTACTCTTGGCTTTTCCTTTTTTTTTTAAGCCTCTTAGGAATAAAAAAAAAGTGAAAATAATTAGTCTCATGATCTTTATTATTTAGTTGCACTAGAAACTTCAAGCCTGTGCTGCAGCGATGGAATAAATATGGCACTGACATTGCCAATTCCCCAGTTCCTTGAGTCTGATTAAACTTTTTTAAGTAAAACAGGTTTCGTATCTTATTACATTATACAATTGCTTCAGGTGAGATCTAGTTTTCTCCCTCTATTACTGTGCAGCATCTATTGCAATCATAGTGGTGTCCTGGGTTGCAGTGTAGGATGTACACAAAGTATTTATTCTATCACCATCTTCATGAACTGTTGAAACCAGGTGGGGCAGTGTTTTCCCAGGCCCCCTGCCTTTGGGCTGTCTTCTGCTAATGGCCCATCAACGCCTGGCCCATGACTCACAGGTAACTCCCTCCAGGAGTTATCTCTGTTTAATGGGACATCAAAGACCCACTTCACAACTCCTCATCCCATTGTGAGATGCTCTGCCCAGGGGGAGGAGCCAAGCATTCTCACCTGGATATAAGCTGGTTTGTGGGACAGTGCAAGTGGCACTTATCCACTGGATTTCCAGAGGAGCAGAGCTACCAGACCTTTCTACAGGATCACTGCTTCAGGAAGAGCACCTCACCTGGACTGCTTCCACCATCCTACTCAGGTTGTATTCTGACTCTGTCAGTGATCCTTTGTGATATTGCATTTATTTTATTTTATTTTTACCTTTTTTCTTATTAAATTATATTTGTGACTTGGAGCCTCTCACTCGTTTTGCTTTCAAACCACGACAAGTGGTGATTTCAAACTATAAATGCTTAATTTTTTTCTATGCCTGTGTTATTAACTTTTAAATGAGCATGGGCTTTTTAACCATGGTTTTAACTATTGAAATCATTAATAATGGCCTTGACATGAAAATAGAGGAAAAGAAAAGAGTTTGTCTTACAATAGAGAGAACATCTAGTTTCTGTAGGTGGATTACATTGAGGCACAAAGTGCACTGCCTCTCCAGCATTACCACTTCTCAAGCAGCTCCAGACGTGCCTGGTGATGCATCACCAGACTCCTGGAACATTCTGAGGAAGCATAGAAATTGGTACCACATTAAGCAGGCATTCTCAGGTTTCTAATTTTGGCCTTAAGTGTCCTTATTTTGCATGTGTCATGCTACAGGCTTATACACTTATCCTGTTTTGGGTTTTATTCCTGACATTGTCATTCTTTCTTCCTGTTTATACAATAAAGTAGGAAGTTGGATGCTGTTGGTATTCTGTGCATCAGCAGGGTGAGAGGGACTCATTAGGAGAGCAATTCTGTTGCCTGTGGTGAATCCTTCTTCTGAATTGCCCTCTAGGTGGTAGAAATCTCTTCCTTCTAACAATTTTGGAGTGTTCTAGGAAGGCTAATCAAACAACACAGGCACTTGCCTTGAAGTGCCTTGAATGAAGCTGTATGAGAAGCACCCACATTACTAAATAACACCACCCTTGCATGGGTCAAACAGCAATATCTGTTTTTTATAAAAGAAGGGAAATTGTGGTAGTTGTTTTATCAGTTATTGGCATGCTCACATCTAATACAGAGCTGACATGCAGTCAATATTAAAAAAACATTTATCCCACAAACCACATTTCAACTATTTCAGGAATAAATCTTTCACTGACCTTTGCTTTCATCTTCATCTCTCGTAAAAAAAAAAAAATCAGGATTTAAATATAATCCAACAAGAAAGAATAGAGCTTATTTCTTTGGTAAGTAATGATAATTTCTCTTGCGTTGGTGTGGTATAAATACAGACAGCATTCAAAAGTCTTACAGCCACTTGTGCAATAAAGTTCTTTTTCAGTGTGATTTAACATCAAATAGTTTTAAGGAACCCATTTATAAAATTTGAATTTCAAATGCTTATTTCACTGTCAAAAACCTTGTATTATGTTCAGACAGCTGAACTATAAATCCTCCTAATTTTTAAACTGTGCTGGCCAAAGACCTATATCATTCATTAGATAAGGATAGTGACTACCTCATTTAAAATGAATCCTAGTAGATGACAGGCTGTGGAGGGAATATTTTTGAGTGTGATGTGAGCTAGAAATAGTTACCTAAAGGAAATAGCATTGGGGGGTAGTAGATATTAAAGAGGGAAAATGCCTGCATGATGATGCCTGGAGGAGGCCATTCAGAGTTTCCACACAAGCAATATTTCTTACAGTCTTGACAACAATCCAAGAGTAAATACACTCACACACACACACATATATATATATGTATATGTATAAATGCACAGCCCATCCTGAGCTATATAATTTAAAACATAAATTAAAAATCCTTACATATATTAATCCAACAGCTGCAGGCCACTTACTATGAGAGTCCACTGTTATACGTTAGGGGAAATAATATTATTTACAATATTATATTGTTTATTTTATTATTTTACAGTATTATTATTTAAATACCTTTGTCTTGCAATGTATAGAAAACTGACGGTGTAAATCAGGATCTTATGTTGCATTTGGCAAGAAACAGATATTTCTAAAGGTTTTAATCCTCTGAGGACAAAGTAATAATTCAGTCCCAATTTTTGCACATGCCTGTTGTACACAATATAAAAAAAAAATCAATGGAAATGTTCACATGAATAGATTTTAGGCATATTCATAAAATTGGAAGAACTATGGCCTTAGCACATACTTAGATTGAAGTAGTTTTACAACCAAGTTAAGGAGAGTGGTCTGTAATGACTACACACGTAGGGTACACAAAGGCCTACCTGCATATGAGCAATCACTTCTAAAAGCAACTTAATTCATCACAGCAAGATGGAGGGAGTGGTATGAGATGTTCTTTCAGTGCATGGCTGAAGGCAGGAATAAAAAGCTGAGTTCAAATCCAGCCTGGAAACAAGAGGAAAGTGCTTTCAGTTACATTTTGGTTTTGCCCAGAATAGTTCTGCACCCACAAATTTTAAGGTATGGGGTACCTCCCATCAGTTGTTCAGATGCATTTCAGCCCAGAATGCATCAATCGGGGCAAGAGAAGTTTGGAGTTTATTACCGAGAAGATTGCTGCTGTGGGACACCTCTGGCATCAAGCCCTGAGAGCAGCCCCCCTGTAACTGCTGCTCTACACAACCTCCATTGTTCTCTCAGGTTTCACAGCTGCAAAGGTTGCTTCCTCTTCCAGAAGGCAAGAGCTCTCCTGCCACTCTCCCCCCTGCAAAGCTGCACAGCAGCATCAGGACAGGAAGGATTTTGCTCTTTCTGTCTGGTTTTGGGGAGGGAGGGATGGGTGCTGGCCTTGCTCATATCACCCTGTCCAGAACCAATTAACTTGGCCTGAGTAACCCAGTGGGTCTCAGGTGGCCGGGACGTGATAAGGCATTTTCTCTCCCTGTGCTGGGCTGGATAAAAGTTATTTGAAGGACACACCTTCTAAATGATACAACCTTTTTTTATTTATTCCAAACACAACTTCTGCCTTACAGATGAGAGCCTGAAGATAGGCCAAGAACATATGAATTGAATATTTTAAAGTCTTGTTTAACTGACTGCATTTCTCAGAGACACTCTTGTGGGTTCCTAAGAGGAACCTTCACCTTACAGTTTCCTTTCATGGAGGGTAAGCATGTTTCCCATACTCTTTAGTAACTTGATCCCTTTCTACACTGGAATTCCCCTGTGTCCCCTAGCAGGAATCACCTGCAATTCCCAGTTGATGACAGTCTGGAAGGCAGGATATTTGTGGCATAAGGAAACTACAGAACAAATCCCTGGAGTTCTCTAAAAAGGGACAATTCCTTAAAAAGGAGTCTAGCCATGCTTAAGCTTATAGGGCTGGTGTCCCAACACCCTGCTATGGCATAGTGCCATCTTGTGGGCTACAGCTGCTCCTGGCAGAAAGCAGAGGAGACATGGAAAATGGAAAGGAAGACAGAGACAGAACAGGTGTTCCAGGAAGGAAACCAAATCCCATTTCATCTGCTCTGCTCCTGATGTAGCAGAGCATTCAAAGCAACCTACAGCCTTGAATGTACTTATCCTTGAGTGCTTTCATGGTATGTTCAAGCAACATGGATGTGAAATTGGGGTGCGACCACTCTAGAAAGCTCAGACATAAAACATGTGAAGAGCAGGCCACAAACCTGAAGTTTAATCATGAGTAACTCTAAACAACACAGTAAAAAGAAACCTGTTGCAGCAGCCTTCTTGATAGAGGGCAGAAATGAGCCAAGACACAGACTCCTTGTTTATCACACCATGAAAAGGGTCCTGGTTTATTCCCCTTTACAGCTCAGCCATCCTGACTCCAACCATTCACTGACTCTGCCTGCACCAGCTCCTGCTGTGGGTTTCCCCTGCAGCCTCTGACTGCTGGTTATTTCCTGCTGAACTCTGACTGCAGGGATCAGTGTGCAGACTGTGACTGCAGCTTTTACCTGGCTGGACTGTGACTGCAGGTTCCACCAACAGGCTCTGACTGCACCCCCAGACTGACCTCACTGCAGGGATTCTCTCCCCCCAGCATCCTCCTTCTTTATGATGACCCTCCCTAGTTAACCCACTCCCTTTTATCACAGTTATCTTTGTTGGATATATTGGGTAATTAACACAGCTGTTACTTATCACATCAAGGTCACCTGTATTCTCTTCTTCCACAAAACCCTTCCAAAGCGAAAAAGATCTGAGGCTAATATAGTACTTCCATATAATTACTATAATCTCTTACTATTTGTGCACAATTGTTCATATTTAATACAGTTTAAAATAATTTGTTTACCCACAAAACATCTATGTAAACTAGGTACCAGAAAAACTTGGAATTTTTTTATTCCACAGATTTGCTGGCCTGAGAAAGACAATATATCATTGGTTTGCTTCTGATGCAGTGATGTCTAAATGACATCATTCTGCTCCCTATTCTGCTCCAATGGGAAGTGAAACAATTTTGATTGATAATATTTTAAATTCACAGACTTTCATTGGAAATGTAATCTGACATGCTTCTGAATTCCCACTCTTGCTATGCACAGACATTATTTTGTCAGTACAGTAAGCTTTTAACTACGTACTTCCCAAAATAAATGCATCAGTCATTAGCAACTAAACAACTAAAACAACACCCAGTCTGAATCTAAACTTTTATAACAAAGTAATAAAATATTATCCAGATTAAGCACTACCTTGTTTTCTTGAGTAGATCACAATTTCCTGACTCGAAACTCTTTTGCTACAGGAAATGTATCTGCCTTGATTAGATGAGGATTTGGCAGCAAGCTCTGCACTGCTAGGTCTGTCATATCAGATGACACCAGGGCTTAAAAGTTTTTACATTCCTTTAGTTACACATTGTAGCAGAGCTCTCTCTTCACAACTTCTCACACCTGAATTTTTAAAAAAACCTTGGGTTTGCTTTCTGCCTGATGCTGAATGAGCACAAAAACTGGCACTTTATTTTGTGGAACAAACTCAGTTGTTTTTAGAGTAGAGAAAAAATTACCCTGGCTTGCTTCCATCACTGATGCATGTGTTACAATAAAATTCACTTTCTTGAGATGTGCCCACAATCCCCATAAAATGCAGGAAATTCTGGCATTTAAACCAGCAAGTTTCACAGACTGACACCTAGGCTACCAGTAAAAGATGCCTTCCCACCCCCCAAAAAAAGAAAAATAAAGAAAGAAAGAAAAAAAAATAGTATCTAAAATATGTCCCCCCAGCACCAGTCAGGGGCCTACACTTATTCAGGATTCTTAGCTACTGGCTCTCCTCTAGAACAGTGATGTTCATCAGCAAATCCTCATAAAAAAAAAAAAAAAAATTAAAAAGACAGAAAATTCACTGTTTCCCAGTTTGCAATACTTAGTAACTTTCCTTTTGTAGGGGTAAGGTCTTGTTTGAATTCCCACTCTGGACAAATTGAAGCCTTGATTTTTGCTCTTCCATGGTTGATGTGAGTTTCCTGTTTCTCAGGATATGCCATCAATGTTTTCTCCCTTTGGCTCCAAATATAAAGAAGAGATTTGGAGCCTCAGGTCCAGGAGAAAGCCCTGACTCACTAGCGTGTTCTGGGGAGACACATAGAAAAACTTGACACTTATTGTTCCTATTGCTATTTTGCATTGATGGATCTAGACCCAGTAGCCATTTAAAAAAAAACAAAACCAAAATACAAAAACCCCACCCATAAACCCACAGATCTTCATGTAGTATTTCTAAGATTCCTTAATCTATGACAACATTTCAAGCTGGTTTTGTGAACATTCTTTATAAATAAACTATTTAATTTTTGACAAAAATACAGACTTGAGAAGGTTATTTTCTCTTTTTTTTAAGAATGGAAAGACTTGCTTGTCAGACTCAGTAAGATTTTAAAATGCTAATCCACTAATCCACTCTTGGAACATATAGCTGACACTGACAGAATGTTTTATGATGTGATCTCTCGCACCTACTTCCAGCTAAGATTAATAAAGTCCTCACCTCCCCTTTGGCCTCCAGATCTTATTCCAGCAGGAAATCACACCTTAAAGTAACTGATCCTGCCAAGTACTTCATCAGTTTGCACTAAGAGGGAAAGTGGAAGGCATGTTCCATCGTAGATCTTCCCAAATGTGCTGAAGTGAAAGAGGAAAAAAAATGAGATGTGTTCATCTTGTTCACCTACACCTGTATCTTCTATTGTTATAATGAATATCCTTTATCTTTAGCTATTACACATGTAAGAAGTTGTTCTACTCTGAAGTTTTTAGGAGTTTCCTGTTGTATGTTTATTCCTGTATTAGCACAGCCAAATTTCATTAGGACCTATATTTTAAATTATCATCCTAATATATGAGATTAAATACTTTACACAGATAAATTTCTGGGCATTACTGCTCAGTACAGTACAGTGCACAGTGCATTGCTCTGAAATGCACCTAATTCCAGAAATATTAACATAATTATTATAGTGGCTTTTAAAAGCAATGTAGTGGTGGGGAAAAAAAAAGCCCAGTTGGAGAAAGATTTTACAGCAGATGAGTGAAAGTTGTTGAGGGCTCTCTTCTCATCAGGCCAGACCCAGTGAGAGGATTGTATTCAATGCCATGTGGGACTTCCAATTTCAAGCCTGCTATGACAATGCAGGATGTAAAACCTCAATCAAGGTTTTACACTATCTGGAAAGCAATATGAAACCTATAGGCTATGAAACCTGTTTTGTAGGCTTTTTTTCCTTTTTCAACCAGTAACACTGCCCGGATATAACTAATTTCTTGTTTTACTCTGTGAGTTATTACTCTAGATTTCCAAGGGGAAAGGAGTGGGATTTTTCTCTACAGGGTTGCTCTAAGAAAACATCTGCATTTAGAGTAAGAAATTTTACAGAGCTATGAGATATTGTCTAGGGTGCAAGTGGAAATATTAAGAGTTATATCCCATCTGTGACTGAAATTAATGTATTTTAAATTTCTCTTCCACTTTTGCACATATGGAATATGTTAAATATAATTCTCAATGCCTGTAGACTTCCTTAAAGCCTGAGATAAATTTACTGTCAGAAGAAAGAGCTGTGTAGTCACACAGAAGTCACAACTTTTAGTTTTAGTCCACATTTTAGGCTGAAATCTAGCGAGCATTTTTGTTATCACCACAGAGGATCTGACATGGAGAAAGCATCTCAAATTGTAGTCCCAAAACCTCTAACTTACTTCCATGCACACCTGATTTTCAGATACCCAGATTTTTACCAGAGCAACATAGTTTAGTAACAACATTAGAAATATTTTCTAGTTTTATAAAACTTTACAAAGGATAGGAAAAGATGGGGGCACAGAATAATCATATCTTCCCAATGACCATTGTCCTTAGCTAATTTTTCAGATTTGAGATATGAACACATTATGGGTGTTCTATTTTGATAGATTATTGGGTTATTTCAAATAAGTATTGGCAGATAAGACACAATTTAGCTGTGCCATACAGGTAATTCTGCCTGGGGGGTCTTTACTGTTTCATAGATTCCCCCCACACTGAAATGTTAGATGTTTTGACTGGTTTTTGATCCAAGAAGAAGGTTTTGGTCTAGACCTTCAACCTCTGAAACAAATGATGCTGTTTACATGCTTAAAGCTCCTTCAGACCAACTGCAGGAAATATGCAACATCCTTCAACATGATCACAACTGATTTCTTAGGATTACCATGAGGCACAATGTGAAAAATAGATATTTCTATAGAAATAAAGTTATTATTTGCTGTGACTGAATTTAAGCCTGATATGAGCTTTGGCTCATATACAGGACATGCTGTTATTTTTTCTTTTTCATTTAGACCACAACTCTTCCTGCTCTGACTCAGAAGCAAATACAGTTGGGCATTGTCACACTGATTCTGCCAACAGGTTTCAGAGTAATCTGCAGTACGATTTGCAAAATATACAATTTTTTACTACTGAAGCCTATAGATAATTCTTCAAGAACAATTTAGGGGTTTTCTGGGTTGTTTTTTTGTTTGGTTGGTTGGTTGTTGGGTAGTTTTTTTTTTGATTGTCACTGACTGAGATTATTCCTCCTTGGTTACCACCGATTTTACAGAAATCTTAAATTCTTTGTCTTTAAAATTATTTTCTGTTGCATTGCCATGAAAATAGATTATCCTATTATTCCTTAATATATAATATATACTCATTGTCTTCCTCATTTGCCTGCTTAAATCTGTAGTGTACTAACATTTGTTCCGTTTTTATACTTCAGTTTCTATACCAACAGTATTTTAAAGTCCAAGATTGTTCTTCGTAATATCCAATTACAACAGCCTCAGAGGCAGTAACTGAAGTACTTTATATTTAATAGGTTCAGCATTCCTGTTTGAGCTACATCCATGAAACAAAATTGTACACATGTGTTTGTGGCCATGACAGAACAAGAGATCCTGTAAATTTTTAGTGATCACTTTCGTGTCTAAATTCTCTATTAATTACCATTGGCTTTCTCTTGCTCTTTATAAAGGAACCTTGCTTCACAAGGTATGGAAAAACAGCAAACTCAAGCAGGACACTAAATTCATCTCAGGGCTCTGCTGACATCAGAAACCACTCAATCCTTGCTCAAGAAACTCTTTGTGTATTTATAACCCTGTCATTTACAGTTTCCTTCCATTTACTCTCTGCATGGGTGACCTTCCAAATATATGCACAGCAGCCAAAATGCCTCCCTTACACACTGATTGTGAGCTGCCTGATGTCAGTACCCACACTCCAGTCAGGCTTGAAAATATCTTAGAAAAAAATATTTCTTGTGGAGCAAAAATGAGAGGAGCTGCCTTTTAAATACTATGCACAGAAACCAAACTGTTGGAGAGAGAGCCTGACAAGACACAAGCAAGACTTCAAAGATGAGAAGAACATCTGGGGTTTGCACAGACACTGCTGGTTTTCTTAATTAATTTATTTCTCTCGCTTACATAAAAAGAGAATAATTTTCTAATCTTATCCATAGAAGAATCCATTTTTAATTATGTTGAATAAAATCTTGTTTTTAAATGGGTTTGACAGAACAGTTTCTCTTAACACTTGTTCAGAAGTAAGCTAGGCCTTAGAGCAAGAATAAATCAAATGCCATTGGACCTTTTTTGTACTCTGTTAGGAGTAAAGATTTTTCTAGTAAAGATTTTTCATTATATTAAAACACTCTTTAGTTAGAATAACCCCACTCCCATTTCATTGCAGTCAGCCTTTCTGCTTCAAAGCTAGTTTAATTCCTTTGGTTTCTGCTTGTGCCCTCTTTGACACAAAGTTGCCTACAAAAAAAATGATTAAAGGGAACCCAAAAGTCCTCCAGCTTTGTTAAGAGATTAATTCAAGGGAAGGCCAGGAGCCAGCAGCTGCAGGACCATACAGGAACAAGCCTCCAGACTGAAATAATTAACAACCAGTTCATGACTCAGTGTTATGCTGTCTCTTCAGTCTGTGCTTCATTCATAAATAGATGGACAGTAAATATTAATGAAAAGAATTTTTCAAAACCAACTTCTAACCTCATAACCAAATAGTAACTGGACAAATCTCCGTGAAAATATAATTGAAACAGATGTCTGGATTTAATTGTAAGAAATATGGAACATAACATCATAAATCCTGAACAGACTTTTTAAAAATTGTTTTGGAATTTGAAAACCCCAGTTTTGCAATGACATTTGACAATCCTTACTAAATTAGCCCCTACTGTGCACAGAAGACTTAAAAGATTAGGACTGCTTGGTTTAGAAAAAGATGAAAGAAAATCTGACCTCAGAAATATAAATATTTTATTTTTATTCATAAGGCAAGAACAAATGGACAATCATAATTTTGACAGACTAACATAAGCCTGTGAACTTTGTGCTGACCTATAAACTCACTTCTGTGACCATTATTTTTTCTGAAAAGCTTCTAATTTTGTTTATTCTTTCCTTCTGCATTTTTCCACTTTGAAGGAAATGCACACAATAGTGAAGTCTTTCCATTCAGCAAGAACATATTAATGAGAAGTATGCCAAAAGTGGAAATTTTAATAATTAATTTGTGTTCACTCTAGAAAAACAGGTTGCCTACAAGCCCCAGAAAGCTGCTTCTCCTTGTTTACTGCTGTTGTGAAAAGGCAAAATTGAGGTAGGCAATGGATCTCTTGACTTCTGGAACTGCTGGAGACCTTTGAAAGAGAAACTGGATTTTTCCTTTTGCTGGAAAGAGCACAGATTTTTCCATACTGATGTCTCTGTAACAACCTATCATCTGAGGTCAGGATTAAGGGTGTACTACCAAACTCACTAAACTATAAGGAAAATCCATGGGCTTAGTAAATTTTGTGAACTCTCACAGGAAGAGTTTGTTATGCAGGTGCTTATTAGTCTTGCTTTGTTTAGCTAAAAACCATGGCTGATCTGAAAATAGTTTTCTAAATCTGTAAATTCCACAGTTTTACTTGCACACACACACACACCCTCGAAGGGGTTTATTGATCAGCCACATCACAGAACACAGTAAAATGCAGGTCCTGCATTAACAGAAGAATACTGCAGTATTAATATTCCTCAGACAGAAAGAATGGAAGTTGTCAAAGTCCAAAAGTGGGCTCTGCTACGGCCTCAAAAAAAGCTGTAATACCTTTTGTGTTCTCTTCCCATCTCCAGTAAAGGGCTCAGAACAAATCAGAAATACATCATGTTATTCCTTGTCTTCTAGAGGAAAATAGTTCCCCATATATTTAATAGAATAAACACAACTAAAACAATATACTGGACACCTCTGGAAAGATTTGTAGCTGTTGTAATGTAATGTACTAAGGAGCAGAGTCATTTTGGTTCTTGTAAATGAGATAGTCATAATTTACACATGAACAATAAAAACTCAGCAGTGGCAAATGCAAATAAATGAAAATAACCAACTGATTCTCTGGTTGTAAGAAAGGATAGGACAAAGGCAGTATTATAATGACAGTTTTTGGGGCCTGATCAAGCACACAGTACTGAAACAAACATCCAGCTCTAAGGAAATCTATGTTACGCTCCAACTAGAAATATGCTGAGAGTCACAGCTTATGGAGAAAGGAAAAGGAGGAGCTCATTCCGTGGTTCTGTGCTACTCAGCTCTTTACCCTTACAGAGGAAGGGGAACCCCTAAGATATCAGCCAACTATGTAAAATAAGAACCATGCAAAGTCTTCTGGAGTGGGGTCCAGAGATGAACTGAATGCTTTCTGCATTCATTTTCTGCAGACACTTGATTTTAACTTAAAGTCCCATGGAGCCTAAATATAGGATTCTCTTTTCAGGTCTGGGAAGTACTTAGGTTACCAATTAAGGTACAGATTTATGGTGGCCCTAGATAAGAACAAATAAAAAATAAATCCAAACCTGAAAGCAGAGTGTTGGTAGCAGAAAAGATTGAGTTGCATTGTATCCTCAAAACATAGACATTCTCTATAATAATCACTGCAGCAGAAAAGAATTGTGTTAGTCTAACCTTAAACTCTATTACTAAACCCAGACCTCTTGTTGAAGAGAAGCTGCTAGAGCTTACAACCACAGCAACCTCAGCAGTGGCAATTTTAGACTGGAAATAATGAAGATCTGAAATGTGCAAAACCCTGGAAAGGATTATAAAGGCAACTCTTGTACCACAGCATGCAGTAGTTATTATACAGTTATTTCACCATGCACAAAGTATCTTAGACACACTTCTGAAACTTTCTAGGGTAAAATTTATTTGTGTAGATAGAAAAAATAAAGCATCTGATTTTATTTTTTTTTAAAGCTAGATTCAGATTTACAAAAGTCATTCTCTATTTATGCCTCCCCAGCCTATGCTGAAGCAGGGCACCCCTAGGCAAATTATAGGTTATCATGTAATTGTACACTGTATCATAATGTATTCACTCTAGAAGGCAAAATTAAAGATACATTTACTTTCATGGGAAGAAGAAAGCCAGTAATGATGGTGAACATTTTAGAAGCCTGTGTTTGCTAAGAACAGAGAATTAAAAGGCTTTTAGCAAATGGACTTTTTCTAACTGGTAAAAGTATTCCATTGATATTCCCCACATAACCCCAACAGTGGTAGCAATAATGGAAGTGATGTTAGAATGAAGGTTCAAGGCACTGAGGCTCAAATTGCTGTCATCATCAAGGGGAAATGCTGCAACTAATCACAGATTCTCAAACAATCAGCTGGCCTGATTTAGTCTGATGACCCATCAAGACTGGATACTGAACTTAAGCAGGATTTTCTGGGAATAGTTTGTGTATAAATTCTTACTATGACTCCTGGAACACACTGTTCAGATCTTGTCCTTTTTACATTCAGATTTTTAACTACTTTTTGTACTACCTTATGCCATTTGACAAAAAACATATTTAGTAATCAAAATGTGTAAATTCATGGAGGTTTGCTTTAGTATGAACCCAAGCATGAGATCTAAGAAGACATCTCACAAGAGCTAATATTCTCAGTGTCCCCAGCTGTCTCAGATTCACAATGAAAATAAGCTAAAACTTTCCACTCAGCAGGTTTCTGTTCCTCCTTCTAGCAGGTAATTAATTTAAATACTAATAAATAATCATAAACTTTTATATTTTTCCTGTTGCTGGAATAACAAATCAACTCCCAGTATTATTCAAAGGATACTTCACTTACCAGCAAAGGCTGGGAATATTTCAATTCTACATTTCAGTTCATGTTTATTTCCAGTAATGGCATCAACTGCACTTCTTAATAAACTAAATTGTACAAAACTGGCATTTACCCTCGAAAATATGCAATTCCCATATGCAGCCACTGGATGGACTTAGGGAACCAGTGAAACCTTTTGACTGTAGACAAGACGCACAATTAAGTGAGCAATTGGCAAGTAATTTCCCTTCTGGCCAGGAGACGCTTTCTGCGAAAGAGGGTTTGAGCCTAAAAAGCCAGGTACAAGCAGGAATTTTAGCTTCTCCTTTTCAACTGAGTATTTGTTTTCCAATACATTTAGTTTAAGAACAACTAAATTGTTGAAATTAACCAGAGTGATAAGAAAATTGGTTTGTAGAACATACAGGTCAGTTCCAAATGTGATTATTTGGCATTAAAGTTTTGGGGTAAAAGCGCTAAAAATTGTACTGAAAAGAAGTTAGGATTTTTTTTTTTTGATAGCTCAGTTTGCAAACAGAAGCAGACCACAGTTATTTAAAATACTGCTTATTTTTTAAACTTATGCTGGTTTAAAATGCTCATGTTCTTTAAGAATTATGTACAGTATTTGCTTAAGCTCCCTTACCATCTTCTGGAATAGTAACCTACTACTCTGCACAGAAAGTGTAAAACAAGCCCTGCATCAAGGGTATGGTCATCCATGAATATAAAAACTTTATTTCCTTTTTTATTGCAGGTGTTAAAATTACTCCTGAGTATTTTGCGTATTATATTCAACTATATTACAATTAATTTAACGCACTTTTCTAGACCATTTCAGTGTATACAACAGTGATAAAATACAAATGTGATTCCATTCACAGTGTTCACAGCTAAGAGCAGTAGTAGGTATCAGCTGCAGCAGGAAAAGTCAGTAAATTCACTTCTAAGGAAGTAAATGGGGTTGCTGTGGGGAGAACTAAGTGAAGCTGGGGAATGAATGTATAGATGTATGAGCTCAGGAGATGAAGAGTTGTTGTACAAATCTCCCCACACCTGCAGTGCTCAATCTGGGCAGTGACAATGACAAGCATGGCCCCCTCACTCCCCCTCTGCAGACACTCAGTTACAGGACCTAAAAGGGGATCATGTGGTTTTGCCATTTTGTCTGTCTGCCCTCACCCTGTTCTGTCCCGAACAATTCAGAATGGCACCAAACCTAACTCTGCATGCCTGGATTTCTTTTGTCTTTGTGTTCTGAAGGTCATACGCAAAGTCTGTGTAGTGAGTGAATGTCCTCTGACTCTTCCATTAATTGCATGGGATAATCTTACAGGGTACCTATTATAGCCAGGATGAATGAGAGACAGTGAGAAAAAGGCACGGGCAAGGAAGGCTGGGTCAGGTTCAGTGCTGCTGTCTTTTGCTTTCAGTCCTCTTCTGGAACAAGGCATGAAAGGAGACTGCAGACATTTGTCAGCTAACAATCCCTTCCCAGCCTAATTAATTTCTTCACTTTGTGTAACAGCAACCTTGTGGATAATAAAACACCTGCAGAAAAATCTCTCTGGATCTCACTGGTTTGGCTGCTTTTTAGCATATTCTTTAAATTCCTGTAATTTTTTTAGAAAATGGAGCCCAAAGAAACTAACTGAGCAGCCACATTTAAAGTTATGCGTGCACTTTAACACCATTCTAAGTCAGGAGCTGATATCCATGAATTAATTGCCTACAATGATCACACAAATCATGGAACAGGATGGAATGACACCTCTTACACTTAAAATAATCATGGTGCCCATCACAAAATGCATGCAGTGTGTCCCTGGCATGCCAGGACTCCTGAATGCCATATGCTGTCCTGACCTCAGATGGGGGAATACCATCTGGCATAGAAGCCCCACAGTTGGCACTGCAGGCTGCAGGCTCCAGGCTCATCTCTCTCCCACCCCACTTCTCACCCTACTCCTCCTTACAATTACAGAAACAGCAACCTTGCAGGAATGAAGTCAGGCTACGGGAATATTGAATGCCTGAGTCAGATACTAGGAATGGGGCTGGAAACTCCAGAGCTGCCTGATATATACCATTGCCTAAAAGCAAAATTGTGACAAATCAGGTTCTTCTGTACCATTCACTAGGCAATGAGATCCCTTCCCTACTACACACAGTCTCATGTCACAGGTGTGCACTTCCCTGCTAAAATCTTCCCAGGAAACATCATACCTCACCCAGGAATGCTTTCCCCAGTGAAGCCCCCGAGCAGAACTTTCTATTCTTGGCTGCTCCTGACCTCCTTTAATTTCTTGACCTTGTTCTGGAACTAGGTGTTGGTCCACTTTTAACCACACCAGACCAACCAAGCAGCAGTCTTTCCATACCAGTGTTGATTTGGAAAGCCTTTGCTAAGCTACTGCTCTGGGAGTTTTCCACCATACAGAGATTAGGTCACAGACTTCCTTCCAGGGTAGGTGGCACGAGGAGCTGCCAGCTCCAAGCTAGGCCAGTGAAATGGGTGGGGCAGCATTCAAATGCAACACAGGGAGATGCAGACAGAGCCTCTGGAATTAGTGGTATCATAATCTAACCACCTACATAAGCAAATCAAGTGAATCATCTGCCTTACTGGTCTATCAAGCCTCTGAGCCACACACATGATACTGTGTAAATAATGGGGGACTGCCTCACATGAATTAGATTTTTAAAGTGCTTCTAAATTACATGTTACAATTCAAGTTGCTTAGAGACACAAGCTCAGTTTGGGAGTGGTCCTCCTTCAGACAGAAAATCTCAGCAATTTCTTATTCTGCATGAACCACTGAATACCCAACTGTTTATTCCTATGAACAGAATATTTGTCTAAAACTCTAAATCCAAAGAACCGCAGAATAATCTCATTATTCTACTGCTATGACTATTTTTTTCAATCCATTCCAGTTAGGAAATATGAGGTAAGTACCTACACCTATAATGCTGCTTTTATGTAGAGTTCTGTCAGGCAATTAGATGTTAAGTTCACAAATGACAAAGCTGATGCAAAGCTCGGAATCTTTTCACTGACAGATTGTCTGGTAAATTGGTTTATTTGCGTTGGATGCGCCACTAAAATCGTCCAAATTAGTAACCAATCAGTTCCTGTTTCTGTACACCTGAAAGTGTAACAGCAAATCTGTCCTGTTCCAGCCAAATGACAAATATCAGGAGAACAGTTGCCAAGGCTGCCTATTTTTCCTGTGCTGAGGCCTGTGGATTCCCACCTGCTCTGTGCAATGCCACTGCGTACATTAAGTCGCAGCACAGGCTAAGCACAGCTTGGAACGCTGCAAGTGTGGACGACATATGACATTCAATATGAATTCCCCTCAATTAACATCGTGTGCTTTCTTTGACACACACAAAAAATTTAGTAGCATATTCATAAAATGTAGAGATTTAGCTTTGATTTCTCTTTGGCCATTCCTGCATGCCATTCTGAGGGAGTAACAAGATAATAGTGCTCACAGGGCTCAACCCTGACATGTGAAATGTCTAAACCTCATGCCAAATTATTTTTTGAAAATCTAAAGTGCTTACATACACTCGTGCTGATAGGTATTTCTTATCTCCTGACGTTTCAGATTAGTTTTTAAAGGTACAAACACTACCAGCACATGTTTCCATGTGTTCTGTAACACATTTCTACACAGCCCAGACTTTAATTTCTGATACCACACACACACACATAGCCTTTTCTCATTGAAAGCAAATTCCCATGCAAATGTGAAGGGAAAAAGAAGAAATTTGAAAGGAAAAATAATAATTTGCAACTCCTGAAGAACAGTTGGAAAAAATTTAAAAACCTTCTATCCTGGAGAACAGTTCCTTTTATTTATGCATAATCAAATTCCACAACCAGAAGTTGATTAGAACAGATTTGTCTCCCCACTATCTAATGTGTATCCAGAGCTGACCAATTTAGTCCATAGGCACAACAAAGCAGGTCCTGATCCAGGGTAACCCCACCCTTTTTTTGCTATTCTTCAGTGACTCCTCATGCTATATCCTTGGTGTCCATGCCTGACTTTGACCCTCACTGCATTACAATGAGGTATGCCTTTTCATGAATTGGTTCTTTATTAAACTCATGAAAATCAGATGTGGAAGTGTGTTACACAGTGTATTTCCCCTCAGAAATGTGAGTCTCACAGTGTATGCTGATGTTCAGATTGCAGGCTGGAAATCCACCCTCATTAGCCAGCCAACCCAACCCTAACAAGGGAATGAATTCCTTGAAAAGGAGTGGGCAGGACAATGCAAGGTACTAATTTCCTGTACCAATATGGATTGGTATGTACCAATATGTACTCTAATTTCACATACCAGGATGCATTTCCTTTTCTGCCCTTCAGAGCCTCTGGATGAGCTCAGAGCTAATGATGACTCTGAAAATCAGTGGAATGGTCTTTATAGGTACATTTGAGACAAATATTGATGGAAATGGAGGCCACAATTGCAGAGGGAAAAGGTACATTCGAGTGCATGGTAATTAAAGAGGAATAATGTGGTTTAGCATAAATTGTAAAACTCAGTACTAAGAGAACAGACAAGTGTATTGTGACCTTTCTTTGTAAGATGTTGTTCTTGCATTAAGTGACTTCTAAATATAGAAGCATTCTGTAGCCAGACTACTTAGATAAACTGGAGTGGCAATGCTATTTCATCTAAAAATAGAAGAACACTTCTCCTTCGAAATACCTAGAGCCTGTACCTGTGGTCTCACAGGCAGCTGAAGGCAATGTGTTTGCACAGTCATGGGGAGCAGCTGTCCTGTCCTGTCCTCCATCTCTGTTTGTAAGGATCTGCTCATGGTGGTAACACTCCAATTTACAAAATGGTATTAAGCCTTGGTCACAGGCAGGAAATTTGGCCTAATTTCTTCCTTGGCCAAATGCAGTTAAACACAAACCTCTCTGAGGTGTGCTCCGATCATCAGGCTAACATTTGCTCTTGGATGAGGGCTGGAGCAAAGGGAATGGTCAGGCACTGGCAGTACTTGTAGTTGTGCTACTTGAATTGAAAACAGAATTCCAAGCTCATTGGGCAAGATGGAAGGCATGGCACTAATCCTTTAATGTAAAAAGAAACAAAGAAGGAACTGATCCTCATTACATGATGCCCAACTGTAGGTATAGGAAACACAGCGCAACAGATGAACAAGGGGAAAAAAAGATTTAGTTTTCTCACTTGTGAGCTGCTAATTACTGTCAACTAAAATCAAAACAAAAACCCCAACCCACAGATTTGTCCTCTAAAATTTTAAGTCTGTTTTTTTTCATACATTCAGGTGGAACCTGCATGTTTATTATTAATTTAATTTGCTTTATCAAGTATTATATTATTAATTTAATTTAATTCATGTTCATTTACTTTATCAACAGTGCAGTTCCTCCTGCAAGGCAACACTCATACAGAAGCCACAATTTCCATCTCTGCAAAGTTATGTGAATAATGATGAACAATGACAGGTGTTTCTAAAATGTAGCTTATATTGTTGTCCACACAAATTGGATTCATTACCCAGTGTGCAACAAGCCAGTAATTCTACACTTGAAAGGACACTGATTATTTATTTCAGAGTTTCACAAGCCTGGGTGCTCAGTGGTATTCCACAAATCAAGTACACCGACTACCAAAATTTCTTTACAATTTACACATTTTAGCAAACAAGAGGATTAGTGTTCATTGGTTATAAGGAACATAGTTCTCTTATTAATTAGTATTCTATCTTCTATTGGTTAATGACTCTCTCACTGCTAATGCTAATTAGTCTGCATGCTCAGTCTTTCTCTTCTTTTGGGGATGTGTTTTTTGCATTGGTGGTCTGAGTTGGTGGCTCCAGATCTACCCCTGACAGAATTTCCTTTGACCCAGCTGGAGCTGATTATGGCACAACTGCTCTGTTGGCTTTATTAGTTTCTTCCTTATTTTGGGGGTTCTGCCAAACATCCTCATAGCCCCTAAACTCTGCATTCTTTGTGTCATCTATGAGTGGTAGATGAACATCCTTCTATCCAACTTTGTTAACCTCTCCCTAAGCCTGAGATCATTGAAGCATGTCCAGCCCTTAACAAGGCAATGCTACAACAGGTAATTTGTCTTTCTAACACCTGGACATCACTTAGATCTTGTTAGCTGCTACCTGCTTCACAGATTAAATCTCCTTTCTTGCTGTTTAGGCTTGACAGTATACAAAGATCACACATATAAGAGCATGCTCTCTTGAGGAAATTTTATACATTCCACAACAATCAGACTTTTTGAAAAGGTATAGACATCGCCATTCCTATTTTTGGGTTCCTCTTCCCTGAATTGTAGAATAGAGTGATGAGGCTCCAGAGTAATTTCTACTTTTTTCCTTTCCTTTGGGCTGCAATGATTCCCTTTCCTTTTCAAGATGCTTCCAATTGTTAATACCAAAGGAAAGAGAATTGCTGTTATAAAAACTGTAAACAAGGAGACTGCTTGAAACCCTGTGTCATGGGCCTTCTAACATCTTTCCAAAGACATCATGAACAGAACTTTCACCCTCAGCCTCAAAAGCAGCCAAAGCCACCTGAAGACTCTTTCAGATTGGACTGTCCTGTCAAGCCAGTATCTCTGCTGCTCTTTACCAAAGAGCTTTTTCATGAGTTGACATTCAGTCACCCAAATCTTCAGCTTAAAGAGCTGCCATGTCTTCCCATATCCACAGGAACTCTCACACCAAGGCAGAACATCTCACTTACAATGAACTCCCAAGAGCAAATCAACAGAGAGGATACAGAAGCAAAGAGCAAGTATTAGCCACAAATTCTGGTGACGTCCAGCAGGACAATCATAAACTGCCCATTCTGGTTAAAGTCTGTAGCAAGTCACAGAGCTTTGCTTTTTTCTCTGGATCATGAAGAGCAGTTGCAATATGTTATTTCTAATCCACTTTCAGGACACGGAGCAGGAAGGTATTTAAACAGAGAGACAAGGCTGTATCAGCTGCTCTTTGAAGATGGCTATAAAAAAGGAGTTGCAGCTGCCATAATAAAGCAACACTCATATCCCTACCTGTAAAATGTCTGGAATTCAGTCTGATTTGAACTTTGCATATGTGGGTCAGTTCACAAGGCAAGACACTGCAAGTTGTCATATCTGAGAGATGTATTACAGGTCAAAGAGAAAGAAATAGAACGTGCAGGGTGGCCAGGGGGCTGCTGGTGGCTGGGAAGTGCTGGCTGAGAGAGTATTAGTGAGTGACACCACAGCATCTCAGGACACAAGGAAGTGTTTTCTAAAATAATCTGTTTTAACTGGGCAAGAGGAAGGAAAAGGAACTGTTCGCTTTTCAATCTGCTACTCTTGCAAGGATCTCATTCTGCTTGTTCACTTTTAACTGTGATCTACTTCAGAGAAGAGAAAGAGTAAATATAATCAGCTCTAGATGGGACTCCTGCAGTTCAGAAACCTGCTATTGCCTGCAGCACAGCTAAAGGCATAGGAAATTTAGCTGACATGTGAGATTTTATGATTGCATTAGCAAATATCGGAGCGCCACTGAAGACACACACCACATAAGTGGGCTGGAATGGAACTATTCACAGCTGATTGCAGGAGCAGCAGAGGGGAGGAGCACAGGTACAAATTACAGCAAACTCAGCTCTACTGATGCGTGGATGGCTGTAAGTCTTGCCAGGCCAGCAGGTGATTATTCCCCTTCCCCATTGCATTCTGTACAGAGGGAGAAACAGATCATAGGTACCCACGATGGCATGTCTCCAGCTGGGCTTTTTAAATTCAAACTACATCTGATAGCACAACTAGAACTCCTAATTTTTCATAGGCAAGAATATTTTTTAAATGTTCTCGCACTGAATAATGCCTTTCCAAAAAAAAAAAAATTTTTTTAAATGAAATCAAAGGAGACTATGAAAGGGTGCCATAATGAAGCATTGAATCTAAGAACTCTGGTTGTGCTTCATTTTCCAAGATTAATTATCAAAAAAGTCTAGGATCCAGCTAGAAGAAACAGAACTTTTTTTTAATACTAGACCAAATTTTCTTTCTTAATAATTCCTTTCCTTAAAAGAATATTTTTTTTTTCTCTTCCTCTCTCCTATGTGCAGCCTTTAATTAGTCCGTTAGACAAAAGCAGTATTAGCTAGACTCTGTCACAATTACCCACATTTGGTAGCTAATTACTCCTTGAATAGTCTTAAGGCTACCAGCAATTTTAGTACAATTGGCAGCCTGGGGCCCCCAGGAGCTGTTCCAGCAGCCAAGAATAGCTGGAACAAGGGGGCGGGCCAGCCATGACCCTTTCTCCTCAGCCACAACCCAACATATCTACTATGCCAAAGGCAAGAGTAACACAGAAATTAAAATATTCCCAAGTGGCTAAATGTGCTCTCTTTATAGCCTTTTTAAACTTATGGAGTGGCATAAAGGGACTACGGGGAAATAGAAAATAGGACCTTTTAAATGCTAAAGCATTGGCAGGACTGCTAATGATTTTTCAATTTTGCAATGTTCCATTAAAACAACAGTACTAAACACTTACATGGGATCAAATTCTGACACGAGACTTTTATTCTAGTGCCATTTTATTCACTGATGCCTCATATTGCAACAATTTACATCACTGCAATATGGGTGTCAAGACAATAAAAAACGCTGACTTGATTTAGTAACATTTCTTATGCATTTTACACAGGTAGAAATTACTTCACAAGGGACACAGCAATGTCTGTGATTTCAGTAAAATTATTCCTGCTGTACGTTGGTGTGACATCAGTGGAAGACTAAAATTAGCATAAAAATTTAAATGAGGACCTCAGTTTTAAATACACTGCTAATTCAGATTCTATCCCACAACTGAGAAGAGCATTGCTCTGCAAATTCAGCAGCACTGTGCCTGTAAAGAGCCAGGAATCCCTTTTAAAAAAACTTCACAAATTTATGAGGCATCCCTTTCCACTACATTCTTTAAATTTAACCTTTATCTCACCATGGTTGGTGAGCAAATTGTTAGGAGTACAGGGATGTGGCAGCATTGCAGAGGCTGATCTGTAAGATGGACACAAGAGCAATAGCTCAGCTCAGCTGTCAGCAGCAGCATCACAAGGCTGTAAGTTTGGAGAAACATTGCCTTTGGCAGCAGGATTGACTTAAGGTACTGCCAACAAATTTTCCTTCCATGCTGCCTGTCCTGTTCTCTCAAGGGCTATATGACTTTTATATAAGGCCACCCTGTGAATCAGGCCCAGGGAATTTAACAGGTATCAGTCACAAGGTACAAAAAAAAAAATAAAAAAAAAAAAAAAAAAAAAAAAAAAAAAAAAAGACATTGTTAGTCAGTTTATCCTGAATCAGTCTCATGATCCAGTTCCCAAACATAAACACATACAGCTGTGTTGGCACAGCTGAAAGGATTTCAGGAACAAGAAGCTGGCAGTTGACCTGGGTCCTGGCAATGCCTGGGAATGCACTGCTGCTGGCAAAAGTGTGCCTGGAACAATCCATTCACTGTTGTCCATCTTGGCATTGCTTACCTGCATGTGCACTGGCTGGTGACAGGGCTATGGTCCGCAGCTTGAAGTACTGCAAGAAGTTGAGGCAGTAGTAATCCTTTCACCAAGTGTCTGTGAGGGAATTTGCCTGCCTTTCTGGGAGCAGAGCAGGGATTGGAAACAGCAGTGTTCTTAGCACCTGACTGTAAACCACCAGCCTAAGAGAAAAGTAAACTGTACCAAATTTGGGTTCCACCAAAGTGCAAACCTTGACCCTCCTGACCACCCTTAACAAAAAGTGCTCCTCAGCTCAGCTGCTCAGTGGGAGTTATACTAAGACCTTTTCCAAAGCACTGCACAAAATCGTCTCTGGTTTTACAATCCAGAAGGATTCCCAAGATAACTCTATGGTGTCCTGACTCGAGATTTCCTGCCAGTTGTGCTCCATGAACATCAGAGTCCAAGACCTGAAGAGCAGACAAGTGAAGAAGATTCTGAAGAGAAAACTACTTCCTAAAATGGTCTTGGTCATAGACTGGATTGTAGGATAGTCAGAACAGCTACTGTGGGGAAAAAAAATCAAAATAAAGACAGTCCAACACTGGAGCAGGTTGTCCAAAAGTGTCTCTTGACTCTCCACCCTTCAGAATTCTGCAGGACAAAGCCCCAGTTATTCTGATCTCAAATGGTTCTGCTCTGGTCTGAGATTGACTAAGTGACCTCCAGGATCCCTTCAAATTAAATTATTCTGCAATTCTGTTACCAAGGAGCACCATGTGCATGACTGATGAGGCTCTAAGGATTTCAACTAATAGCTCAGGGTCAATCCCAAAAAGCAGTCAAAAAAGGTAAAGCCTCACTCTATCTTTTTTATCACTTATCCATTTCCTCAAGCTCTTAAGGTCACCAATTATTTTTAACTTTAATTCCCCACTAAACTATGACAGATAAGCACTTGATAACACACGTGGGTTTGGAGAAGCTCAGTGTTTAGAAGCAATACCAGAAAGGTGAAGAGTTCTGTTCAATTTTAGTTTTAATAGTAGCAAAGGTTTTGATCTTGGGTTTTGAGCCTCTTTCCTGAGAATGGAGATCACTGTCTTTTCCCACCTCTTATTTCAAATGCTTTGGAAATTAAGGAAATGCCCACAGCTCTGACACTGCTGGTGGCTGCATCAGAGCAGCGAGGGAAACAGCAGCTTGTTTGTAGCACAGGAAGTGCTCTCACTCTTTCTTAGTATCTCTTACAAGAGTACAGAGCTTATGGGAAACCTTGACATTAGGGAAGTTCAAGTGCAGTTCACAAAACACTGAGAAGGGTGAGGATAGGTAAAAAGCATTAACTTATCTTTCCAAAATGAAAAAAGGAGAAGTAAAATAAATTTTTACAAGAATAATATCATTATTTTCTGTAAGGCTAGAAGACCTTAAGAGACTTATCCAGGAAATCAGAATGTGGTTTTGTCTTGCATTAGAGCTTTTCCAAGCACTTTTCCTTTGGGGGAATTCCTTTTCTATCATCTGTGGGCAAAACCTACGTTAGGTATGTCATCATTGCTGAGCAATGAGATCTAAGCACACTGGGAGTTAGCAGCATAGCAATTATAATACTTGCATATAATTATAAATTGTGTAAAAGGCTTCTGTGGATTTTGCCTCACTAGTGCAATGTGAGAGCTTTGGGGTTTTTAGAGATTTGTATCTAAAAACAAAAAAGGCTAATTAGACCTATACAAAACCTGTACACATGACATGTTAAGAGCACCAAACTGCAGGAATTAAAATAAATAAATACTACCTGTACACAGCATCACATTTACACCAATATCTTACAATAGTAAGAGAAATGGCTGTTAATAAATTATTTTACAGTGCAGCTTACAGCCAGAGTATTTCCTTCACAGAAGACTAAACAGCAATATAGATCTTGGGAGAAAGGGAAACAGGAAAGCGGAGGAACACAGGGCTGCATCCATTCCTGAGAAATCAAGTCTCTGCATACCAAAAATCCCTTGGTATACTCCTCAGTCACAACCCACTAATTATTCTCTCCCATATTGTCGATGTCCAAAATAGAAGAATAAACTGTCAATGTCTTTTTAAAATATCCTGCATATTTTGAGCTCTGATAAGGGCCCAGCACATGTGAGTTTTCTCTTTGCATATCTTCACATCTTTTGCTCTTATGTGATGTTGCCCCAAGGCCTGTGACCAAGATCAATTCACAAGTGGCCTCAAAGAGTTTGAATTCTAGTCCTCCCTGTACTTTTGCCTTTTCTATGCAAAGAGCAAGAAGACTTAGGAGTTCAGCATAGCATTTATGGGATGGGCACAGAAGAGGCAGAGGAAAATTCTGACTCCTAGAGTGTGATGTTACACAGATTTGTCATTGTTTTACTAGAAAACACACCAGGAGAAATCACATGGATGGGTTTTGGTTTTTTTTCATGGTTCTGATTCCCACCAGGTTTAGCCTAAATTAACAGCCCTATCATTCAAGGAGATTGGATCCTCTTGGAGCATCTGGGCCAGCCATACTCAACAATCTTCAGCAGTTCCTTTACTTTAGGATTTGTGGTCAGTCCTGAGATGGAGCATCCACAGCAGCCCGTCCAAGAGAGTGCCTCTATAAGGCCTGCTGCTCAGCAGCTGGATCCATTCCATCCAAGGGCATTGGAATCACAAACAGCACAGCAGGTGTTTCTCTTGCAGGTAGAAGTCAAATATATAAATCACTTTTTGGGTTAAGTATCCTCATATGCAGCAAACTGCTATGTATCATCAGACCTTAAACTTGGTATATTTCATCAGCTATTGCCTGGAAGTGTTTTCTGTTGATGAGCTTTTTGCAAAATTCAACCCCAAAGGATATTTTAAGTTCTTGTACATCTTCAGTACTTGCATATAATGTAAAGTGATTGCAGCTAGGATAGCACTGCTGGTGCAGATTACATTGGAATGGTCTGGAGTCCAACCTGTGTCTGGAGTGAGTGCTGGGAGTGCTTTGTAGGAGTTGAATAGCAGCGCACTGCCAGGAGCCCAGGTTATTCCTCCACAGGAAACTGGGTTAAAAATACCCATCTCTCAGTACAATCTGATCCCATTTGGAAAACAAATACAAGCTTTTAACATGTAACAGTGGTAGACGTAGAAGTAATGGAAGAAGGATAAAGATGCTTTAGTTGTGCCAAGACTGATTTTGCAAAAGTTCACTAAAATGTATGCAGGGAGTTAAAATGGCTCTTCAACCTCTGAAAGGTAACTTCTGCATTCTCCCACAGTGTTAGCTTAGTACAATAACAGCTCTACAAACTCAGACCTGCATAACAGGAATTCTTGTTTAATTGGGGTGCGCAATGTTTACATCAGATAGGTATGTCATTTATTGATCACTGATTCCAATTTTTTAGGGATCTTGTACCTGTAAAGTTTTATTAGCATCACTCTCTCAGTTAGGAGGACATTTTTATTGGCACCATTGGTATAGTTGTGGTCACACCAAAACAAATCTGACTCACAGCCCCCAGTGAATGCTGTACTTTTCAAGTGTTCTTATATCCATATGAGTACATCTACTTCAAGTAACCTTTTCCTGCTGGGATGGAGGTGCAGGTATGCCCTTACCTCAAGTTTGTCAGGGATAAAACTCCTTTCAGTTTATTCCACGCTGCCATTACACCCTTTTGCCAGGTCTGCTCTAAGTTCCCACATCCATCTGTTTTCATAGACTGTGTAGTTTGGAGGAAAAACAAAACCAAACCAACAAACCAAAACCAAAACCAACCAAACAAACAAACCAAAAACCAAAACCAACAACAACAACAACAAAAAATCAGTGGCAGTGCCAGCTGTCATAATCCCTGCTACTCTTCAGTTAAATCAGTTGCACAGGCTGGTCTAGAAAGCACCCAAAAACTGCTGCTCCAGCCCAGTAAAAGCTGCAGTCCAGGTGCAGGCAGAAAGAGGTGGCCAAGGTGGCCTGAACAGTGCTAAGCAGTGCTGTCATTGAACGTTGCATTGCAGTCAGTCACCACCCCTGGCCAAAGACTGACACCGGTACAGTAACAAAAATAAGTAAACAAATTCTAATGAAATTTAAATGAAAAGTAACAAAATCTCAACAAAAGTCTTACAGGACCTCAGCCAATTTTATATCAAAACTGGCAAAACCGGCATACACTTATTAATGGGCCCTCTAGCTTAGGAGATCTCAAAAATCATTGGGTTCACACTGTAATGTTCTGGTTTGCTATCTTTACCTCCCACAACTATTGTCATGACAATTCAGCTTCAGAATGAAATGCCAAGGATTGATAATATGACACAGAAGCTACATATTTAAAAGATGAAACATGGTGAGACACACAAAATCAAATCCTTTTTCTTTCACAATATGGGCCCAAACCTAACCAAATAATTTCAAGAATTATGTTTCTACCTATCATCACGACTCATTTTTTCCCACCTCATTATTTACATTTACATGAGTACACTCAAGGTTTCTATACAAACCATATTCTGGAACGTTTCTATACTTCCCCAAAGTGTAAAATAAAATATGAATTTGTGACTTTCCCCTTCTTTTCCTCTGAGGAAAAAGTTGTCAGTCTATCTACAGCTAATCAGGTATAGACATGGTTTGACTTGCAGCACACTTTTCTAAGGTGTATGTATGGTTTATTGCATATTAGGGTGGTAGGATATCATTCTGTGTGATTGTAAATAGCTTGAAGAAATAATTCTGTCCCAGGAGAGGTCCTATCAGATGAGATCCTGTCTGTGTGTACCACTCTAACTTTGTGCTGGATCAGGCATAATTTATCCAAATCAATTGACAGAAAGCTGGCATAAACCCTGAATAAACAATGTAACATATGCTCTGGCTCATTTGGTAAAAACGCAGTCGTGTGCTCACACCAATACAGATCAAATTTCAACTGCCAGGAAATCCCAGTCACAAATTTTATATGACTTACTGCAAAACCACAGCCTTACATTGCTTCATTTTCTTCTACATATTAATTGAGTTTTAATTACTTTATGATGGGCATAAATAAAGAATACAGATATTTGAAAATATATTTGAAATCTCCCTGACAAATACCTATTTGGCATGAGTCTACTGTAGCATAATGGTTCCTCAAGGAGGGAAAATCATGATCTCCAGAGAGTACCAATGTCCTTTTCATAACCCTGGTGTACATGATTTTGTACCTTTATGGTCTGTACAGAAATTACCTCACAGGAGGCAAAGCAGGCTGTAACATCCCTCTGCAATAAAGATGGTGGACGGGCAGTATATCTGCACCACAGGAGACAGACCCATGTGTACTTTTGGGGTGCTCTTCACCTCTTTGCAGCCATTATCAGCACTGGAATAGAGGAAACAGGTTACTCTGTCTTCCAGCAGCTCACAGTCCTGCTCAGGCTTTATCCTGACTGAGCTCTCCTATTCACCTCTGCATGGCTGAATCCCTTTTCAGCACAAATTGCTACAAGTACCTGGTTGCTGTTACCATTGGAGGAACAGTTTAGGCTCCGAGATTACTACTGCAAGTCTGCATCAAACACAGGTTTTAACAGCAAAGTTCCCAAATCCTCACCTGTGTTAAACACAACCTCTCTGACTCTCCCCAGGCTGTTTCTGTCCATCCAGCTCCCAATTCTAACAATCTGATTGCTAAATTATAGTTTTGCATTCCTTTTTTTGGAACACAGATTTCTCACTCAGTTTCAGCCTAGTCCTGGTTCATGACTCAAAATCCAAAGGAAGACGTAAAGGTACAGAGATAACAGGTGGATATACACATACTAAACCTGCTTTTCCAGTGTCTTGTGTTTTATTTAGTCACACACAGGCCTGCTAGGTGAGTGCAGAACACAGGACAAGGGCTCCTATGTTAATTTTTTACTATTATTTACTTATTTGCAAACAGGTTTTAATAACCAATGATTTACAAGATCCCTAGTGTACTTCATTTGTGAATTAAGAAACTCTGAATCTAGCCTTGGATATTCTCAGACTAATGTGTACAGTCAAGAAAACATAACAAAACACAAAAATTATGTTCTTCTTCTTTCCAGTAGTCCTTCAGACCTTTAAATACTTAATGTATTTATTATATGCACTATAATTGCACTCCTCTCATCATAGGATCTAGATTATTCCCAAAAGGATATGGTTGTCTCTTCCCAAATAAGGCTTGCCTACATCACCTACCAAAGAGAGCTCTCCTCCCCAGAAAAGGTTGGGCCTAATTTTTCCTCCCAAAAGTTTTAACACCAGAAGAAATGTAAGTCCAGTTCTGAATGTCTTGAGGAATTTGGTCACACCTATGTCAAAACCACTATTTTCCAATGTCAAGCACTGAAAGGACAAACTGGAACCTTGCTCAAAGCCAGTAGCATTGCTTGCAGTGGATTAGCAGTTGTTAACACACTTGGGGCAACCTCATCTACCTCCTCCTGACGTTATTTTAGAAGCAAGTCCCAGACAATGTGGGACCTGCAGAGAAAAATCAGCTATTGTTCTCAGCCACGGGTTTGGCAGGCAGGACACTTCCTTTTATGCTATCAACAGCTTACACCCGTTTGTAGCCTACTTCATGTTGCACCTCCACTTGAGAAACTGAAAGTGAAGACTCTGACAAGGTTTGGACCTTGTAAACTTTCTCCTAGGAGTTGGTTTGAGCTGACTCACACTTTTGGGAAGCATCCATGCTTTTGAAAAGAAATCAGGAAGACTAAAATTAGAAAGACCATGTGTATTCAGATGAGGCCATTTTAGGGAGCAGTTTATTGCTGATAGATAGGGTGGTTTGGTACTAGAAAAATGGTTTGGAACCACCATGCCTGTATGTTATGAGGCTTTATAGAGGCCTCTGGTGCTTATTCTTTAACAAGCTTTAGGTCAGGTGGCCATAAATTTCAGCTATATGGTGCCAGAATCATTGTAAGGTTTCCACAGGGTTGATTGCTTTTTTAGATGACATGTCAAATTAAACATAAATCTTGGTGTGCGCTTTTCTGTGAGCACAGGATCCTGTTATAGCTGATCTTACAGCTTGGCTGCTTTACCCATCTTCAAAAATTCTGGAAATTGCCTGATGGCCTTTTCCTTATGATTAAGTGAACAAAAATGTCTAAACAAACAACTTCATTAATATTAAAAACATATAAAAGGAAATGTTTAAGAGCAAAGCCATCAAACCTTCTGTCAGCCAACAAACCCCTGGTTTTAACTACCTAGTAGAGTTTGGCAGACCAAAGCTGAAGTGAAATGTGTGAAAATAAACTCAATAAATGCACTGTCATAACTTTTATGTGCTACACTACACAAGTTATTGCTCAGGGACCTTGTAATTAGTCTTTACAGAATTTGTATCTGCACATAAACTTTAGATGCTGGAAACTCTTTGTTGCCCTTCTAGCAAGTGCCTTCTTCCCTCATTTTTCTTTTCCTCATGACATTGTCAGAATTTCTTATCCTTTGTTCATGCTGTATCTGCTGCAAGTTTGGAATTTAGTGTTCCTCTTGCGCATCTCCACAGCAATGTCACTGGGAATGAGATACAGTTCCTTGCTACCTGCAGCACTGGCTTTGCTCAGCCTCCTTACTGGCCCTTCCATCCTCTGAAGACCTGCAAAACCGGAGAAAGAGGATTTGTTGATCTGAATTCCGAAAAAGAAAAAAAAAAAAAGAAAAAAAAAAAAAAAAAAAAAAAAAAAAGAAAACAAATGTTGTCAGGTTTCTCTCTGATGAAGGTCCCAGTTTACAAACTGTAACACAAAGGCTGTGCTGTCTAAGAAATGAAAAGGTGTGGTGTTCCAGTACAGGAATGTCTTCAGCCAGTGAAAAGGGTTTTTAGACTCTGGTGACAGCACCATGTACCAGTGAATGTGTCTTAATAACAGAAATTACCCACAAAATTCACTTTATTATTCAAGCCAATCAAAATTCCGGCTGTGCAGTAAGTTCACAGGTAGTATTTATTAGAAAGTGGCAAAGGCTACTGACGACTTGTTGATGTGAATGATCCTACCTGATAAACAAAATCTGACTGTATTCCTCAACTTCCCTCCTTTTCCTCATCAAAAATAGAAAAATACCAAGGACAAACCCCGAAATAAACATGGACTTTGCCACAGAGGACTTCAGCAGTTTACTCCTTGCTACGACTGCTTGCCAAAGAACAGGAGCTGCACGGGTGCAGTTTTCACACACCCCTCCCAAAAAGGAGAAAAAAAAAAAAAAGAAGACTCACAAGGACAGGCTGACTTTTGGTGACTTAGAACCCTGACACGTTTTGTCCGATGAAGAGGTCTAATTATCATGACAACTCTATCTCAATCTGTTCGCCATCGTGTGTGAATGATTATGACGTCACACAAAAAGAAAAGGCAACTAATCGTATGAATGGTGCCTATTTAAAATTTATAGGTCACTACTGTGACACATTTACACTTAGCTGTGTATTTACCGTTCTCCCTTATCGAGGGGGACTTTGGGATGGAAGAGAGGCCATAAAACTCGTGTAAGCCGCTCAAATGGCTTTTGCCCTTTACAGAAGCCGATCTCTCCAGGAAAAACCAACACTGTAACAGATAGGGTTAAAAAAAAAATCGATGTTGCCTTGAGACACAGGTTCCTTCACTTTGATCCCACAAAACAGTATGCACATGTAAACACCACGGCACTTTACAAGGATAATTCCAAGAGAGAGTTAAAATGAAAAATAGTTTATAAAGACCAAGAAATAACAGTTGACTTTTTTACCAATGAAAAACTGAGCCCCAGACCAATAAGTCTGAAGAATATTAACTCTCTCCTAGCCCAAATCAGCACACTAAGCCAATACAAATTTTATTAAGTGACTGTTCATACTGCATTTTCAGATTTTTAAATGAAATTCCTGAATAATTCAGCAATCCTTCATTTTAAGACATATTAAACATTTTTCATAGGTTTACATGTAGAACTTAAAATAAATGTGAAATGAACACGTGCAAAGGAATTCAAGCAGGTACTATTTTGAAATAAGACATCCAGTATTGCACTGACCTCATCAGTGTTTCCAAGCTGTATCAGCTTAAAACAAAATTGTCAGTGCATCCCATACATTAAGCTGGATTTAAAAATATCCCAGATCAACGGAGCTGATTGATTGTTCTGTGACTCCAAATTTACCCAGAGATCCCTACATTCCTCCACACACAGTCCACCTGCTAATCCATCCTGAACATAGCCTGTCCTTGCACAGTAAGAGATGTCTCTCCAGCTTTGAAATCAATGGAAAATAGGCCTCAGCCATGAGTGGTTGGTGTCAGAGTTCAATGTCTGTTGGTAAAGCTGTGCTTTCCTTGTGCTTTTCCCTGAGTTGTGTTTTTTCCAGAGGCTGTAAGAAGCAGTGTTTGAAAAGAAGTGACCAGCATCACTCTGAGTCGAGGCATTCCTTGACTCCGAGCAGGTAAGTTATCCAGATGAGGAAGCAGAACAAGGTAAGACTGCCTGTGAATACAGTGATGAGTTATTCACTTTCTAGGTGTTCTCTGAATTTTCTCAGGGGAAAACAAACCCTACAAAATTAAATAATTACTCAAGAACAACCGAAGCTGTAACATCTGTAATTAGAAACTTCTTTCACACATTTTTTTTTCTGGGCTTACCAAGCACTTTATCAGAAACTGACATAGGTAAATGTTATCACTATTTTGTTTGCTCTTCAGATCAAACCCATGTGAATGAACGAGCTGTGCATGGGTGTCAGAATTTGAAACATTCTGAGGGTTTTTTCCCCCACAGTGCCCAACTTTCCTTTCACTCCTCTAATCACATTGCTCCAAATACTCCCCTGACACTGCAATTATATACATCAGCTATACCTGACTTCCCAAGCACGGGTCAGGATCTGGGACAGCTGGCTGTCACCTAGATCAAAGTAAGATTTGTTCACACCTCAATAACCACAGAGAAGCACAGGTAAAGAACAGCAGAAGCAGCACAGTAATGCTGAGAGACTTTTGGAGACCATTTATCAGTTGTGTAACTCCTACACTGTACAGGGACAGACTTTTTGTCTTGGCAAACCAGTCAGGCAAGGAAGAAAGGCTGGAAAAAGCCACAGTGGAGAAACTGTGTTTTCTGGTATTTCTTTGACAGGTCAAGCTATCAGCACTGCAACTAAACTTGACAGGTTTGGAAGCAGTCTAATCCAGATTTATTATTTGTCTCTTTTCTAGTGTTTAAATTCTTTCAAGTCCAACCCTTCTAAATGTGGTCTTTTAAATGATTTCATGTCCTTAGGGCAGGTTCCTGAAACTCATCTTGGTTTCCAGCTCTTATCTGGGGATCAAAAAGAGCCACCATGTCCCACACAACTAAGCCAAGGTGTCCCAACCAAGCCCAGGCAGCAATATAATCTCTTAAGAAGATATCCAGAAGATGAAAAGGAAAGTTTGGAGTTGCCACACCGATTTCTTAAAGTATTCCTGCCAGGATTTACCACTCCATCACATTCAAGCAGTGGGAAACCACAGGTTTTCAAAGAAACATGCAGAGTGATTTAGCCACTCTGGATGGATTTGGAGGCAAGATCTCTCCAGATGGGTAAAAGTACCTCACGCATCTCTTTCCACTTGTCTTTCTTTTCTGAATGCAAATACAAAGGAAGTTAAGGAAACCCTTAAGGATGATGTGGAAAAATCTGTATTAAACTTTAAGAGGGAAGGAAATCCAGAGATAAGACTGAGACTGTCATTTTCTGATCTGCACCATAGCTGTGCCCAGACAATTTAAGCACAATATAATTCTGTAATAAAAACTGTTGTTAACCACAATCAAGCTATGACTTGTCCAGATAAATTTCTTAATAGTGTTTACTTACACATATATTAAATAGAGCCTGCTGGGTTAAGGAGAATAGTGATAAGCATTTTAATTGCAGGTCTTTAACTAGCAAGAAATTTATCCTGTTTCCTCACAGAGGTAGTCATTACTGAACCGGCTCACAGGGCAGAAGATTAAACACCTAATCATTACATAGGGTGTTGAAAACTCGGGGCTTCGTGAAAACGCCAAGTATCCTGAATGTTATTTCCCACTGGGCTTAGTCCCTCGCGCTGTCTTCCCATCAGAGTTTTCCAAGCGAGTTAAGCGATTGTGATTTACTCCTAAAGCCGGTATTAAACAGGGATGCTTCGGCACCACGGAGTTACGTGGAGTAACAGCGTTTCTCAAGTCCCCAGTACTCCCTGTACCACATTCCAGCCACAGGGAGAGTTGCTGAGCCAGGCTGGCATTCCCTGAGCCCTGTTACACATCCATGGAGTGGCTCTTTTCTCTATTACCCGAGGAGATAGATGGTCAGCGCTTGGGATAGATGGTAAGCTTGGGAACGCGTTCTCCAAGCTTAACTCTGCTCCCAGGTCTTTGCCTTCTCCGCCGATATCCTCCTGCTGAGATGTCTACACGCACCATCACTCCCCTTAGAAATAATAAACCCTTTAAGAAGTCTTTCTCCTCACGAAAGTGAGCAAACTCACTCCCGAGGGGCACGGGTAGTACGTAACGAGGTATCCGAGAGCCATCTGCGTGCTGTGATAAATTTCAGCGACACGTTTCAGAGCACCGGAGGTGATCCTAGCGCATCAGCCCTCTGTTAGCGAGCACCCCGTTTTCTGACAGACCAAGATAGAAGAGCACGTTCACCCTAGGCAGCGAAGTGCACCAAGCAGCCCCGGAGCCGGAGCCGCCCCCGCCCCGCCGGCCGGCGCTGTGTGACCCTGAGCGGGCAGCGCC